>JAQQAC010006923.1:42368633-42475274 GCA_029783875.1 Phataginus tricuspis | reverse complement strand
ACAGTCGTCCCTCATGGCCGTCCTCTGGGCCTCTCTGCCTGCACAGTTGTCCCTCACAGCCGTCCTCTGGGCCTCTCTGCACAGCCGACCCACACAGCCGTCCTCTGGGCCTCTCTGCACAGTCGTCCCACACAGCCGTCCTCTGGGCCTCTCTGCACAGTCGTCCCGCACAGCCATCCTCTGGGCCTCTGTCCTCGGCACTGCCACCACTCCAGCTCTCCTGCAGCCTTGCAGCCCAGAGCACTGGGCGGAGCTCTTTATATAGTGTCACTAACAACACATTACCCACACATGTAGTGAGCCAGCTGACCAGGGCCGGGTGAGAATCCTGGCCGCAGGAACCTTCGCTTCATCCACAGCTCCCCTTCTTTCTAGTATATTTTGAGGAAGTTGGGGTTCCTGTGGCCGGGATCCTCACTGAACTTAAACCACCTGATGATGTAAGTGGCCTGTTGCTAGGCTACCGCTTCCACACCTTTAGGCAATAAGCTATTATTGCGCTATATAGAGAGCTGGGCCCAGTGCTCTGGGCGGAGGCAGGGACGCTAGGGCTCAACTACTGCTGGGAGAACAGGTGGTAATAAACCCTTTCACCCCAAAGAACATTTTGGTGTCAATTTCTTTGGTCACATTGAATCCAAAACAAACTTGCCCGGAGCTGAAACCCATTGGCAAGACATATATTAAATAATTAATGAAACTCTTTAAATATCTTTCAGACTATAAAACTATGGTGTATTCCATACATCCAGTGAAATAACTCTTTTCTTGAAACTCAAGAAGACTCCGTGGGGCCTACGTTTTGGCTCCTTTTTATTTCCAGTAGTAAATGGCACCATATTAGAAGAAACAGGAAGGACACACAGAAAACAGCGCCTTTAAATCAATAAGAAAAAGGCAGATAACCAATGAAAAAGTAAGCAAAGGATATGACTAGAAACCTTACAGAAAGACATTCAATAAGCTAATCAACAAACATGAAAGCCTCTCATTATCCCTGCTACCCAGGGCTGTGCGTTAAAAACTGAAAGATATGCGTGCATTACTTGGTTGAAATTTCAAAAATCAATTAACTGTGAGCAGAGAAAAGCCATGCGGCAGGTGCGAGCACTCTCTCTGGGGCTCCGGGAAGAGGCTCCGCCTTGGGGCTGGCCCGCTGCGCGGAGCGCTGCACAAATCCAGCTCATTTTAATTCTTCTGTTTTCTTCCACATTTCCTTTTAATTGCCCTCAGGTGACTCTCCTTGATATTCCCTTCTGACTTAATAATCCCTTTTCTGCAGGCCTCCCCACAGAGGGAGCATGTGAGGAGTATTTGGGCTGCAGGGTGCCGGAGTGGCCCCCAACTCGGGCCCAGAGCCCCCTCCCCGAGGTGCAGAGAGGGCTCGGGTGATGTTGGGGCTCTTGGTCTCCCAGAACAACGGGCAGGACACTTAGACTGACAACACAAGGCCTGAGAAGTTCAACCTGGCCAGTGGACACAACTGTGTCCCTCCCTTTTTGGCTTGTCATAAAGTCAAGTAAATCCCCGACACCAGGAACTGGGGAGAGCTTTTCTTCCCCATCTTGTGGGAAAATCCCATAACGCACCCATGATGACCCCCACACACTGAACTCCTTTTATTTAAATCTCCATGACGGAACTCCAGGAGTGCCAAGAGAGAATGTTCCTCCGGATGCCCAGGAAAGATTCAGCCCCACTCAGCAAAGACAGTCCACAGAGATACCCGAACAGTGGGGGCAGCGGCAGGGCTGGGGCAGGTGCAGCAGGGACTGCTGGCACCAGCGACTTCATGTCACATTTGCACTCAGCTGGGCGTGGGCCACAGAGGGCTTGTCTCACAGGTCCGCCTTCCGGGCCCCCGCGCTCCATAGGGCGGGGGCGGGGGGGTGGCAGGACGCCAGCCCCTTGGAGGGCAGACGGGCCACACACTGGCCTGTGTGTGAAGAGCCGGTGCTCTGGGGTCTTTGCCCTGCTTTCCAGACCCCCCTCCCTTCATGACTGGGCTGCCTCTGCGCTGTATGCGGCACTCTCCCTACATGCTCGTGCGAGCCCACTGATGACACGGCAGCGTGCACCCAGAGAACTCAGGCCTTTCTCCAGCGCCTCTGATGCCCTTGAAATCTCACCCAAAGCCTGTCTTTAGGGCCGGGCCGCTGCCTTGTCACTGCACGGGGTGGGGGCCCCATTGTTTCCTCCAGGTTGAAGGAACAGCGGCTTTTGAGGATAATTCTGTTTTCTATGTTTATAGAGGCAACACAGAGTCTCCACAATGACTTGCAAATCAACTTGTCAGAAAGAAAACCTGTCCCCAGAGCCACACCTGGCTCAAGAGCTCCAGGAGGAAAACAGCCACCACACCCAGAAGTCCTCCTCACCTGCCGGCAGTTCCCTCCAGGACACGTGGAGGTTACTGGACCTGGGATCCAGCCCCTCTGGCCTCACCCCCCAGGATGACTCAGCTCCAGGTGGGTAAAAGGTGCTTTCCCCAGGCCTCTGCCTGGCGGATCGGGGGCAGCTCTTGGCTGAACCAGAGGATGTGCCGCATCCTGCCCATCGGTCTGCTGCATGTGGGGCAGCGGGTCCTGCAGGCCCCTCCTCGGTTTGGGGCCTGAGCGTCTCCCTTGTCCTCCATGGAGCACCGGGCTGCATCTCCCAGCTGAGCTGAGCTGACGCTCGTTCACATGTGTACTTGGAGCAGAGCCCACAGTGGCAAGAGGGTCACTTCTCCACAAGGGCGTTGGTGTCGTCTGGGCAGGCAGCCACTCTGGGATAGATGGGCATTCTCTCTTTTACTCAGGGTCACAAGGCCAGAGCAGCTGACGGTGATCATGTCCTTGTCCCACCTGGGAAACTCAGCTCATGCTGATGGTCTTTGTGAGCTTTTCAGGGAGGTCTGCTGGAAGGTCCTGTCTCTAGGGGAGACCCAGGAGACCGAGAGGGGCAGGGAGAGGAGAGCGAGCACGGAGCGCATTCTGGATCCATGCACAGGAAGGGCCCGCTTCATCTCACGGCCCACCACACTCTGCCACATATGTGTGCGCTGATCTAGTTTACTGTTCTCACACCTGTGGGCATGTTAGGTTATTTCCGGTCTTTGCCATTACAAATGATGGTACAGTGAATGACCTGTACATATGCTCTAGTGCGTATAGTGAAAAAGCATATACATGAATCCCCAAAGTGGGGATTGCTTTCTCAAAAAGTATATGGTTTGTAAAGACATTGTCAAACTGGGCCACATGTCATCCCGGTTCCTACCCAAAGCGGCACCGCCTGAGAGTGCTCCTTCCCCTAAACCCTGTGCACCACAGTATTAGCACACTCCGTCTTTGCCAATCTGGCCGATGTCACTTGAATCAGTATTTCTCCTCTTTGGGGTTGTACGTCTTTCATGTTTAAGAGTCATTTCCTTTTCCTTTTCTTCAGTTCTCTGTCCATTTGCATATTGGGTTTATTATCCTTTTCTCAATGATTTGTAGAAGCTCTTTATATATGGTGGAAATTGGGCCTTTTCTGAGACATGAATTGCATCCATTTTCCCACAGCTTTTTATTTGTTTTTTGATTTCGCTCATGGTGCTTTTTGTCATGCACATATTTTTTATTTTTATATGATATCAATCCTTTCTGGGTTTTGTGCCCTAGTCAGGCCTTTTCCACTCCACAATTACAGATTATTCTCCCATCATTTCTTCCAATACCGTTATGGTTTCATCATTTTATAGTTATGTTACAAAATAGGAACCAAACTTCTTTTTCACACCAGATGCCTGTTCAGATATCTTAGCTCCAGTCGCTGAACAGCCCGTATTTCCCCATATGTTTGAAACCCACTTTCACCATAATGCTGAATTCCTGTGCACATTTGCATCTGTATTTGGGCCGTGTATTCCCTCCCTCCGGTCTGTCCTCAGGAGCGTTGCACTGTGGGAATGATTATGGCTTCATGGTCCCTGGTAGTATCTGGCTGGCCTAGGATCTCCGCTTCATACTTCCTCCTAAGAATCTTCCTGACTATTCTCATTGGTTTATGTTCTCCGTATAATCTCTAGATTCAGCTTGTCTAGTTTCCGCCATAGAGAAAAATCCCCAAAACCCTACTGTTAGTTCTTAGGGCCCTTCAACCACCCTTTCCAACCCAGGAAGGCTCGCAGCGTCTGCTTTGCCTGGCTCGGCAGTACCTTTGCCTGTCTTCCTTTCTCCGAAGCAGCAAACTACACTCACTCGGTTTCCCGACACCCCCAGCATCTGCGCCCCACTCTGCGCTCTGGGGTCTGAGGAGCTGCCGCCTCCGCAGGCCTTTGACTCGGGAACCCTGCGCCTGTGCCACTTGCTCCCGGAGTTTCTGGCGGGCGCTCACCGCCGTTTGGCTCGCTTGCTCCTTTTCTCTTGGAGAACTTCTGTTTCTTCATCCCCCTCGCCTTTGAAAGAGGTGCGTGTTTTCTCCTTGACTATTTGTAGATGCGTAAGGGGGTAGAAGCCAAGGTCCCTCTCCGATCTAGCAGAGCTTTGGGGTTGCGGTTTTTAAATAAGTTTAGCCTTTGCTTCTCTGCCAGTAAAAGCCAGTGCCTGCGAGATTCTTCAGTGTCCCCCCATTTCCCCACCCCTGCCACCCGTTCCTCCCTCCCGGTGGAGAGTCCCTTGCCTGCGGCCGTGTTCCCGCCGTTGCTGACCGGAGCTGGGCCCTGGCCGTTAGAGGTGTTCTCCCGGCTCTTGCAGGGGTCGCCCCCGCGCTGCCCTCGCCCCCTGCGCAGACCTGCGCCATCCCCGCTCCTCTAGCAGAATCACCTTTTATTACATTTGGGACCTTGTCTCTTAGTTTTAAGGAAAACCCCTTTTGGGATGATTTTCAGGAGAATAAGGGCGAGATGCTAAGTTTATGATGCCTTCTTTGGGTCAGAAGTCTGTCTTTTTTTGGGTAGGAGCACCGGTTATCTGGAGGCTGTGTCCGCCCAGCACTGCTTTGCTCTGTAGTGAAGCCCCACAGATCTTGACATATAATTTAAATTTTTCTTTCCCTTATACTAGTTCGTGATTCAACTCGTTTTATTTTTTTCTTTCACTTAGAGGGATTTTTTTTTTAAGCTTCCAGGGTTACGAGATTTGTTTTTCTTTTTTAGGTTTTAGCTAGTGGTTTCTAATACTTTTACGTTTTGGCCAGAATCAATCACCATGATGTTAATTCCTTGGAGAGAGATGTTCCGTTTCTGCACCACCGCTACCGACCCGCCCGGCCCCGCCCCTTGGGGCGCATGCTCAGTGCGCGGGCACCCAGGCGTCCGAGGGAGGCTGCGCCGGCCCCTCGGGCCGTTTTGCAGCAGGAAACCTGTTTTGTCTGACGCTGAGAGTGCCGCTTCAGTCCTGTTCGGTCCATATTTCACTGACTTGTCCGCTTTTATCTTCAGCCTCTCGGAATCCTTTCGTTCACACGGTGTCTTCAGCCGCAAATGCTGTCACCTCTAGCCCTTCGCTAGCCCCAGGCCGAGAGCCTGTGTTTCGCTCGGCAGCCTCACACATTCCCACTTGCTGTGAGTTCTCCTCTGGCATCTTATTCTGTATTTTTTATTTAGCATGCTTTTACATTTTACGTTTTCCCGTGTCTTCTATTGGATAGATCATTCTGCCTATTTTCAAGTTTCACTCTCTATTTTTATTGTTTTGGTGGTTCCTGCTAAATTATTAAGACTCTATCTACTTATTTCACTCACCCATCAACTTGTTAAACTTATCAACATCTGTGTTTTTCTGTATTTTCGTTGGTATCAATTAGAACATTAGCTGTTGGAATGGGAGATGGTTGTCTTTTACTCACAAGTAAATTTGACAAAGTTCCTTTGTATTTATCCTTATTTGCTTTCCAAGCCTTTCAGGGTAACCTCTTGGATATATTTGTCTTCTTCCAAGATAATTTTAAAACAGAGTAACTATATGGGAAACTTATTAAGGCCTCGTATGTGAGAAAGTATTTTTATTTTTGCCTCACATTTAAATACGCTTTAGTTAGGTATAATTTATCAGGCTAAGTACCTTCATTGACACTTCCTCTGAAAACACTAAAACTGCTGAATGAAATACTATATAGGTGGTCGTGAGACACCAATAAACAGCAAGAAGTAAAGAGTTTCAGGCCAAAATGAAGCGAAGAAGGAGTTCTGGCAGGAGGTTGAGCCCCGAGGTTGGCCGTGACCCCAAGGACTTTGCTAGACGGTGTGAGCTTGAAATTTGGTATCATGGCTTCACAGGGTTTAGACAAGGTGACAAAATCCAGGGCACGCCCAGGGTGGGAGTGTGACAGGCTGGGACTCCGAGGGCTACCCCTCCACGTAAAGGTGAGCATAGTCGCCCCCGTGCCCCCTCCGTGGGCGCCGCTCCTGCACTGAGTGGTAGCTGGGGTGCTGTTACTTACCATCTGCTGCCACAAGTCAGCCCTCATGGTTTAGTGCCAGTTAAAACCCCAGAGACGTCTGAGAATTTGAACTTGGATGGATTCTGAGTCAGACCAGGACTAGACAAGAGCAAGTGCGGGTTGTTGCAGGGGGACCCTCCTTTGTGGTGTGTCGTCAAGGGATCCCCCAGGTATGCCATCAAGGGCTCCCCCAGGTATGCCATCAAGGGTTCCCCAGGTATGCCGTCAAGGGTTCCCCCAGGTCCGTCAAAGGTTCCCCAGGTATGCCGTCAAGGGTTCCCCAGGTCAGGCTCCAGGTAACAAGAGGATCTTGGATGCGTGGAGCAAGTCAGTCACCAGCAAGAGGCTTGGAAAACAAATCATTGTGTCTCACATGTTTGATGAAATAAAGTACCAACAGGAAAGTACATTCAAGAAACAAGGAACTAGAAAGACTGAGCTGATTTAAGGAAAAACCAAACAGAACTTCAAGAAATGAAGAATGTAATTAAGAAAATTAACTCGGTTCATGGGTTTAAGAGCAGGTTATGTACTGCAGAATTAATGGAATAGATGTTATATATGAAGAAAGAGGAGGGAAGGAAGTAACTGGCGAAGAGCCCTAGAAGGCAGTCAGAAGGTGCGACCTCCCTCATCAGAGCTTCGGGAGCGAGAGCGTCTCTCAGACATGGTGCTGAGCTCGCCAGGCCCGGATTTTCCATCTCAGGGAGCCTCACGGATCCCAGTCTGAATAACTAAAAGAAATCCACCAGTGCATGTGGGGTGGTAAAACTCTAGGAGCACCAGAGGCAGTGAGCTTATTCTGAAAGTGTCAGAGAGAGTGGAGTGGCTCCCTTCAGCGAGGCCGGGGACTGTGAGATGTACCTGAGTGGGCTGAGAGGAGAGGGCTGTCAACCCAAAGTCCCCGCCAGGGCATTACCTGTCACTGCTGAGGGCAAAACACAGGGTTTGCAGGAAATAAAAACAGCTTTGCCACCACCTGTCCCTCAGTTTAGGGGCTGGCAGACTTTTCTGTAAAAGGCTGAATGAGAAACAGTTTTGGCTTTGCAGCCGTGTGGTCTCATTTGCAGCTGCCCATCTCTGCCATCGTAGCACAAAGCAGCCAGACAGTGTGTACGTGAGGGGCATGGCTGTGTGCCAATAAAACTTTATTTACAAAAACAGGTGGTACTATGTTGTTTCTTAAACTGAGTACACCAGTATGTTTTATTCTTTACATTATTTTAATTTTTATTATTCTTCATACTATTTTTCTGTCAACTACACATGTATATGTGCTTAAGCATTTTGAGTATCTTTTATAATGGGAAGTTTAAAGAGGGAAGGAGTGGTCAGCCAGGTGGAGTGCTGCAGGAGGGCAGGTGAGGTCAGGACAGAAAAGTGGCCTATTGTTTGCCAAGGGAAGATCGCCACAGTCTTGAGTGCAGTCTCAAAGCAGTGGGATTGTCCTAACAGCCTTCCCAGCAGAAGAGGCATAAGGAAGGATCAGGTGGATGGCTTGTTCCAGAAGCCAAGCTCTGAAAGGCACAGTTAGAACAGGCACTGTTGGGGGCTGACATGGGGTCACCCCATGTTTTTATGCAGGCGGGGAAGTCGGTGAGAGGTGAAGGCCTCTTGGGCGAGCAGGGTGGCCCGAAGAGAAGTGCTGGGGGCCGTGCAGGGCTGACAGGACAGGCGCAGGGAGGCAGACAGGGATCCAGGCTGCGCACTTACCTGACTTGCACGCTAATAGGTGAGCCTGCCGCATTCCATGGACACTGGGTCAGAGAGAAAGGACTGTGTCACTCATGTCACAGCAGGCGACCATGGGTCCTCTCATCCCCCTGACAAAGCAGAGCTGGGCTGAGGACCCCTGCTCTGGGGAGCGCAGATCTTTTCTAGTGGGCTGCAGGCACATTTGCCTCTTTGTCCCAGAGGGAAACATGATCTAAACCATGTGAGGCTGCTGGCTGTGCAGGTGAGAGTCTAAGATGGCAGCTGTGAGTCTGACAGTAGAAGTGCAAGTGACCCAGGGAGAACCGCCCAACAACAGGTCTGTGGTGGGGGTACAGGTTCCTGTCAGATTGCCTGCAGTCCCTCCTTTTAGGTACACAGAGCCATGGCTCAGAGAGAGGAGGAAGAGGCTAGGAGGCTTGCAGCCTGAGCCGTGGAGCAGTTGTTTGACTGTGAGGAAGCAGGCCAGCAGGGAGCAGCGTGGGGGCTGCCAGGCAGCGCGAGTGCTGGTGACTCGGGCCAGCCGGCCGGCAGCTACAGGGCAGCAGAGGCCACCCCAGGTGGAGAAGAGCCCTGAGTACGGTGGGGAAGTCCCTGCCTGAGGCAGAAGCTGTGGCAGAGGCAGCACAGGGCTGCCCAGAGGACAGAGTGGGACTGGCCTGGGGGCAGAGAGTGGAGGGGTCTTTATCAATGTTAGTGCTTTTGGCTACAAGTCACGGGACAGCCCGAGGACAGAGACCAGAACCAGCTCTTCAGCGTTTATCTCATCAGGGCAGCCACAGAGAACTACATGCACTCACTGGAATGAAGAGCAGAGGGCTAAGGCAGCCAGCATCCTGATCGCGCTCCTGATACGCAGTGCGCACAGCACAGCAGTGGGACTCATGGACCAAAACTAGGGGTCCAGAGGGAAATGCGCCTCTGGCACCCTCTTGGCTCCAGATGGTTTGAGGAGGGCTGCAGCAGCTCCGGGCATCACGCTGGAGGCCACGGGGAGAAGGTGTGCTCCTTCCCTCGGGCTTCCTTCTTTGCAGGGGGAAGGGGAATGTTTTCCCAGGTCCCTACCGACCCCTCTTCCTCCTGACTGGCTGCCTGGGTCACGTAGCCGCCCCTTGATTGGTCACTGGGAAGCTGTCCTAGACCTGATACCTGCTGCCTGGAACCAACCAGTGGCACCCCTCAGCAAGGAAGCTGGGGGGCTGTGGAGTGGGCCTGCACCCCAGCCTGTGCCCAGCAGGGTCTGTGCTGGGGCCTAGAGGGGCTGCGACTGTTTCTGAGCATCACTTTGCAATAAAAAAGAAAGTTACAGTTCAGCTTAGAGTTTGGTACATCCTGTGAAAGATTTAGTCAGCAGGAAAAGGCTGAAATTAATGCAGTTTAATTGTTTTAATTATCTACAGTTTTCCTATACTGTCAACCTCACAAACAGTTATTTTACCACAGAAAGGGGTTTGTTTGGGAACTGCAGGGAACTGCCATTCAGGACAGGCAGCTACCGCAAACCAGAGGCAGGTCCCGCAAACCAGGGGGAGGACCTTCATTTTACGGAGGAGGAGGAGGTCAGCAGGGACTGCTCCGCACGCAAGCCCACTGGAGCCGGGCCGACGGCGCCTCTCTGGCCGGGTTGCGGGAGGTGGATGTCCTGTAGGAGATGCCCTGGCGATGCTTCTATTGATCTGTGACTGACAGCCTCCCCACTCCACTTCGATGAGGTTTTCTTTTATTAATTTTCACTTTCCCCTTTTGTTCAAGATCTTTTCTCAAAGACATTGCTGGTCAAGAGTCAGGTTTTCTTAATTCAGTGGTCTTTTGTCCCTTGTTGCCAGGAAGGACCTCTTCCTGGGTGTCAGCCCACACCGGAGGGAAACAGTACAAACTGGAAACATACTAAAGCTACATCTGTTTAGGAGAGGGCAGGGGGCGCTCTCGGCACTTCCCATCCAGAGGCCACATCGTCAGCGCCGTAAGCACTGGATGTTGTCTCCCAGTTAGACACGTCATTTTACAAAGGTTTGACAGGCATTGCACACAGAATCAAAAGTAACGTGACAATTGCACACTGTATGACGGCTGTAAAGCAGGATGCTGGTCCGCAAATACTTATTAGCACTTATTCTGACTTAGGGGAGAAAGTTCTCCCTGAGGAGTCCAACCCTGCTTAAAGCAGCCATAAAAGCAGAATAGCGAACACTGCAAGAAATCACTGAGTGCATTTGGGGAGATACAGTGCCAGTATAGACATGACACACACCAATGACGAACTGTTTGCGGGAATAGCAAAACTTCAAAGATGTATTAAAGCAGGATTGTTATCTCAAAAGAACTGTTTGGAACCAAATGTGTTAGTAACACAGGCTGTAAACTGTATATTCAGAGACCATGAATCTGGAAAAGAATCCAGAGTTGGTTACTAGGCCAGATGAAAACGACTGTGCGAATGCTAAGCCTGCTAACAGGCTGGTCCGGAAGTCTGGGGAGCTGTCCCACACCACATCATCTGCTCCGGTTCTGGGAAATCTTTGCTTTCAGGTCAGCAGATGGAGTGCAGCCCAGTGAGGGTCTGGTGCTTTCTGCAGATGCCACAAGACTCGAAGAGTCTGCTCCCTGGAGCCTGGAGGCAAAAGGGGTGGTCAGCAGTCCCTGTGAGGGCCTTTCCGGCAAGGCTGAAGAGTCTCTCTGGAGGCGTCTCTTCCAATAGAAGAAATCTCCAGGTTGCTGCGATGCTCAAGGTCTCCTAGGAGCACACGGTGAAGGTTCTGTCTCCTGGAGCACAGTTCTTTTCAGTGGAAGCCACTAGGCCTTCACAATACTGATGTGTCTCCCTCATCAGCTGTGGGCCAGAGGAGGTGGGGGCCACATGCACTGGATGTCCTGTGACTGTCTACAAGGGCGAGTTTGAGGTGTAGAAAGACCATCAGCCATGCCTGAGGTCAAGGTATGTGGAGGCTCTATGGATTTTGCCAGTTGCGTGTTAATAATGCTGTGAGTGCATGAGACTGACCCCTGGATGGAGGATGGGATGCATGAGTTTGTAAAACCAGCCAGACAGCTCAGACGAGTCAAAGCCCCTGTCCAGTAAAATGGGCTTCCAATTGCGGTAAAGTCAAGAGGGCTTCCCCAGGTAGGGAAATCTTTCTCACAGAATTTCAGCCACAGAAGAAGCACTGCCCTGTCTATAAAACTTGAGACCAGTGAGAAGACAAACAACGACTAAAATGTATTTATATCCATGAAACAGGGGAGCCATATGAAATCCATTTGTGAAATCTCAAATGGCCCAGTGGGCAACTTAAAATGTCTGGGGGCAGTGTGGACAGGTTTCCCTGGACTGCGCTGCGGACAGGTAGGGCAGCAAGGCAGGCCCTTTCTGCAGCCACCAGTACTGGCTTATGAACGCTATCAGTAGACCGATGGTCTAATGCATGTACAATGGTGAGCAGGTGAATTTTAGAACTTCTGGTGGTCCAGGGTTCTCTCTGTTAAACCAACAATTACTAGATTCCAATATTTTTCCTTTTCTGGGGCCAATTGTTTGGTGTCTCCATCCTCAGCCACTGGGTTTTCTCACAGGTAAACTAGGGCCTCACAGGGACTAGTGTGGGGGGAGGCCCAGAGCCTGTAATTCTCTATTACAGGCTTGATGTCTTGAAGGGCTTCTTTATTTATGGGGCATTGGCTCATTCTGGGGAGAGGTTTCAAGGATCCATTTGAATCTTGATGGGAGGTGCCCCGTGGCTTCTGCCAATGTCAATTGAAGATTTTGCCTGTAAGGAAGATGGCAGCTGGCTCAGTAGGAAAAAATGACGTGTCCCCAGACTCAGCTAGTGTTGCCAGAGACGGAGCCAACAACAGGTGTCCAAGGGCCCTCTGATCACCGTGACCGGACTTGGGTCACTACTGTTTCCTCTAGATTCCCCCTTTCGAGAAAAAGAAATTCTGGCATAACACTTTTCTAAGAAGTCTCAACCCAATAAATGAACAGGGGCAGAGAACCTAAGGAGGAAGGGTGTGTACCCTTCAAGGGCCCAAGCCAAAGGCGACAGGTTCAGAGATGGGAGCCGGACGGTTTATCGGAGACCCCACTATTTGGACTGTTCTACCTCTAAAGCAGGGGCTGCTTAATAGCAGTGTCACTGAGCACAGAAAATGTGTGAAAAAGGACAGAGAGATTCAGTTCCGGTCTGGAGAGTGGTCTCTCTGGGCGGACTAAGGACCAGAACTGGGAGGAGCTCTGTCCCTGGGATCAGGAGGACACTGGAAGGACCAGCCAGAGGGCTGAAGGCGCCTGAGGTGCTGACGTTTGTAACAATCTTTTTTCCAGTGTCCAGCCTCTTTGCAATACTAGCAAAAACCAGGAGCTTTCTGGATTTGGTTAGGGGCCTTCGTTTGCTGAAGTTGAAAGTTGAGAACTTTGGCGTTCTTTCCTCTAGGGGACTTGCGGAGGGCGCACACCAGCTGGTTTGCCAAATTGAGTAAATGGAGCAGGCGTTTCCCACTCCACCCTGGTTCTTTAAACTTAAAGAGAAAGACCCCAGTTTAGCCCGTCATAAATGCTACCCAGGCGAATTCAACAACTAAAGGAAGACCAGTTTTCTTTACAGACAACTTGGAATCGGTTGTAATAGCGGTGAACAGGTTCACCAAGCCTGAAGTCGGTTCCTATCACCAGGCCCGGGAAAAGCCAGTGATTGCCTGGAGGATATTCCCAGCAAGTGCTCTCACTTCTTGCCGAAAGTTAGGGATCTGGTTTCTCTAAACCCCTTTCAGGATGTTCCCATCAACCGGTTTCATTCAATGCCTGGCCTGGTGCTCACCAACAAGCATGTAGATTAACTGATAGAAATGTGGGAAACCCAGTTGGTTAATTTGAAAAACTACGTTAAATTCATCAACAAACCTATGGGGGTCCTCAGTCACGCTAAGAAACTCTAACGATGCCTTGCAATTCAAGAAATTCGGGTTTATTTGGATCCTCAGAAGACAACTTTAAGGGACAGGTTTTAAATTCAGGAGAGGAGGGAGCAGGGAAGGGTTCAAGGAAAAGGGCGGTTCAGCTTGATTAGAAAGAGGGAAGGAGGGGGCGGGGCAGCAGGGGGAGCAGAGGAGGGCGGCTGGGGGCGGGGCCTGAGCAGGGCGTGGCCGCCGCGCATCTGGGGACAAAGCACGGGGGGCGGGGGGGGGGGGGAGCCTCAGAAGCCGCTGTGGCTTCCTTCACTCATTTGCATCAGTCTAGAAATTGTATTTTGCAGAGGCAATTTTAGACTCCTGACAGCACTTGGAAACTTCAAAATACCAGTTAAAATAGGCGTCCCGTTCAGTTTTGACAGTTTTAGAGCCACGGCTGTCCAATTCCGTTTTGAGAATATTAAGCTTGGGGAGATCAGAAGGCCCCCTAGAACAGCCACTGGTATTCTGAATTATTTTTGGTTAAGTTGGTCCATTTAGTCAGAGAGGCATATGGGAAGGGACTATAGTTTTTAAACATAAAACCAGCTGGGTGTAGTTTAATGATACCAAAATAAATTGTAAAAAAAAAAAACAAAGTAACAAACAAACAAACAAAAAGACCCAGCTGGGGTCCCCGAAGTGGGGGCATCCTCAAAGCATCTTGATAACCGGGATCCCATTTCTTAGAGGCCTTTATCTAGAGAAAAAAATCCTCTAGAGCACAGTTCCAGCAGGATCAACCTGGTTCCAGAAAGAATCAGACCAAAGGCCGGCATAGATGTAATAGGAAAAGCCCGGCTCCAGACAGGAGTCAACCAGAGGCCGGAAGAGCACCCCCGACAGGCAGCGCCTCAAAACGGATCCGAGGAACGCCTGGGAGCTCACGGCGCAGCGGAGCAGAGCCCAAGACCCAGGGGGCACTCACCCTCAAGTTGCAGGGCTGGCAAGAGAGCCCGACCGAGCTCAGGGGGCCCGGCGCCCGGGGGCTCACCGGCCTTGGAGCTGCTGAGGGGAGAGAGACGCCAAGTGAACGGCAACCTGAAAAACAGTCCGTTATTTTGCCACAGAAAGGGGTTTGTTCGGGAACTGCAGGGAACTGCCATTCGGGACAGGCAGCTACCGCAAACCAGGGGGAGGAGTTGCACGGGCTGCTCCGCACGCAAGCCCCCTGGAGAAAAGCCGAGTCCCGGGGGCCGACGGCGCCTCCCGGCTGGGTTGCCGGAGGTGGACACCTTAGACGAGACGCCCTGGCCTCCACCGCCTGGGGCGCCGGGGCCTGCGCGCCCTCCTCCCAAGGCGTGTTGGTCTGTGGCTGACAGCTCCCCCTGCTGGCCGCCCGCTCCCCTTCAGTGCGGTTTCCCATACGAATTTCCACAAGGCCCTCTTGGACCCTGAATGCCTGAACATGGGTAATTGCGTGATCTGTACGTCATTCCTACGTGGTGTGAGGTACTTCAAACTCCTTGAGCGGCAGCACTCAGGAGGATGAGGCTCCGGTGAGCCGGCTCTGTGGGACCCCAAGAGTGTCCCGCGCACCATAAAGTGCACGTGGGGTCAGAGCGCCCACAGGGCCTGGGAGCTGCCTGCTAGAAATCGGGAGGGCGTGTGCTGCTCCTTTTATGCTTCGGGCGAGTGCGAGCGGCAAGCTGGGAGCCCTGGCCGTCAGGAACGGGGTTAAAAATGATGAAATAGTCGGACAGTTTCTGCCATCCGCCATTAACAATATGAAGAACCCCACTGATAACGTGTTTCTCAAGAAGCTACCAGGTTCCTGTGCTGAAGGCCACACTCCTCTGGGTCTCAAGGTGGGACCAGAGGCCCCAGCACCGGCCCCTGCCCCGCTGACAAGCTGGCGGCCTCCCACCCCCCACCCTGCTGCTCCCTTCCAGGCCCCAGCCAGGCCTCAGAGCCTGGAGTCTGGATCACCCCGCAGCCCAGACCTTGGGGTCACGCATCCCCCAGGATCCACTGTCCAGGGTGCGGCCTCTCCACACCCAGCCACCTCCCACCCGAGTTCTCGCAGCCCCTGCAGGCTAAGCCCCTAGACAGTCCTGCAGCAGCCCACGGTCCCGCCGCCTCCTCCCACGGCCTCACCGCCCGCTCACCCCACCCAGCTGGCCGCTTCCTCATTCCTCTGGGTCCCGGAGATGGGGAGTGGGGGGACGTGGGCCTTGCCCGTTGACCCCTGGCCAGCACAGGCAGGCACCCAATAGGGCTCAGCCAAGGTGTGTGGGGAGCCAACTGGGAACAGGAGCCTGAACGGTGAGCCTGCAGCCCAGGGATCTGGTGTCTCAAGAAAAGTGTGTGTTAGAGACGCAACCAAGCACTGCTGATTTGAAAATATAGACCCTGGATGAAGCACTTTGCTCCAAAGTGAAGTAACCACTTAGTGTAATTGTAATCAAAATATCGACAGTTTCTCTTGAAGCTAAATAAGTGGATTTTCAAGTCCTGGGGCAATAAATAAAATGCATGGGGAAGAGGTGGTAGCAAGACCTCGGCCTTCTAGAGATGAGCACACGTCCTCAAGCAATGCGAAGCCTGCCTAGAAGGGCCCCTCCCCAGCAGAGCCGGCCCAGTGCTGCACACTGAAATGCATCCCAGGAAGAGTTAAATGGCTTAAAATCAATCCTAAAATATACAGAATCAGAGCTGAATATTACAGAGAACTAGGTTAACCACAGTAGTGACTGAGAAGTCACAAATTCTAAGATAATTCTTTTTTAACCTAAAAAATAACCCAATTGGGAAAATATTCTTAGGCAACATGACAAAGGTCAGTCATATGTAAAAAACTAATCCAAGCTGACCAGACCCGCAGCCGGGACCAGCTGCTCAGCCAAGGCTGCACTTGAAAAACTACGGGTGTTTGACCTCCACGCAAGGCAGCGCCCGCATAGAAAGCCTGAGTGGCCCGGAGAGCAAGGCCAATGCTGGGCTTCCTGGGTTACTGGTGTGTCTGCTCGGGGGCTGCGGGTCAGCACCTCCTGTGTCCGGGCCACGTGTGCAGGCAGCTTGCCATGCCAAGGTGTGGGGCGGCCTCTGGAGCAACTCCTGCCTTGTCCGGTTGAGTGGCAGGCCTTGGGGCTGAGAAATGAAGTAAAAGAGTGCCAAGTTCTGGGTGAAAAGGTAATGCCTTCCTCCCACTCCCCTCCCTCTCCCCTTCTCATGCCTCCCTTCCAGGGCCTGTCCCTGTCCCCTAGGTCGCAGCCGTCCCACCTCTGGCTCCTCTCCAAGCCTGCGCTACACCCTGTCGGCTGAAGCAGACCTTTAAGTGTGCGTGCCCATCTGCTTTCCAGCTGTGCGCTCTAGGCGGCTCACTCTGGTGCTTCACCCAGTCTCCCTCTGCCCTGGGACAGGCAGGTGCCCCGCCGAGCAGCGTGAGGAGTTCTTTGGCCTGTTGTGCTTGGACAGTTAGAGCGCTTGCAGTTTTGGGCTCCTGAGACAGCTGTGATGGACATCCTAGCATATATAGGGTGCTCCTGGGAATCCGTTGTCAGATAAACATCTGGAAGTGCAGTCTCTGGGCCAAAGGTGTGCCCATTTGCGTTCTGAGTGGGATTACCAAACTGCCCTCAGACAACTGGCCCAGCCCACACTCATGGCTGCAGGGCGTCAGAGCATCTTTCCTCACTCCAATACTGGGGCGTTTTTACCACACATTTTCTTTTTTGGTCAATCTGGTAGGTGAAAAAGGGTATTTCATTATTGGTTTTAATTTTCAGTTTTTAAATTACAGGCTAGGTTGGCCTCTTTATGTATCGTTCGTGTGTTAAGTTTTTAAAGTAACCATAAAAGCCAGCAACATGAGAACATGCATGTTCGCTGTGAGGTTTAAAAGTCAGAACAACAGAAGGGTAGAAAAGTGTGCTCCAAAGGCCCTAGGGCACGGCGGGAGGGGCTGGACACCTGCTTTTATAAATAAACGCCATCCTGCTGGGGATTTTCAAGAGGGGAGGTGTTTGTTTAGTGCTTCCTAAGTGCCAGGCGCTGTTTTGGGGGCTGAGGCTTTGCTGACGTGTTTAATCCCCATGATAAACAGATGCCATAACACTGCTGGGGCCTTATTTTCTAGTGAGGAAACTGAGGCCCAGGGTCCTGAGGGGGCTGGCGGCAGGTCCCAAGGAATGGAGCTGGGGTGACACACAGAGTGGCCGCGCCCCCGCCCTGCATCTGAGCTGCAGGGAGCCCCCCCAGTGCACCCTGTTTTCTTCTGAGTGGAGCATCACCCCCCACCCTTCCTCAGTCTGAGGATTTGGGGATGGAGGTGCTGAGAGGGAGAAGGGAGGCAGCTTGAAAAGGGTACAGCCTTAGTGTTCACTTTTTCTTTAAATTTTTGTTCTTTTGAAAATTACATAGTTTTTCCCAGAATTAAAGACTTTTCCTTTACAAAGCGTTTTTTCTAAAATGTTAAAGTGAAGGATGCATACTCCTCCTAATGAGCTACCAATCCTAAGTGATTGTTAAATGTTGTGTAATGAGAACATTTCTACATATTTCCCCACAAAAGTACCCAAATCAGACGACTGCCCTGCCAGGCTCTTCTTAGCTGTTAACAATCCAGAAAAAAACAAACAAGTGCCTTTGCTCAGAGCTGATGTTTCCGAACCTCCGAGCCCGTGCGCACCTGCCTCAGTCACCATCAGCTGGACGGGCCTCCCCTGCAGCTCTCAGAGGCTGGGCCTCTTGTTCACATGAACAAACCCAGGCCCAGAGACACTAGGTCGCTTGCCCAAAGTCACACAGCTCCTAGTCAGTGGATCAGGATCAGAATCCAAGCCCTCTGACCCCAAGCCCTGAGCCCACCACCTGGCTGAGAAGGGGCGCAGATGCAGCGCGTGCAGGCGGCAGATGGCCGAAGGCCGGGCGCAGGCATGCAGGGGCCGGGCTGACGACCGGACTGCGCTCGCATGCAGGCGGTGGGGACCTGGTAGGCTGGCTTGTCAGGGGGGCGGTGGGTGGCGCCGCCCCCGTTGCCTCTCCCTGGCAGATAGCCCAGGGAGCCAGATCTCCTGTTTTTCAAGAGAAGTGGGAAATCATGTTTTTTATATGGAATTTTCACCTTTTGAATATTGGCAACTAATTAAAAAATCAAAACAAAGCATAGGCCAAATTACAGCTCAGTTTGCGAGCTACACACTCCTGCGAGCCAGATCCAGCCATACCTAGTGGCGCTGGCCCCCCTGCTGTGAACTGTGTTTACGACTTTACATGGTTGACCAAAACTGCAACAGTGACCTGGACCGGCCAGTGGGCTCCCAGGGCGCAGTGCCCGGCGCAGCGCCTTCCCAGACGGGGAGCAGAGGGGCTTCTGCGCGGACTGGGGCTCTCTGCACTCTGAGCGTCACAGCACGCCCACACGTGATCATGCTACCAGGCAGACACACCAGGTCTTCCCGGCTGCCCAACACGTCCTGCAGGGTGTCACCAGCCTGTGAGTAGGGCTGGCGGGGCCTCCGGGATGCCGCAGCCTCCTTCCTGGGACCTCTGTCTGAGTGGAGGCTGCTCTGCGCCTTCCCAGGAAGGGTGGCGGGACTGAGGGCCGGTGCTCGGGACCATTCTCTGAAGCCCGGCTATGACTCAGCCAAGCTGCAGGCTCAGCTGCGGTCTGAGGACATGAAAACATACCCTGAACACAGGACCTTGTCCACATGCCCTCGAGACCAGGACTACCACCGTCTGAACTCCGCACGGATGCTTTGTGTCTCTTCGGAGTTGAGCACTAGAGAGCGGGTCTTGGCGACCAGCTGTGCGCTTGAGTGACAGCCAGAAGGGCCGCTGCCGCCGGGCCCGGGCAGCATGTGGCTCCCCCGTCAGCACACCTGTGACGCTGTGCTCTTTTCTTCCCATCCGTGGTCCTCATACCTGTGCAGTAGGCACAACTGCCCTTGGGCCTGAGAATCTGTCCCGGAAGGTGAGCATCAGGCTCCTGGCGGCCACGGTGAGATGCGCAGCCAGAGGGAACCTTGCAGACCAACTTAGAGGCTGGCAGCCTGACCCACAGGGACAGAGGCCACCCTGAGCCTGGGGAGGGCCGACCTCTGCACAGAGTCACGGGGCGGTTCAAGCCCCAGGCAGGGCCCGCGGGCTGGGCTCCAGAGACCTGAGCAAGTGCCTCCCAGCGTGAGGCCCGCTGCACACTGTCACTGCCGCAGCCTGTGCGACCTTGCGTGGTGGGGGTGATGGGAACTGCCCGCAGAGGATGGCGGGACGCTTATGGAGCGCTGTGGCTGTGACTGTCCCAGGGTCCCAGGGGACGGAAGGGTCCTGCTTTCCTGCTGCACAGCATCCCCCTTGGGCCTCTCGGCTCTGCCTGCTGCTACTCTCAGGACGGAGCTGGGTGAGAGAGCTAGGGGACACCCGTGAGGTCGGCAGGAAGTGGGGGTGCGCCGCCCCACAGCGCCCTCTTGTGAATGTCAACTAAGGACACCCCAGAACCAGCGCTCTGGTCAGAGGAGGCGGCGGTGCAGGCCTGAACTGGGTGAGCACCTCCGGCACCTGCTTCCTGCCTCTACTGATCACTGCAGCCTGAGACATTTAAAGAGGGACAGGGTGTACTTTCAATTTTTTGAGAGGCAGGTGGTCAAATAGATCCTTGTTAGCACTTTTCTTGAAGTTGTTTTGATAAAACAGTTACTGCCACTTAGGAAAAAAAATTGTGTTGAAATAACTTTTAAAACAAAGTACATACTTTAAGAACTAATCAAATCAGCTTCCTCTTCAGGAGTAGTTATTTTGGGGCCACAGCATGGCCAGCATGCACTGCTGCTTCTGGCCAGGCTGCATGTTATAAGGTCTAGACTTTTACATCCTTTCATAAACACTAGGAAATTGGACAAAATATGAAACGACTGTTTAGACATTGGACAATAGCACAGGACAGTGATACTTGAAAGAGGGAAAACAAATGAGGTGGGCTCCAGGGTCCCCCAGCTTTCTGCCAGATGACAATTTCTGGGCCACAGGCACAGAGAGGGGGTGCCAAACGACTCGGCAGCCTTGTGGCACCACAGAGACAGGAAGTGGGGTTTGGGGAGGCAAGAGGGACCAGCAGTTGCAGAGCCCAGAAATCGGTGGAGGAACCCTCTTGAGTCCACCGTGCACTGGCCCACAGATGCATAGAATAAAGCTCCTGCAGCCCAGGTAAAGGAAAGATAAACAAGTGTAAGCCGGGCCATTTCCAGAGCTCTCACAGGGCAGGAAGTGGGCTCCAACCAAGCAGAATGGTGAGTCCTCAGGACCACCTCCTTCAGCGGAGACCCCGAGAAACCACACCCTGGCAAGAGGGCTGACTGTCTCTGGAGCAGAGGCCCATCTAGACTCATCCCAGAAAAGCTTGGAAACTGTCTTTAAAATGACCAAATAAAGGAGCCTGACTGCCTGCTAAATCAAGACCCCCACACTCTAAAAAAGAAACAACAGGAAAATTTCAATGAGATATTTGCAGTATCTGACATACTATCAAAAATTACAAGACATGAAGAAGGAAAATATGACCCACATCCAAGAGGAAAATCAGTCAACAGGGAGAGACTCAGAAATGACACAAATGAGGGGACAAAGACACTGAACGACTATTATGACTACAGTCAAGCATTTAGAAAATCATATATATGATGAGAATTGAAAATATAAAAAAGAACCAAATAATTTCTAGAGGAAAAAAATATATAGTATTTGATAAGGAAAAGTCATTGGATGGGATTAAGAACAGAACAGAGATGGCAGAAGAAAGAACAGAGAACATGAAGACACAGCAACAGCATCTGTCCTCAGTGACACACGGAGAGAAAAGGGGACATTAAGCAGCCTCCAAGCTAGAAGGCAGTGTCCACTAGTCCAACAGAAAGAGGAGAGAAATAGGAAAACCGAAAAAGTATTTGAAGAAACAATGGCCAGGGCTTTTTTTCCTAAATCTAAGGAAAACTCTCACCTCACAGATTCAAGCTGAACCTCTCCAAGCAGCAAGACAAACACACATGTACCTGCAATCCAGGAAATGCAATCGAATTTCTGAAAATCAGTGATAAAGAGAAAATCTTAAAAGCATGCAAGGAGAAAATAAAAGACACATTACACAGAGATGAACAATATAAAGTTGTGACAGACTTCAGAAACTGTGCAAGCCAGAAGACACAGGGTCATTATCATCTTTAACATGTGAAAGGGAAAAAATCTCTCAAAATAGAATCCTATATCTAGCAAAAATATCCTTCAAAAATTAAGGCAAAATAAAACTCACAAATTAGTCTGATAGAATTCATCACCAGCAGACCTGCACCATGAGAAACACCAACGGATGTTCTTCAGGCTGAAGGGAAATGATACCACATGAAAGTCTGGGTCAACGGAGACTATGTCAGCGATGGGAAGGGCAGTCGCGTGGGCGATTACAGGCAGGCTGGTGGTTTTCTTTAAAAGATCATTGACTGTTTAAAGCACACATAATAATAGTGTATTATGAGGTTTGTGATCTATGTAGAAGTACAATGTATGATGAAAATTATATAAATAGTGGAAAGGAAAAGGAAGTAACACTCTTGTAAATCCTAAGGGTCTTCCATGTGAAGTTGTGTAATATTTCATGGTAGAATGTGATAAGTTAAAAATGCATATCATAAGCCATAGAGTAACCACCAAGAAAAAGAAGTTTAATAGTGCAGTGACAGAGATAAAAATGGAATAAAAAAATCAATCCACAAGTAAACAGGAAAGGAGGAAAAGGGGAACAAAGGGCAGATGGACAAGTAGAAAACAACTCAGTAAAAAGATATATTTAAAACAAACCATGTTAATCATAACACTAAAGGCAATGATCTAAATATTCCATTAAAAAGTTGACAGGGAGAAAAAGGCAGGACTCAACTGTATACTGTCTACAAAAATCCATTTTAAATATAAAGACAGATTAAGACAACTGGAGGCCTATATTAACATCAGGCAAAGTAGACTTCCCAACAAGGATACTGCCCCAGATAAAAAGGGACAATTTCATAATAATACAGAAGCCAGTTAACCAGGAAGGCATGACAGGCCTGCATGTGGGGCCCCTGATAAGGAAGCTCTAAAGCACATGAAGCACAAACTCACAGAAATGAAAGGAGATGCAGACAAATCCATAAGTACAGTTGGAGACTTAAGTGATGGACTATCAGTGAGTGACAGGACAGACAGACAGAAAATCAGTGAGGACGTAACAGATTTGTGCGCCACTGTGAGCAACGTGACCTGAACTGCCATGTCTAGACCTCAGCATATGACAACAGCACAATACACATTTTTTTCAGGTGCACATAAAACATTTAGGCCATACGTTGGGCCATAAAACCAGTCTCAATGAATTTTAAAGGATTGAAACCATCCAGAATGTTTCTTGACCACAAAGGAATTTCATTGAAAATCAATAATAGATATCTAGAAAATTATCCAAAAAATTTTAAAACAAACAGAACACTTCTACATAACTCATAGGTCAAAGAAAAAAATCACAAATAGTGCTTAAAATCTTATACCTTTAAATGTTTATATTAGGGAAGAACATTGTTCTAAATCAGTAATCACACCTTTTCCTTAAGAAGCTAGAAAAAGAAGAAATCCAAAGTTTAGAGAAGGAAAAAAATAATAAAGATAAAAATGGGAAACAATGAAATAGAAAAGAGAAAAATCATACAGGAAAACAATGAAACCAAAATCCAATTCTCTGAAAAATATCAATAAAACTGACAAACATCCAGCTATGTTGATCCAGATAAAATGAGAGACAACACAAATCATGAATGTCATGAATGAGAAAGGACACACTGGAACAGGTCCTATAAATATAAAGAAGATAATAATGGAACAGTAAGAACAATTACGTGCCAAAACAACAATTCTGCCAATTGACAGCAATAAAATTGAGAAATTCTCTGAAAGACCCAAGTTACCAAAATCAATTCATGGAGAAACAGAAGTGTGACTAGGCCTATACCTAGTAAAGCGATTGAATGTGCACCATGACCCCCCCCACAAAGAAAACTTCAGACCAGATGGCTTCGTTGGTGGTATCTATAAAACATTTAAGAAAGAAAGAATACTGTTTCCTTCCAAACTCATTAAAAAAAAAAAAATGACAGAACTTTCCAGCTCATTTTATGAGGCCAGCACTACCCTGACACCAACCAAGACCTTACAGGACGAGAAAACCGTGGTCGATATCCTAATGAACACAGACGCAAAAAATCCTTGATAAAATATTGGAATATCAAATACAATGATATATGAAGAAGGTAGTACATCCCGACCTCGTTAGATTGGTATAACATTAAAAAAAATCAATATGTGATATTAACAGATTAAATAAGGAAAATCATATGATTGTCTTAATAAATGAAAAATTAACGAAATTGAATATCTATTCATGATTTAAGAAAATAAAATAAAAAAATAGCAAAACAGGAATAGAAGGGAACTTCAGCAGCCTGATAAAGGGCACCTATGAAAACCCTGCAGCTGCTATCTTACTTAACGGTGAAAACCGAGGCCCACTTCCCCACTTCCAGTGCACATTGTGTCAGCGGTCCTAGCCGTGTGATAAAGCAAGAAAGAAGGGCTGGGATGGACATACGGACTGCAAAAGAAGTAGTAAAACTGTCTTCATTCACGTAACATGAGATCTAATGCATAAAAAGTCCTAAAACACTAAAACAAACAAAGAAAACGAATAGAACTAACAGGTAACTAGCAAAATCCAGGACACCAATTATATTTCTATATATAACAATGAAAATTGGAAGTTGCAATAAAAAAATACCATTTACAATAGCACCCCAAACCATGAAATACTTAGATGTATACTAAACAAAGTATCTATGCACTGAAAAAAATCATTGCAGAGAAAACTAAGACATAAATAACGGAGTGACATACTATGTTCATGGGTTGGATGACTCAAGCTGTCATCTCTTCCTAAATTTATCTATAGATATAACAAAATCTCAATCAAAATCCCAGCAGGCGGTTAAGGTTGATGTTGAAAATTAAAATTTACATGGAAATGTAAAGGGTATAGAACATCCAAAGCAATCTTGAAAAAGAACAAAGTTGAAGGACTTACACTGTCTGATAGTGAGACTTCCTATAAAGCTGCAGGAATCCTGACTGTGCTCTTGGCATAAGGATAAACATACACAACAGGGAACAGGAAAGACACACATAGCACACACACATTAATTGATTTTTCAATTAATGCAAAGATTCTAGGGTAATTTAAGGGGAAAGGAAAGGATAGTTCATTCAATAAATTGTTATGTAACAAGTAGATACACATATACTCGACTGTTATATCAAATACAAAAATTAATTCAAAATGTATCATAAGCCAAAACATAAAACTATAAAGCTTCTTGAATAAAGCACAGAAGAGAATCCCTGTGACTTTGGGATAGGCAGATTTCTTAAGACACAAAAAGTCTAAGCCATAAGTGAAAAAACATTGATAAATTGGATTTCATGAAAATTTTTGAAGTTCTGTTTTTCCAATGACACCATTAAGATGAAACATAAGTCACAGGCTGGAAGAAAATATTTCCAATACATATCAAGGACTTGTACCTGAAATATATAAAGAATTTTACAAATCAATAATAAGAAACAAGCACAATAAAAGCCAAAATACTTGAAAAGACACTTTAAAAAAGATAACTTAATGGCCAACAAAACCATGAAAGATGCTCAACATTATTTAGCATCAGGGAATTGCAAACTTAAGCCATTGTATTCACACAATGACCAAAAAAAATTTGTTAAACCTGACAATATAAACTGGTAGCAAGGATTGGAGCAAAGAACTCTCACACGCTGCTTGTGGGAACGCGGCAGGGTACAGCTACATTGGTAAACAGCGTGGTAATTTCCTAAAAAGTCAAACACACACTTACCATACAACCCAGCTGTTCGATTCCAAAGTAATTGCGCAAGAGAAATGCCAACATCTGCGCACCCCGAGACCTGACGTGCAGGTTTATGGCGGCTTCATTCATGGCATCCCCAAGTTGGGAACGACACAAATGTCTTGTCAACAGAGAAATGGAAAAGCGAAGGGTGATGTAGCCCTGTGATGGGATATTACCGCGCAAGACATGCAACACAAATAAACCTCAGAAACGTTTCTTTGGAAGTATCAGACATCAGAAAGTGCCTAGTGTGTTTTATTCATGTGAAACTCCAGAAGTGACTCGTCTAATCAGTTGTAACAGAAAATAGATCAGTGATTGCTTGAGGCTGGGGGGTAGAGGTTTTGGGGTGATGGAAATGTTCCATATACATGGACAGATATACATTTTCTAAAACCCATTGAAATGTACACTTAAAAATATGCACTTTTTTGTATGTAAATTACACTTAAATAGAAATGATTTTTTTTAAAAGGATCACCTGTGGTCAGCCTTGCCCAAACACCAGCTGGTGGTGGCCGTGGCCAAGGGCAAGTTACTGGTGACTGTCACATTCTTCCCTAGACATTCTCCCTCCCGCCCTGGGGTCCCCCTTCTAGGCTCTTAGTTTCTAGTATAGGAGGTCTGAGCCTGTCACAGGCAAAATCAGGGACAGCCAAAGTGGGAAAGACGCCAGCGTTGACCTGCCACGCCTTTCCTGGTCGCTGCGTATCCTGAAGCATCCTTGTAAATCTTACCAATTTTCTCAGGCTCTCTTAATTATTCTCCACTGTGGCACTTGGGAGCCTCTGGGGGACGTCATTACTGCAGATGATGTCCTCCCAGCGGCAGGGCCTCTGGGCGGCGCCTCCAGAGAGGGGAGTTGGGGGGAGGCTCCTGCCCTCACCCGGCAAGACTGCACTCAAGGCTTTGTTTGAAGAACTAGTTTCTGAACTTAAAAAAAGTTTTTTAAGTGTATAGAATAAACCCACTTCCATTTTCTTTTTTTTAATTGAAATATAATTGGCATGCAATACTCTATTAGTTTCAGATATAACAGCTCCATTTTCTTGATTTATAAAGGGTTATTTAGTCTCTGGAGAATGCTGCAAATGTAACATTCACTGTGTAAAGAAATAGTGGCCTCAATCCTCCTTTGCTAAGGGAAGGACTCCAGGCGGCTGGCAGCAGAAGCCGCCTAGCGGCCCCCACGGAGCTGTGGACAACGGGCGATGAAGGGCCATCTACAGACAGGTGGCGGGCCGGCTTAGGCTTTTCTTCCTGTTTCTGATACTGTATACACTAGTCGTCTGCAGTCCTGCAGAAGAGCTCTGTGGAGTTTGCAGGGTGATCTATCCACCCACCTTGCTGAATATTCTGTATTAATACTAATAGCTTGTCTTTGGTGCATTTTTATTTAGGAATGTGATTCTATCGCCTTCAATTAAGGACTATTTCATCCCTTTCAAGCCTACGCCCCTTCTTTGTTTTTCTTCCTTTGTAGAGTTGGTGCACCCCTAGAGCCATACCAACAAGTGCCCATTTCTCCACTCCTTAGCCTGAACGGAATGAGGCCAGTTTTTCCACTAAATATAATGATTGCTGTGTTTTTTAAATGTAACTTTTATCCCCAGTTAAGAAACTTCCCTTATTTCTGATTTTCTAAGAGTTTTCATCACAAATCAGGGTTAAGCCTTATCAGATGTTTGTCCACATTAAGATAAACATGATTTTTTTATTTTTGTTTATTAATGTGAAATGTGGTGGTAGAGTTTCTGACATTGAACCAGTCTTTGGTTCATGACTGGGACAAACTTTACTTAATAATGGTGTATTTTTAATACTTGTTTGTTTTGATTTGCTAATATTTATACAGTTCTTGAAGCTGTAAGTTAAATAAGGTCTGTAAGTTTCTTCTTGTGCTGTCCTTACCTGCACTGGGAATAAAGTGTGCTGGGCAGTTTTCACTCTTTTTCTGCTTTTCTGGATAATCTGAGTAAGACAGAAATGGATTGTTCCTTGAAATTTTGGTTTGTTTGAAAATTCAGTAGAACACCTGTAAAGCCGTCTGAACCACGGATCCTCTGGGGAGGGGACGTGATCAAACCATCTGGCTTCCGTGCAGCGGCTGGACGTCTGCACTTCCCCGGGTCTCCCGGCTCCCGCCCAGCAGCGCCTCGCAGCCCTGCTGGGCTGTCCTGCTGCCCCGCTGCTCGCTCTCGCTCTCGCTCTCGGAGGCGTTTCGGCAGAAGCTAGTCGCGTCTCTGCAGACGGCAGCTGGGGTGTGGTTGATGTCCCGCGCCGTTCGTTTTCCTGGGGTTTCTCTCACTGATTCCCTTTGACTCTGTCGCTCCCTTCGTTTCCCTGGCGTTGTTCTGTCGCCTTCTTTCAAGCTGCATGCCCTGGAGGTTTGTTGCAGCTCATCTCCTGGTAGTTTTGACTGTTAGTGTTTCCTGATAAGTGTATTTAAAACTGCGTCCTACAAATTCTGAGATTCAGTTCCAGATATTTTTGACTCATTGTATGATTTCCTTTATGACTGAATGATTATTCAGCAACACACTGGACAGTTTCAAAGCCAAATGGACCTGAGGGGTTTGATGTTGGTTTCTGATTTTATCGCATTATTTGGGGGACAAATTGAGACTTGCACGTGGCCTGCGCTGTGGTCTGATCTGCCTGTTCTGTGTTTCCTGAAAGAGAAAGTGCGTTGTCTGCCTATTGGCCTAGACATCTAGATGTCTACTAACTCACGCTAATTAATTCCATTGATTAAGTAGTTGGTTTGTGACCAACAGGGCGAGTTAAAATCCTCCTGTCCCTGTACTGAGTAACCCCCTCCCCGCAACTCTACCAGTCGTTACTTGATACGCTTGAGTCGCACTCTTACCAACACATACGGTTCTTTGCCTCTGTGATGTTTCTTGCCTAATTCTATTTTTTTATTTTCAGTTTTTGTGTGTCTTTTGTTTTAAATGGATGTTTTGCACAACTTCTTGTCGGATGATCTTATTTTCCTTTTTAAAATACAATCTGAGAACTTTTGTCTTCACTAGAGAGTTTAACTCATTTATACTTAATGAACTTTTAATCTATTGGACTTAATTCTCCCATATTATTTGTTTCCCACTTACTTTTTTACTTCACCTTTCTACATTCCTGCTTTTCATTTGAGAAATCGAGTTTTCTTCTGCTGTTTTATGAGTCACACATTCTAATCCTGTCCTGGGATAGTTTCATCGACCCAAACGCATGCTCAGGTAGCCCTGAGCTCTCAGACTTGCCACGGGTCCTTAGGTCCCCCAGGAGGCTTTCACACACCGCCCTCACCCCACTTCCGGCCCCTCTGCCGCGCCAGCAGCAGTGCCTGGAATCCTCTTTTTGGGTTGTTGTGGGTCTCTGTGGCCTGGATTCCCCTCACTCAGGTCTCCTGCCACTCCTTCTGGATCTGTTTCTCTCATTTAAGCACTTCTAAGAGTGTTTTCAATGCAAAGCCTTAAATAGAACGGAATTTTTGTCCCGTTTGTTTAAGAAACTCTTTGCCTGTATCCCTATAGTTATTTAGAGGTGTGTTTAACATAATTCAGTGCGAAGATGTAGAAGAGTTATGCGTGAATTGCGCCTCATCCAGATTCTGTGCCCACTCCAGGAACGCCCTTCAACCCTAAGGTGAGCCGAGGAGCAGTGTGACTGCTGGCTGGGAAAAGGGCTCTGTCCTTGTAGCCTGGGAAGGACACACACGGTGTTCCCTGGGCACGGCGTCTGCGGCTCCGGCCAGCCTCCTGGGAGCCGCAGGTCCAACTGTGCCATCACAAGCACTACCCTGCTTATGTTTTAGTCTAAAGCAGAGAGCCAGGCACAGTTCTGATGCTGCAGATTCTCCCACAAGCACACGGGAGATTGTGTGCACTGCTAACGTTCACACCAGTGTGATCTTCTGAGGGACCTCGCTGCAAACGTGTGGCTTCCCTGGTTCCCTCCGTGAGCAGGGCTGAACCCCCCTGGTCCAAGTGGGGACTGAGAGAACCCTTTGGATGAGCAGAAAAGCCCCCAGAAGGGGCATCCAATCCCTGGCGTGGGGACACAGGTCAGTTGTTCAAACCTCGCCAGGCTCCCTTCTCTGAGCAGGGCCCAAAGGACACCCAACCCAGCATCTAAAACAGGTCACTCTTACCAGCAGCCACATCAGCTACAGTGATGGCCTTCGTCTTCTACGTGCCACAGAGCCAAGGAGCCAGCCTGGCCGGAGGCTGACCGCTGACTCACGGCACTGCTGCTAACATGACGTGCCTCCAAACCAGTGTGCACAGAAGCCGGGGAGGCATGTGGGGCCAGGAGGGTGGAGGGGCGGGAGGCTGGGCCTCCCCAGGGTCACTGGTGCCTTTTCTGATGTGAACACTCCTCCCTGAGATGCAGAGTGACCCTGCCTAGGTATCCATGACGGCTCCACGCCATTTCTGTAGAAGAGCATATTCCAGAAGAGTCCATTCCGAAAGAACCCAGTAGCACGACAGGAAGCTGAGGGCAGCCAAGGCAGGAGGGCAGCTCTGGAGCGATGACCTCTAGCCCAGGCCCTGTATGCTGGCCTCTCCCTGGGGAGCCACGTCTCCGGGCAGACACTAACCCTCTCACTCACAGTCCAAGACTGATGTGGGTGTTCCCTCCAGGCCACCGTGGGCAGCCGTTGCTGGGGGGGCCAGCACTGAATGATAAGGCCACTGGGAACCTGAGATGCCCACCTCCGCCCAGACCTGGGGACGGGCACCCACACCAGGCTGCTGCTTCTCACACCTGTTAACCAACTCCACTGCTCCTCCGCACAGCCCTGGATATGCCGGGCTGTCCATGACCTCTCCATCGCCCTGGGGGCCTCCTGCGCCGTGGACCAGCCCGCAGGCTGCTTGGGTCCTGGGAGGTGCCGCCTGCCCTAGGCTTCATGAGCAGAGGGCCTCCGGGGCAGGCTGACTTCTTGCAGGCTAGCAGTGCAGTTGGACCAGGGAGGAAATGAAAGGGATGCAGCCCCAGTTGTGGGGGAAGAAATACAGATTGATCAGATTTGTTTATTTGAGTAATTTGTGGAGCCTCCCACAAGCCCCAGCCTGCAAAAAGGAATCCCTGAGCTCAGCCTTGTCTTCCAGGTGGAGCTGATGCCTGGGCCCCTCTGCCATGAGGATGCAGGAAGATGGGGCCCCGGCATCCATGATCACCGTAAATGGTACATGTGACACAGCTTGGAGCCGACAGCCTCCAGTCAACTGATTTTGGTCAGCTTTCCCTGGACACCCTGCAGTGCCGTCACGGCACCTCAGCTTTGGACTGAAGCTGCAGGAGGGTATTGGCGTGTCAGACAGGGCGGGGTCCTGGCCCCTCAGCCCAGCTGCTGCCTGTCAGCACAGGGTCACACAGCACAGGGTCGGACACCAGGGGGCCTGTCTGCATGGTCACAGCTGTCTGCCTCCACGTGGGCTGAAAGTGAGCAGGGAGCAGCAGAGACACAGTGGAGAGCTGCAAGCCGCAGGCTAGGTCTGCTCAAGGCTCCCCCCAGCTGCAAGCTCTCAGCCGCACCAGGCCCGGCTGTGTGCTCCTCCCCACTCAGCCTGGAGCTCCGGCTGGAGTTCACGTCCTCGCTGCAAAGGCACATTCGCCCTTTGCCTCTCCTTCTGGGGGGATGGAGAGCAGCCTATGGGGCCCAAAGGGCCCTCGCCAGATCCCCAGGAGCAGTTCAGGGGCCTGGCCTGGCACGGAGCTTCTGGGCACGTGGCCTCCAGGCAACCCTCGCCGGGCCACATTTCTGTGGAAAAGGAGAGCTGTGCTCACTCATAACTATCATTCCGCTGCGAGGAGCAGAGCAGCCTGGCACAGGTGCAGCCTCCAGTCCACACCCAGGCCAGGGGCGTGACAGGCAGCCCACTGGGTCAGGTTCCGGTGCTTCCAGCGCCTCCAGGAGCTGGGCCCCCACGGCCTCAGGGAAGTGTCCTTCATGAATGGTGTCTTTTTTGTTTAGTTTTCAGGCTTAGATCTCCGTGAGAGGGCAGACCAGCCCCAGCCCCATCTGCTCGTCCAGGCCTCCCTGCTGCCCCACAGAGGAGCTTGCTGTCCAGGTGCAGCCCAGGCACCCAGCTGGGGGCCCAGCCGGAGGGGGCTTGAGGCAGCAGCGCTGTGAAGCCAGTCCATGATTGCTTCCCACACCCCTGCCCTCTGCACCTCCTTCCCTTCAGCGCCCCAGTGCCCTGCCCTGCATGCAGCACATGCTGGCAGGCCCCCACGTCTTGCCTCCCCACAGCACCACATTGCCAGGCCCAGGTGGGTGGCTGGGTAACACCCAAGTGTGCCCACACCTGTGAATGCTGGACAGGCCTGCCCTGCTGTCTTTACGCTCTGACAGCGTTCCCTTCCAGCTCAGCCCTCCTGGGACTCTGAAGACGCCAAGCCTGCTTGCTGGACCAGCCCGAGAGGGAAAGCTGCTTCTGAGCTTGCATTGTACAATCACTCTTTAATAACATCTTCTCTGGGTTTTTTTACGAGAAGTACATGCTTAGTTCTAAAAGCTGAAAATAGAGAAAAGCTTGAAGGATTTTTAAAACACACCTATAATACCCTAGTACAGAGAACTTCTTGCGGTATTTTGGAAGGGCTGCCCTGAAGTGTCATCCATTGGCCCCTGCCTCTGATGTGGTTCAGCTCCCAGGTCCTTAGCCTGTGCCTGGCCATGCACATCAGAGGTGCCTGGTGAGCATGGCCAGTGGGCAGGGAGTGGTGACAGCCGGGGATGTGCCTGGGACATGCTATGAGTCAACCATTAACCTTGGCACCCCCAAGAGGTGGGACCCGTTACGAAACAGTCTCAGTGGGGGCTGGCGTTCTCAGGGCCAAGTGTCCTGAGTGCCCAGTGGAGGGGCAGGCTCAGGCCCTACAGAGCACCCAGAGAGCACATGCCCACAGAGGCCTCCTGTGCCAGGGCCTCAAGGCGCAGCGGCTGCCATTGAGTGGTCTGCACCAGAGCCCCTGGCCCGCACCAGCTCTGGGAAGAAAACTAGGGCGGAGGCCTCTGGTTCCTGCTGGCGAGAAGCACACCGCTTCCACTCTGACCCCAGCTTACAGAGCACAGAGCTTCTCGCCCTGATGTTACACGCCTTCCTTTCTCTGGTTTCTCTTCCCTTGGTAGAGCGCACGGCCAGCCTCCCACACCCTGAGGGGAGCCCCAGTGAGACCCAGGCAGCCTTTGCCATCCAAGGGAAGAAGGTGGAAGCCCAGGCAAAGACCAAGCCCGCCAGACCCTCCAGGGATCGTCCTGCAAAACCTAAAGGCTGCCAGTTGTCCCCCAAGGTCCGGAACTATAATTTCAAGGACTGACTTCCTGCACCCTCTCCCCACCACTCTACCCCTTTTCCCTACCCCCTCCTCCTCCCCCTCCTCAGAGGTGTTTGGGGCCTGAGCTATTATCCCCACATCAGCACGGGAGCATGGGGGGGGGGGCAGTAGCTGCCGAGCAGGCTGCCCCGAACTGCCAGGCCCCTCCCTGGCCGACCGCAGGGCCATTAAAGCCAGAGCCCCCTGTGCGCCCGCTTGTCTGTGCAGTTGCTCACCTGTCCTCCTCGGGAAACGGCACCGGCGCCGTGGGGGTGCCTCCACCCCTGCCTGAACCACTGCTCGCCAGTGTGCCAGCAGGTGTCACAGGCGGGTGGCCTCCACAGACCTGATGAGGGTGGCAAGGGTCATGGAGGCCAGAATGCCCCCTGTAAAACAAGCATTTCCCCAGGAAGTGCCATGCATGCGAGGGGTCCTCCCAGAGGTAATGAGAACCATAGATCTGGTGACCCCGTGGCTAGACCAGAAGCTGCCTTCCCAACTCGGCCCACATGCCCAGAAAGGCCCCTACGTGCTGGGGTGCTCGTGTCAGAGGCAGGTGGGGAGAGGTGGTATGTCTAGTCCTCAGTCAGCCCCATAGGGCCAACCAGATGGACACAGAGGGTCACTGCGGCGTCTCCACACCCGCCCCCCATGTCTGACAGTCGTGGACATGCCTGACACCTGGATGCCCAGGGCCAGGTGCCTGCGACGATGAGAAATGCTCATGAACTGATATCCTTCACTGTGAGCCCCACACAACCACACCCACACCCCCACCAGAGAAACAGGGCTTCCTCCCCTGCAGACCCGACTGCTCCTAGCTCAACTGTCATCACCGGGCTGGGGAGGTGGCCCTGCTTCCCAGAGCCCTCAGTCTTTTCCTCGCCTGGCATCTGCGCCTGGTTGGCACAGCCACAGCGTTGCTGCCCCACTGCTCAGGGATGAAGGTGTCACCACCCACGAAGAGCAGCCTGTGCCCTCAGGCACCTGGGGATGTGCCAAGGCTGTCCCCAGAGAGGCAACGATGGGCTTCCCAATGTGCTGGAGGCACGAGCTGGGTACAGCTGGGCACAGGTGAGGGTTGCCAGGGGGCTCTGAGCGCTGCTGTCTCCAGCATGTGCCCCTTGAATAGAGGTGTAAGCACGTGACTTCCTTGAGCTGAAAACGTGAGTAGCGGTGCCTCGTCACTTCCCACAGAGGCACTGCAGAGCCCCCACGAGCCTCCGAGCCCTGTCTGTGGTGCAGAGATCACCCGGGCGCCGGGCAGGCTGCAGTGGGCAGAGCCCCGCTGACCAGAAGGAAATGCGCCAAGGATGGCTTAGGCGCCGGAAGTTGGGGTGCTTGTACAGCATAGTCCAGCCGCTTCTGATCCAGGGAGGGCACCAGGTGAAAGGCCTGTAAGTCGGAAGAGGAAGAAAAACCCACGGAAAGGTTGTTCAAGACAGCAACTCAGCCTATCAGGACCTCAGAGGTCTCTCTCGCTTTCCCTGGCTTGGCCCTCTTCCTGGGTGAGGGAGTGAGATTCCCCCAGAGAATGACTGGAGGAGGCTACGGAGCCACCACCGGGAGCAGCGGAACAAGGGGTGGGGTGGGGACGGCACGCGAAGCTGTGTCATTGGCATCATGGTGCCGGTCCCGCTTTCTGTGCCGTCCCTGCGTGTCCCTGGCCTCCCGAAAACAAGGCGGGAGGGGCTGCCCTGCAGCACGGGAGGAAAAGCGCGGAGTTTGACTTCAAGACAATGACGCGGCGGGGTTGCCAGGGGCTCCGCATTAGGTGGCCTGGACCCTGCAGGGCGTGGCCTCCAGGGCCCGAGGACCTTCCTAGACTCTCAGGTGAGCCAAGGGTGGCTGTCTATTTCTTTCCGGTCTAGAAGTTAAGGTTCCTTAGTAAATTCGGTAACCATCTGAGCAGGGGAATTACAAGGGAGGGCGCGCCAGTGAGCCAAGACGCAGGGCTGAGCCTCGGCCGGAGCGTGTGCGCGCCGGTGGGTGCGAGGGGCCATGTGCGCGCGAGCGCCTCTGCCCAAGGAGGCTCCTTTGTTCGAATCACGCCGAGAATCTCGTTCGAATCACGGGCTCCCTGCAGAGTCCGCTCGTCCGATTGCCGACCCCGCCCCCACGGCCGGCTCCGGGGAGCCCTGGGGCACGCCCGCCTGCCCCACACCGTTGGTGAGGACCAGCCGCGCCGCGTTGCAGTGACCGACAGTGACCCCATCGGGGCGCCCCCGGCCGGGGTCAACGACCGCCACGCCGCCCAGCCCATCACCCTATCGCCTAGCAACGCCCACTCGCGAGCCGCCATTGGGCCTCAGGGCACGCCCCCGGTCCCCGATTGGCTGCGGCGGGGAGAGCCACGCCCCCGGCCCGAATCGGCGCGGCCAGAACTCGGGACCACGCATCTGTCCGCCGGGGTTCTGGCCGGCCCCCCGTGTGGCCCCAGAGTGACCCTGAGCACGCCCAGTCCCGTTTCACCCGCGCGCCGAGAGCACGTGGCCCCGCGGCCCCGGGGGTGGGGGGTGGGGGCCGCCCGGGGGGCGGTGGCGCGCAGCGGGCTGGGTCCCAGGCGTGTGCGCGTGCGCCTCGGGCGGTTCCGCGCCACCGGCCCGCGGAGAGGAGGAGCGGAAGTCGGGGGCGGGGGTGATGCCGCACCCTCCCTAGCGCCCCCCGAGTCTCGGGCCCCCGGCCCGGCGCCCCCGGCGCGCTCCCGCGCAGGTCCCGGAGGCTCGGCGGCGGCGCGCGGCATCACCCCACTGGCGGCGGCGCGCCGGGTCCCGGGGCGCAGCCCCGACGCTCATTGGCCTGGGCGGCGCAGCCAAGCTGTCAGCCCATGTGGCGTGTCCGCGCGGGGACGGCCGCGGTTAAATAGAGTCGGCGCCGGCCTAGAGGGAGCCAGAGAGGCAGCACGGCCGGCTCCCCTGCGCGCTGCGCTCGCGCCTCGCATCCGCCGCCCGCACCGCCGCCGCGCCCGGACCAGGTACGAGCGGCCGAGCCGGGCGGGTCGGGCGCCTGCGGCCGCATCCTGAGCTTTGGGGCCCGCGTGCTTCGGCCGGCCCGTGGCGGGGGCCCCCAGGGCGGGCGGCGAGGGGCGTACACCCCGGGAACGCCAACAGCCATCTTGGTGTCGGGTGGGCCACGCGGGCCGGCCGCCGAGCCCGCATCCGGCTCCCACCGCGGTGCCCGGGCCGAGGCCCAGCCGTCCGGCGCTTCTCCAGCCCCCGGGAACGGAGGGCGGCCCCCATCCCAGCCGCGTGGAGCCGGGTCCCGGAGCGCCGCGGGACGGGCGAGGGGGGCGCGCTGCGGGGCCGCCTGCCTCTGGTTCCCTGCCGCACTCAGCGTGAATAGCAAGTAGGGAGAACGGCGGCGCTCCCGGGAGGCGGCCACGCGGGGCTGCTGCGTGCGCGCCGGCGAAGGGCTCTTTATTCGGCGCTGGGGGAAGGGGCTCGGGAGGGAGATGCGTTCGCGCGCGCCCTTGTGCGGAGAGACCCGGGAGAGCAGGGCCTGGCCATCCGAGGTCCTTAGCGCCACGAGGCCCTGGTTGCTAGAACAAGCTGGCCTCGCCCCGTCTCTTCGAGGCCGCGCGGGAGACCCCATCCCGGACCCACAGGCTCGGGGTGGCCAGGGCTTCCTCTGCGGGGGCGGGCTTTGGGGACTAGGCCTGGGTGGCCCGGCAGCCTGCTTAGTGGTAGGCAAGCAGCGTCCTGAAGCTTCCCCTGCACAGGTGTGTGGGTCCGGGCATCCCTTGCCTGGCATCTGGCCGGGAGTGGTTTCTCCAGATTGGTTCCTGCACAGGGCCCGACTGGCAGCAGGTTCACGGTGGGGCAGGGGCCGCCTTTCCCCCAGAGCCCTGCTGGTCCTTGGCATGCAGCGGGCCTGGGCTGTGGCCCCCCACTCACTGACAGCTCGTCGGCTGCCCTGGGCAGCGTCTGGCTCCTGTCCCCTGCATGGAGGGCAGCCTGCTGTGCTCAGCCCCGGGCCCACTGGTCAGTGTAGGCTGGTGCTCCTTCCCACCGCCGTTTTCTTCCCTGTAAACCTGGGTACCCTTCCTCCTTCACCCGCCTGATTTCCTGGGTCAGCTCTTAACAGGCTGACACCCCGGTGATTCTGTCCTGGTAAGGGTTGGGGCCTTCTTTGGGACGGTCCCCCAGACCCTCAGGGTGAGGCAGGAGGTGGCAGAAGCCCTCCAACTAATGAGGGGGCTGAGGAGTGGGGTAGCAGTGCCATGGAGGGGTGGCCCCAGATGTGACAAGCCAGTGCCAAAGCCCAGAGGCCCAGCCCTCCTGTGACAGATGAGAGCTGGCTGGTCTGGAATGGACCACCCCCTGCACACACACCCAGGGCATCCAACTATGCTGGCCCAGTGCCCAAGAGTTGACCACCTAGACCTTGGTCTCGGGGCTCTCTGAACCGCCTTTCAGACTCCGGTGGGCCAGATGGAGGAGGGCGGGTTCCGTGGGGGCAAAGCTCACCAGGGTCTGGGTCCCACGCCTCCCTTCCTGCAGAGCGCAGCCATGGAGGAGGTGGTGATTGCCGGCATGTCTGGGAAGCTACCCGAGTCAGACAATTTGGAGGAGTTCTGGGCCAACCTCATCGGCGGCGTGGACATGGTGACAGATGACGACAGGCGGTGGAAGGCTGGTGAGTGGCCACCCTGGGTGCCCCTCTCGTTGTTGCTATGGGCACAGCCTCTCAGCCCTCTTCGGCTGGCCAGCTCTGGCCTGAATCCTGGTCCCACCTGCGGAGACACTGGTCACCTGGGGCAAGGCCGCGCTACAGGCTCTTCCTGGGGACGGCACCACGAGAAGGTTCTGAGGTGGGGTGGGGTCTGGGGCTGCTGGGCAAGTCAGTTGGGGGCTGGCCCTGGGCACTTGTCTTTGCCTGAGTTACAGACAAAGCAGGTGAGTGCCCCGGGCCCCATAGCCTCTGCCTGCAGAGCCGGCCTAGCTGGCCTTCAGGTCCTGAGCCGTCAGATAAGACGCCAGGCTCTCGGGAAGCTGGTTTGACTCCCTCACACCCAATAGGCTCTCCCATGGAGCGGCTCTACCTGATCTACAGGATGTGAGTCAGCGTGGCGGGGCCTGCCCGGCCAGCCTCAGGCCAGGCAGAGGGTCTCTAGCCAGTGTGGTATGGCGGGAGGAGGTGGCACTGCCCCCACCGGGCTCCACTCTGGTCCCACTACCCATGCAGCTGCCCAAGGGCCCTTCTCAGAAGCAGGGCTGGGGTCCTAGTTGGCCATGTGCTGCCACGTGGCCCCCAAGAGCCAGCAGTGCTAGCCCTGACTCGGGCGGCCGCCCCTCAGGAGCCCCGGCAGCCCACAGCTTTGCTGCAGCTCTGCCTGCCGTGTCCACAGGGCTCTATGGCCTGCCCAGGCGGTCTGGCAAGCTGAAGGACCTGTCTAAGTTCGACGCCTCTTTCTTCGGGGTGCACCCAAAGCAAGCGCACACGATGGACCCTCAGCTGCGCTTGCTGCTGGAGGTCACCTATGAGGCCATTGTGGACGGAGGTGGGTTCTCAGGAGGAGCGCAACCAACGTGGAGCTTGGGCCCAGGTCCCCAAGTTCCCGCTCTCTCTAGAAGGACAATGGGAATCTCTCTTACTGCTTCAGAGTGACATATGTTCAGAGTATTGTCCCCAAAGTGCAAAGTCACTGAGGCCGTGTGGCTCTCCAGGCCCGGGAGGTGTGGGCCCGCAGGCCGGTCTTGGCTCCCCAGCTGCGCACTCTGACTGGCTCCCTGAATGTGGGGCAAGGCGGGAGGCAGGATCTGGCCCCCAGACCGCCTGCCGCCTGCTCTCCCCTCCACCGGGCTGTGTCTGGCCTCATGGGTGCCTGAAGCTGCTGTCCTTGTCCTGAGGCGCAGACCGTCCCTACTGTCCTGGGTCATGGACAGCCAGCGGACGGGAGAGGAGGCTGGCAGTGCAGCTGTGGCGCCTCGGTGGGGGGCAGGACCCTGGCCCTGCAGGAGGCCGGGGGCCCACCCGCTCACCCCTGTGGTCGGCAGGGAGGGCACGCTGGCCTTCCACCCTCGGGTCCTACAGCAGACGCTGACCAGCCCCTGGGCCATACTTAAGTGTGATGAGTAGTGGCCATGTGCCCCCAGGGGAGTGGAGGCAGGAGAGACCTTGGACCTGCTCCCTGGGGCCAGCCAGGGGGCCGCCCTCCTTTCTGAGCCGGGACACTGGCCTTTGTGTTTGTCTCCTTATCTTGGCCTGTCTTGGTGCGGGCCGTGCTCGCGGCTCATCGGACCCTGCTGGCGGCACCGGGGGCCGGGGGAGTAGCACGGGGACAATGCCATCCTCTGTCCTCACGTCTGGCTGTCTCTGGCTGCCGTCTGACATGGAGCTTAGAGCCCCACCTAGCACCCCACCCTCCCCCGGGCCCTGGTTGCTTGTGACCGGGTTATCCGCGCTTGGCCCCTCCAGAGTCAGGCTGGGATGGCGCCCTCTGTCGCCCAAGCCAGGAGGTCTCCCCGAGAGGGCTGACTGTGGCCCAGCTGCCCAGCTTCAGTTTGATGGCTGCTTCCCACAGGCATCAACCCAGCCTCACTCCGAGGGACGGACACTGGCGTCTGGGTGGGCGTGAGTGGGTCCGAGGCCTCAGAGGCCCTGAGCCGAGACCCTGAGACGCTTCTGGGCTACAGCATGGTGGGCTGCCAGCGCGCCATGATGGCCAACCGCCTTTCCTTCTTCTTCGACTTCAGAGGTGGGTGGCTCCTGGCGGGCTCTGGCCTCCCCTCCCCTGGGAGGCCCCGCGGGCTGAGGCCTCAGTGTTACGGGCTGTGTGTGCAGGGTGCACCTTGGAGCCACCGGGGGCCCCCACCCCTGCATTACAATGCCCTTGCCTGCAGGGCCCAGCATAGCTCTGGACACAGCTTGCTCCTCCAGCCTGCTGGCTCTGCAGAGCGCCTACCAGGCCATCCGCAGGGGGCAGTGCCCCGCGGCCATTGTGGGCGGCATCAACCTGCTGCTGAAGCCCAACACCTCCGTGCAGTTCATGAAGCTGGGCATGCTCAGCACCAAGGGCTCCTGCAGGTCCTTTGACGCGGACGGTGAGGGTGCAGGACACGGGCAGGGGGGCAGGGAGCCACAGGGCAGCGCCCCCGATGCCAGCGCCTGAGCTCTGCCAAGAGCAGGGCGCCCCGCACCGCCACCCAGAGCCCCTAGCCTGAGGCCCAGGCTCAGCCTGAGGTGCCCTCTGCCCGCAGGGGAAGGCTACTGCCGCTCGGAGGCTGTGGTGGCCGTCCTGCTGACCAGAAAGTCCCTGGCCCGGCGGGTGTATGCCACCATCCTGAACGCCAGCACCAACACAGATGGCTACAAGGAGCAAGGTGGGGGCCGGCGGGGTTGGGCCCCACACCCTGCAGGGCACGGCGGGCACGGTGCTCAGGCCTGGCTCCTCCCGCAGGCGTGACCTTCCCGTCTGGGGAGGCCCAGGGGCAGCTGATCCGCTCCATGTATGAGCCGGCCGGGGTGGCCCCCGAGTCCCTCGAGTACGTTGAAGCCCACGGCACAGGCACCAAGGTGAGCCCTACACCCACACCCACTCCTAAGAGGCGCCCAGGTGGGGGCCTGACCCTCCTGGCCCCCCACAGGTGGGCGACCCCCAGGAGCTGAACAGCATCACCCAAGCCTTGTGTGCCCGCCGCCAAGGCCCCCTGCTCATCGGATCCACCAAGTCGAACATGGGGCACCCAGAGCCCGCCTCCGGGCTCGCAGCGCTGGCCAAGGTAGGCAGCCGGCCAGGCCATCCTGCTGCCGCTCTGTCCTTGGCTTCCTCTGCCGGGGTGCGGGCAGCCCCCTCGGCCCCCGGACCATCTGGTGGGGGTGGGGTGGCCTTTGGGGAGACTAGGTACTGCCGGCAGAGGGCCCGGGTCTGCTGTGCTTTGGGGTGGAGTAGGAGCTTCCAGGTGCTCAAGGCCTCCTGCGCTCACCACAACCCCGTCAGCAGCCTCAGGTGGGGAGCTGGGGGCCTCAGGACAGGGGGTCGCTGGGGCGTAGTCACTGGCCCTGGCCTGCGTGCCGCAGGGCAAGCTCACGGTAGCAGCACTGGTGTGTCCTTAGGAAGGCCCTCAGGAGGCCAGAGGGGTGCCGAGCACGGGGTGGGCTACGCCACTGATGGTGAGCCCCCTTCAGGTGCTGCTATCCTTGGAGCACGGGCTCTGGGCCCCCAACCTGCACTTCCACAGCCCCAACCCCAAGATCCCAGGGCTGCATGACGGGCGGCTGCAGGTGGTAGACCGGCCCCTGCCCGTCCGAGGGGGCAACGTGGGCATCAACTCCTTCGGCTTCGGTGGCTCCAATGTGCATGTCATCCTGAGGCCCAACTCACAGCCACGCCTGGAACCCGCTGCACACACCACCCTGCCGCGCCTGCTGCGGGCCAGCGGACGCACCCCTGAGGCCGTGCAGGCCCTGCTGGAACAGGGCCGCCGGCATAGCCAGGACCTGGCCTTTGTGAGCATGCTCAACAACATCGCGGCCACACCCACCTCCTCCATGCCCTTCCGGGGCTACGCTGTGCTTGGGGGCAGGGGCCGCAGCGAGGAGGTACAGCAAGTGCCCCCCGGCGAGCGCCCACCACTCTGGTTCATCTGCTCCGGTGAGCCCCGCTCTCTAGGCCCCGGGGGTGCATGGGTGCAGGGCCAGGGCCGTGCCCGTGACTCCTCCCCCTGGTACAGGGATGGGGACACAGTGGTGCAGGATGGGACTCGGCCTCATGTGCCTTGACGGCTTCCGCAACTCCATCTTGCGGTCTGACGAGATCGGGAGGCCCTTGGGGGTGCGGGTGTCGGACCTGCTGCAGAGCTCCAACGAGGCCACCTTCAATGACATTGTCCACGCGTTTGTGAGCCTCACGGCCATCCAGGTATGTCCTTGGAGTCGCGCAGATGGGGAGGCGGGGCGGGAAGCAGGCCTCAGCCCCGCAGGGCAGGCAGATGTGGCCAGCCCGGCGTTCCTAGGAGCGCACGGCTTGCCCTGTGCCTGCAGATCGCACTCATAGACCTGCTGACCTCCATGGGCCTGAGGCCCGACGGCATCATCGGGCATTCCCTGGGCGAGGTGGCTTGTGGCTACGCCGACGGCTGCCTCTCTCAAGAGGAGGCCATCCTCTCGGCTTATTGGCGAGGCCAGTGCATCAAGGAGGCCGACATCCTGCCCGGGGCCATGGCGGCTGTAGGTAGGTGTCACCCCGTGTGCCCCCCCACGACTCTCTCTGCCCATGGGTCTGAGGGTCTCCCTGAGAGGTGGCACCTTCCCAAGCATCTTGGGTTCACGCTGGGCAGAGGGGGGCCTGGGGGCAACTTGCTGGCCAGTGGCCTCCTGCGCCTGGCAGGCTTGGTCCTGGAACGCATGCTGACAGGAACCAGCACGGTCTTCTTGTGACCCCTGGCTGAACCCCCAGAGGACAAGAGCCCCCACGAAAGCAGCGCTGGGCTTCTACTGAAGTCAGGGCTTGGGGGGGCTCAGCCTGGCTCCTTTCCATTGGCACCTGACCCTAGGGCTGCGGGGCAAGGGCCTGCACCCACCCACGGCGCTGCAGTAATGGCCCCCTGCAGGGCAGTCATGACACCACGCGGTGTGGGGGCGGAAGCAGCTTGTGAAGGGCTCTCCCACGGCTGCCACCACCGAGCCCTGTCATTAGGGCCACCCCAGGGTGGCGCCTCCCTCCCAGCCGCACTCCCCACCCCCTGAGGCTGGCTCTGCCCACAGGCCTGTCCTGGGAGGAGAGCAAACGGCGCTGCCCGCCTGGAGTCATCCCTGCCTGCCACAACTCCAAGGACACGGTGACCATCTCGGGGCCTGAGGTGGGCCCTGGGAGCAGAGACCTCGTGCCCCTCAGGGTCCGCTCTGGGGGGGGAGCCGGGCAGACGGCCGGGGACAGCTTGTCCAGCCCTGTCCCCGTCCCCAGGCCGCGGTGCTAGAGTTCGTGGAGCAGCTGAAGCAGGAGGGCGTGTTCGCCAAGGAGGTGCACACAGGAGGTATGGCCTTCCACTCGTACTTCATGGAGCCCATCGCCCCCACTCTACTGCAGGCCTTGCAGAAGGTAGGCTGGCTGCCCTGGGGCCCTCCTGGAGGTGGGGACGGGGCAGGGGCCGGGGCCCTCCAGGCTGACCGTGGCACGTGCAGGTGATCCGGGAGCCAAAGCCCCGCTCTGCACGCTGGCTCAGCACCTCCATCCCCGAGGCCCAGTGGCAGGGCAGCCTGGCCCGCACCTTCTCAGCTGAGTACAATGTCAACAACCTGGTGAGCCCTGTGCTGTTCCAGGAGGCGCTGAACCACGTGCCCAAGCATGCCGTGGTGCTGGAGATCGCCCCTCACGCCCTGCTGCAGGTGGGCACCGTGGGGCCGGGTGGGGCCGGCAGAAGCTGAGGGGCTGAGCCCCGGCACGTGTCCGTCACAGGGCTCTGTGTGACCTTCAGGGGAGGGCACGAACCCCCACCCCGAGAGCAAGGCCCAGCCCTCTGCTGTTTCCCCAGGCCGTCCTGAAGAGAGGCCTTAAGTCCAGCTGCACTGTCATTCCCCTAATGAAGAAGGACCACGGTGACAACCTGGAGTTCTTCCTCAGCAGCGTGGGCAGGCTCCACCTGGCCGGGTGCGTCCACCACCCTCACTCGACCCGCAGGGGGGTGCCAGGCCCACTCCCAACAGCTGCCTGGGAGCGGTGGCCAGCGAGGCGTGTGATGGCACCACAGGCGCTTGGCCACCCAGAGCTTCCTCGCTGTGGCCGCCCCACCCCGCCGTGGCAATCTCTGGGGCTTGGGGTGGACGGTGGGCACTGGGTGACAGGTGGTCCCGGGGCTGGCTATGCCCCTGACGCTCCCCCACCCCCAGCCTCGACGCCAACCCCAATGACCTGTTCCCGCCCGTGGAGTTCCCTGTTCCCCGAGGAACCCCCCTCATCTCCCCCCACATCAAGTGGGACCACAGCCAGACCTGGGACGTGCCCACAGCTGAGGACTTTCCCAACGGCTCCAGCTGTTCTTCTGCCACCGTGTACAACATTGGTGAGCTGGCAGGGCGGGGGGCTGGCGGGGCAGGGCAGGGGCCTGCCCCCGAGGCGCCCGCAGCAAGGCTGTGTCCCTTCCCGCAGACACCAGCCCTGAGTCCCCAGACCACTACCTGGCGGACCACTGCATCGACGGCCGGGTCATCTTCCCCGCCACCGGCCATCTGTGCCTGGTCTGGAGGACGCTGGCACGCACCCTGAGCTTAAACCTGGAGCAAGTACCTGTGGTATTTGAGGACGTGACACTGTACCAGGCCACCATCCTGCCCAAGGCGGGTGAGATGGGGTGGCCACGGAGGGCGGAGTGGGGGCTGGCCACTGACCCCTGCTGCTGACCTCTGATCCTGCTGCCTGCAGGGACCGTGTCCCTGGAGGTGCGGCTCCTGGAGGCTTCCCACACCTTTGAGGTATCTGAGAAAGGCAACCTGATCGCAAGCGGTGAGCAGGGCGTGTGGCTGATGGGAGGCCTGGTGGGCGGGGGTCTGGCTGGAGCCTGGCTGCCGGGCCAGCCCTACCCTGCCTTCAGGCCCCTCCGCCTCCTGCCCACAGGGAAGGTGCACCAGTGGGGGGACCCTGACCCCAGGCTCTTCAACAGCCAGGATGGCCTGGACCCCGCGGACCCCTTGGACCCAACAGCAGGGTTCCACCTGGCCCAGGGGGACGTGTACAAGTTGCTGCGGCTGCGTGGCTACGACTATGGCCCTCACTTCCAAGGCATCCTCAAGGCCAGCCTCGAAGGTGGGATGCAAAGGGGTCCTTTCATACTACGGGGATCAAGCCCTGGGGCCACCTCCCTCGAGGCCGGACAGGGCGCCACCTGCTGCCTAGTGTCCAGGTGCCCTGAGACTGCCATGGCCCAGGCCAGGTGGAGGGGGGGCTGTTGTAGGTGTCGGGCCATGGGGAGAGGCCCCATCTGCCCAGGCTGACAGCCCCTCCACCCCAGGCAGCACAGGCCAGCTGCTGTGGAAGGAAAACTGGGTGACCTTCCTGGACACCATGCTACAGATGTCTATCCTGGACTCCAAGCAGCGCGGCCTGCGCCTGCCCACCCGTATCACCTCCATCCACATCGACCCTGCCACCCACCGGCAGAACGTGCAGGCGCTGCAGGGCAAAGCCCAAGGTAGCCCTGCAGCCCCACACCCCTGTGCCCTGCACACCACCCCCCGCCGGGCATCGCCCACCCTCACAGCACATGTGCCCGCAGCAGCCAACGTGGTGGTGGACCGCTGTCTGAGCTGCACCGTAGCCGGCGGCGCCCGCATCTCATGGCTCCACACCTCGGTGGCCCCGCGGAGGCAGCAGGAACAGCTTGCTCCCGTCCTCGAGAAGTTCTGCTTCACGCCGCACATGGAGGATGGGTGCCTGGCTGGGAGTTCAGCCCTGCAGGAGGAGCTGCAGCTGTGTAGGGGTGAGGCCAGCCTCCAGGGCCCAGCCCCTGGCCCTGCACCCCAACATCTCTGACGCCCCTGGCAACAGGAGCACACCACCTTCCCGAACAGGCCACATAGCTCGGACCTGTTCTGGCTTTGAAAGTTCACTGAGCCCAGACCTGCCTCCCCACAAGGCCCCTCCATGAGTGCCCTGGGCCCGGCTCCCCCAGCCCAGAGCTGATGTCAGTCACCTCCTGACAGAGGGGCCCTAGGGCATCTGATGACAGATTTGGCCCCTCCTGGCCTCCGGCCGGCTGCTCAGGCGTGACGCCTTGGAGGGCAGGCGCCTGCCCCTGTGGGGAACAGCTGGGACGCCAGGCATGGGACCCACTCTTCTGTGGGGCACATGGCCCCCATCCCAAGGCCCGCATGGCACCTTGACATCTGCCCTGTGGCGCCGATGGTTGTCCTCAGGCCTGGCTGCCCACCCCATCTGTTTGCTTGTCCAGCAGGCAGTGTCCAGTGGTGGGCTCTGGGAGGGTAGGGCCACACAGTTTCTGATCACCCTTAAGTCCTTGCTCCAAGCAGATACCATGGGCTTGGGGAGCTCTGGTCCGGTGGAGGCCTCTTCCTAGCACCCATGTGCCCTCCCAGGGCTGGCACGAGCACTGCAGACCACGGTGGCCCAGCAGGGGCTGAAGATGGTGGTGCCCGGGCTGGACGGGGCTCAGGCCCCCTGTGAGCCCCCGCAGCAGGGCCTGCCTCGGCTGCTGGCAACTGCCTGCCAGGCGCAGCTCGATGGGAACCTGCCGCTGGAGCTGGCCCATGAGAGGCCCTTGCTGCATGATGACCCCCTGCTCAGTGGTCTTCTCGAGTCCCCAGCGCTCAAGGCCTGTGTGGACACCGCCCTGGAGAACATGGCCAGCCTGAGGATGAGGGTGGTGGAGGTGGGTGCCGGGCAGGCAGGCAGTAGAGCGTGCAGACTCCAGACTGGGAGGCATCGGGGCCCCCGTCCCACGTGAGAGCACCAGTTGAGGCTGTGCTTTACATACCTTGTGGTCCACCCAGACGCTGAAGGGGGGCCTGTGGGCGGGATGGCACATGTCCCCCATCTGGGCTCCAGATGCCTCCCAGGGACAGCCGGCCCAGGAAGCCTTCTCTTCCCAGGTGCTGGCTGGTGACGGCCGCCTGTACTCTCGCATCCCGGGGCTGCTCAACACCCAGCCCTTGCTGCAGCTGGACTACACAGCCACTGACCGCCACCCTGAGGCCCTGGAGGCTGCCCAGGACAAGCTGCAGCAGCATAATGTGGCCCAGGGCCGGTGGGACCCCATGGGCCCTGCCCCAGGCGGCCTGAGCGCAGCCGACCTGGTGGTGTGCAACTGTGCCACTGCCCCCTTTGGGGACCCAGCCACGGTCCTCAGCCACATGGCGGCTGCCCTCAAGGAGGGTGGCTTCCTGCTGCTTCACACTCTGCTCGGAGGACATACCCTCGGGGAGACGGTCGCCTTCCTCACCTGCCCCGAGCCACAGCAAGGCGGGCAGAGCCTCCTGAGCCAGGTGCAGGGGGGGAGGCCGGGGAGGCGTGCGGAGGCCGGGGAGGCCGGCAAACACTCACACCCCACCCCACCCCACACAGGGCGAGTGGGAGAGCCTGTTTGCTGGGGCGTCCATGCACCTGGTGGCCCTGAAGAAGTCTTTCTATGGGTCTGCTCTCTTCCTGTGCCGCCGGCTGGCCCGACAGGACAGCCCCATCTTCCTGCCCGTGGAGGACACCAGCTTCCAATGGGTAGACTCGCTGAAGGTCAGTCCCTGGCTGGCCCTGCGCATCACGGGCTTGGGGGCTCCCAGAGGCTGACTCCTCCGTCCTCCCACAGAGCATCCTGGCTGACAGCTCTTCCCGGCCGGTGTGGCTCATGGCCCTGGGCTGCACTACCTCAGGGGTCGTGGGTATGGTGAACTGTCTCCGGAAGGAGCCTGGTGGGCACCGGATTCGGTAAGAGATGCGCACCCAGCTGCGGGCCCCTCCCACCTCCCCCAAGCCTCCCCTCACCTGTCTGGTCGCCCACAGGTGCATCCTGGTGTCCAGCCTTAGCAGCACACCCCCGATCCCTAAGATGGACCTGGGCTCCCCAGAGCTGCAGCAGGTGCTGCGTGGGGACCTCGTGATGAACGTTTACCGGGACGGGACCTGGGGGGCCTTCCGCCACTTCCTGCTGGATCGGGGTATGCCCCCCAGGTGCTGCCCTGCCCCACCAGTCCATGGCCTCGGCAGCAGGATGGGCCAAGGAGGGTGCCAGAGGTCCCTGGCCAAGAAACCACCCAGCCCAAGGCCACAGGAGGCCCCGTGGCAGCCTCACTTCCTGTCACCCCCAGGCCAGCCAGAGGAGCAAACAGAGCATGCTTTTGTGAACATTCTCACCCGGGGGGACCTCTCCTCCATCCGCTGGGTCTGCTCCCCTCTGTGCCATGCCCAGCCTGCCAGCCCTGGCGTCCAGCTCTGCACCGTCTACTATGCCTCCCTCAACTTCCGAGACATCATGCTGGCCACGGGCAAGCTGTCTGCTGACGCCATCCCAGGTACACGCATGTGGCAGGGGGCCAGCAGAGCAAGGGCACCTGGGAAAAGGGGGCCCCGCCCCGCCCACCTGGCCCCTTCAGGAAATCTTCACCCGCCATCTGCTCCCAGGCATGTGGGCCGCCCAGGACTGCATGCTGGGCATGGAGTTCTCCGGCCGAGACGCCAGCGGCAAGCGCGTGATGGGTCTGGTGCCCGCCCAGGGTCTGGCCACGTCCGTGTTGCTGTCTCAGGACTTCCTGTGGGACGTTCCCTCTGGCTGGTGAGTCGGCCGGGCCGAGGGCCTGGGGCCCCACGCAGACGCGGCTGGAGCCAGGCCTGAGTTGCCCCATGCTCTGTCTGCAGGACCCTAGAGGAGGCGGCCTCTGTGCCCGTGGTCTACACCACTGCCTACTACTCGCTGGTGGTGCGGGGACGCCTGCAGCGCGGGGAGACGGTGCTCATCCACTCGGGCTCCGGTGGCGTGGGCCAGGCCGCCATCACCATCGCCCTCGGCCTGGGCTGCCGTGTCTTCACCACCGTGGGTAAGCCTGCCCCCCTTCAAGAGCCGAGGCTCCCCCGCGGTGCCCCAGCCACACAGCCTCAGCCTGTTACACACCCCTCCCCACAGGATCAGCTGAGAAGAAGGCATACCTCCGGGCCAGGTTCCCCCAGCTCAGCGAGACCAGCTTTGCCAACTCCCGGGACACGTCCTTTGAGCAACATGTGCTGCGGCACACAGCGGGGAAGGGTGAGGGTCCCATCACCCCCAGCCGCCATTCCCCTCCTCGCTGGCGAGGTGGAGGACGCACTGGCCTGGGGAGGGATGGTCTGGCCCCCTGAAGTTGGGACCCGTGGGTGGGGTTTCAGGCATGACTGTAGGGACTCTTTACACCCCCTGTCCCAAAGGTGTTGACCTGGTCCTGAACTCCCTGGCCGAAGAGAAGCTGCAGGCCAGCGTGCGGTGCCTGGCCCAGCACGGCCGATTCCTGGAAATCGGCAAATACGACCTTTCCAACAACCACCTGCTGGGTGAGGCTAGGCGGCAGGCTGGCGGGCAGGCAGCTCCCCAGGGCAGGGTCTGGGTCACGAGTGGTGAGCCCCCTGTCTGCCCGCTCTGCAGGCATGGCTGTCTTCCTGAAGAACGTGACCTTCCACGGGATCCTGTTGGACATGCTCTTCAACGAGGCATCCGCAGACTGGCGGGAGGTGGCAGCACTTCTGCAGGGAGGCATCCAGGACGGGGTGGTGCAGCCCCTCCAGTGCACTGTGTTCCCCAAGGCCCACGTGGAGGACGCCTTCCGTCACATGGCCCAGGGGAAGCACATCGGCAAAGTGGTCGTCCAGGTAAGGGGGTGGCACAGGTGCCGTGGACGCAGCCCAGCAGGCAGTGTGTGAGCCGGGGTCCTGCTTGGGTGCAGGTGCGTGAGGAAGAGCAGCTGGCACTGCCGCAGGGGCCCGAACCCACCCTGGTAACAGCCATGACCAAGACCTTCTGCCCGGCCCACAAGAGCTACATCGTGGCCGGGGGCCTGGGGGGCTTTGGCCTCGAGCTGGCCCAGTGGCTTGTGCTGCGTGGAGCCCGGAAGCTCGTGCTGACCTCCCGCTCTGGGATCCGCACAGGTGAGTGAGCCTGCGGGCCTGGGCAGGCAGACACGGGAGGGCGCTCTGAGGATACCTGGGCCCCAGAGCCAGAACCCAGCTTGTCCGGCCCACAGGCTACCAGGCTAAGCAGGTGCGGGAGTGGAGGCACCAGGGTGTGCGGGTCCTGGTATCCACCAGCAATGCCAGCTCGCTGGACGGGGCCCGGGCGCTCATCGCAGAGGCCACGCAGCTCGGGCCTGTTGGAGGCGTCTTCAACCTGGCCATGGTGAGTGAGGCTGCGGAGTGGCCGGAGCCCGCTGCCCAGGGCAGGCCCCCTGGCCTAAGCCATCCTAAGCCCCAGGCCAGGGCAGGTGCTGATGGTGCCTTTCCCCAGGTGCTAAGAGATGCGATGCTAGAGAACCAGACCCCAGAATCCTTCCAGGAAGTCAGCAAGCCCAAGTACAGCGGCACACTGAACCTGGACAGGTGAGGCACAGCGGGCCCCTGCCCACCGTGTCCCCCGCCCACAGCATTCCCACCAGCATCCAGGGACCAGGCCACAGGCCTCTGCTGGGGTCTGAGCCAAGGGTCCGGGAGGCAGGGGCAGTTCAGCAGGCGGGCGGGGCAGCTAGCACGGTGTGACTCGAGTACCCACAGAGTGACCCGGGAGTCGTGCCCCGAGCTGGACTACTTCGTGGCCTTCTCCTCGGTGAGCTGCGGGCGCGGCAACGCTGGCCAGAGCAACTACGGCTTTGCCAACTCCACCATGGAGCGCATATGCGAGAAGCGCTGGCACGATGGCCTCCCAGGTGGGCCTACCTGCCCGCCGCGCGCCCGGCCTGCACCTGCCTCCCGCCTGCCACTCACCCCAGCCCCTGGCCCTCGCTCGTAGGCCTCGCCGTGCAGTGGGGCGCCATTGGGGACGTGGGCGTCCTCCTGGAAACAATGGGCACCAACGACATTGTCATCGGCGGGACGCTGCCCCAGCGCATCGCCTCCTGCCTGGAGGTGCTGGACCTCTTCCTGCACCAGCCCCACCCTGTCCTGAGCAGCTTCGTGCCGGCCAAGAAGGCCACAGCCCCCAGCGACAGCGGTGCCCAGCGGGACCTAGTGAAGGCCGTGGCTCGTATCCTCGGTGAGGGACCGCCTGCCCCCACCCCCGTCCCCAGCGCGGGTCTCAGTTTCCCTGGCCATAGAAGGGGGCTCACTTAGTGGTCTAGGAAAATGAAAATGGTCCTGAAGGGCTGGGCTAGGGGGAGTGGGGCAACATGCTATAGCTGTCGGTGATGGGGGCTCGCCCATGAGGCGGAGTCAGCAAGGTGCCTGCAGCCTCCCACCTCAGTCCCGCCCCCTCTCCCAGGCATCCGCAACTTGGCCATGGTCAACATGGACAGCTCGCTGGCAGACCTGGGCCTGGACTCGCTCATGGGTGTGGAGGTGCGCCATATGCTGGAACGCGAGTTCGACCTGATTCTGTCCACACGGGACATCCGGCAGCTCACGCTCCAAAAGCTGCAAGAACTGTCCTCCAAGGCCAGCCCAGGTAAAGGTGCAGGGGCGGGGGGAACGGGGGAGGTGCCTGGGGCCCCCCGAGTCAGGGCTTAGCCACCTGGTCCCTTTCTGAGAGCACTTAGTGGGGCCTTCCACCCAGTTCCCACCCTGGCCACCAGCACCCCAAGTCACGGGTGTGTGTGACCACACCCGGCATCCTTGGTCTGCTCTTCCTCACAGAGCTGGTGGCCTCCACGCCCAAGGAGGACAGCCCCACCCAGCAGCAGGCCCAGCTGAACCTGAGCTCCCTGCTGGTGAACCCCGAGGGCCCAACCTTGACTCGGCTCAACTCGGTACAGAGCTCCGAGCGGCCCCTGTTCCTGGTGCACCCCATCGAGGGCTCCACCTCTGTGTTCCACAGCCTGGCCTCCAGGCTCAGCATCCCCACCTATGGCCTGCAGTGCACGCAGGGTATGCTCCCTGGCAGGGCAGCAGGGAGGGGCATGCGCGGCCTGGCCCCCACCTACAGCTGAGCCCCCTCTGCCTGCAGCTGCACCCCTGGACAGCATCCAGAGCCTGGCCGCCTACTACATCGGGTGCATCAGGCAGGTGCAGCCCGAGGGCCCCTATCGCATCGCCGGCTACTCCTATGGGGCCTGTGTGGCCTTTGAGATGTGCTCGCAGCTGCAGGCGCAGCAGAGCCCGGCCCCCACGCACCACAGCCTCTTCCTGTTTGACGGCTCCCACACCTACGTGCTGGCCTACACACAGGTGAGGGCGGTGCCGCGGCCCCGCTGGCACCCAGTCCCCCTGGAGCCTGGCTGCAGCACACCTCTCGCCCTTGCAGAGCTACCGCGCCAAGATGACCCCCGGCTGCGAGGCGGAGGCGGAGGCCGAGGCCATCTGCTTCTTTGTGCGGCAGTTCACGGACGCAGAGCACAGCAGGGTGGGCCCGGGGGGCTGGCGGCAGGGGGCCTGCCCCGCGAGCCTCCCAGTGAGGCCTCCAGACCCTGCGGGCACAGGGGGCACTGCTCAGAGGCCTGTCCCTGTGCCATAGGTGCTGGAGGCCCTGCTGCCCCTCAAGGGCCTGGAGGAGCGCGTGGCCGCCGCTGTGGACCTGATCTCTCACAGCCACGCGGGCCTGGACCGCGGCGAGCTCAGCTTTGCTGCACGGTCCTTCTACCGCAAGCTGCGCGCTGCCGAGCAGTACCAGCCCCAGGCCACCTACCATGGCAATGTGACGCTGCTGCGTGCCAAGACAGGCAGCTCCTACGGCGAGGACCTGGGTGCCGACTACAACCTGTCGCAGGTGTGTGATGGCAAGGTGTCCGTGCACGTCATCGAGGGGGACCACCACTCACTGCTGGAGGGCCAGGGCCTGGAGGCCATCCTCAACATTATCCACGGCTCCCTGGCCGAGCCTCGCGTCAGCGTGCGGGAGGGCTAGCCGCCCCCGAGGCCCCGGCCCGCTGCCCCGTGGGGCTCAGGGTGGGGTCCTGCCGGTGGGACCCTGGCCTGCTGCCCCTGCTGTCCCCAGCACCTCAACCCAGACCCTTGCCTGCACCCCGAGTGCCGCTGCCCACAACAGGCCACTAGAAGTAGGACTGACGCCTGCTGCACGGGCGCGGGACAGGGACCCACGCCGCCTGCTTGGAGACCTGCTCTGGTCTGTGAAGAGTCGGCCGTGCCTTCTGTGCCATGCGGGTCTGTTTGTCATTTCTCAGTTCTCGTCCTATTTATTGCACTGGGGAGCTGCCAGGGCCTCACCCGCCCTCTGAAGGCCGGCAGCTGGGCCCCGTGATGCAGGGCTTCTGGAGCGGAGGGGACGGCCCCCGTGTGCTGGGCACCCACTGTGTTTGTTCATTTTGCAATGATTCAAGTTGCTGCTGACCTGAAGTTTATCATAACTGTCTGTGCAAAGAACCACGTCTGGACCCTTTTCCATTTTTACATGACGTGTAAAGTTGCTGCTCCAAGGAGCCTCCCATGATTAAACTGCTCATGAGCTCTGGTCCCTGGTCCTCCTTTCTTCCCTGCTCCCTGACAAGCTTCCAGGCGCCCTGCTCCCCACACCATCTGGCATGACTCCCAGGCACACAGGAGGGATGGGGCGGCACCTGGCTGCAGAAAGCAGGCTGCCCTCAGGGCTGCCACCACACTACCGGAGGGACGGAACCGGGAGGACCCAGACATACGGTCTTGACAGGTGCCTTTGAAGGGTCGGCTGGACAATTGTGGGGAACCCCCTGCCCAAATTCCCCCTTCCTTAGGGAAACCCCAGGGTGTTCTCAGGGGCTTCAGCTGACTAGAAGTGTCCTGCCCAGATACCAAGAATAATCTTTACCTTACGTCCGTTGACTGGATGTGAACCATATCACAAGATGCCTTCATAGCACCACCTAGACTGGCATTTGCCCAACTGGCCAAGTGAACATGAGACCATCATGCAGGTTTAGGCAAAGGTGTGGAGGCCCCCTGAGCACCTAAACCCCAAGAGCCAAGGGGAGAGGTGGTCACAAGCCGATGCGCCAGCTTGGATGGGCGTTCTGGGCCAGGGGTTGGCCTGAGCTGAGCGAGCTGGATCCTGCAGTGGGTCAGAGAGCAGGCCCGCTTCCAGACTTCCAGGAGGGTGTGTGGAACCCAGAGGCAGACCAGGGCCTTCAGTGTTCCTCAGAAAGCTGAACAGCATTACCATGTGAGCCAGCAATTCCACTCAGGCACACACCCACATGGAGAACAGAGACCAAGACCAGTGTGCGCCCATGTTCACAGCATCCGTGGCTGTTCGACACTTGGGCGGTTCCCCTTGCTGGCAGAGGTGCGGATATACGACCGGTCCATGCACATAATGGAATATTCAGCCATAAAAATTAACTGATACATGTAACAACACAAACCTTGAAACAGAAATAATGAAAATATTTCTGGAGTGTGGGTATATTTCAGACAGATTGTTCAGAGCAAAGCCTATAAGGGTCATTTCAAATGGTAAACATCAACTAACCCAAAGGACATAACTCCTAACTTGTTATGCTTTTACAAGTGCCAACTTACAGGAAGCAAAAGTTACAGATCAGAGGGGAGAAACAAACCTACAATTAAAATTGAAGATTTCAAAACCCTTCCCAACTGACAGAATGAACGGAACATGAGTGACCATATAAAAGACTGATCTGAGCAATGCAGTCAGGCAATTCCCCCTAATTAGCAGTGAGGGAGCTCCCCCACAGCAGCAGATGTCACTTTTTTTTTTAATTAAGGTATCACTGCACAATCTCAGGTTTCACATGGACAACATTGTGGTCTCAACATTCATCCATGTCATCAAGTCCTCACTCCCCCATTACAGTCACTGTCTATCTGTGTAGAGTCACTTTTTGTCTTCTCTGTGCTATACTGCCTTCCCTGTGACCCCCCCTACATTGTGTGTGCTAATCGTAATGCCCCTTAATCCCCTTCTCCCTCCCTTCCCACCCATCCTCCCCAGTCCCTTTCCCCTTGGTAACCACTAGTCCCTTCTTGGAGTCTGTGAGTCGGCTGCTGTTCTGTTCCTTCAGTTTTGCTTCATTATTAGACTCCACAGATGAGTGAAATCATTTTATTTCACTGAGCATAATACCCTCTAGCTCCATCCATGTTGTTGCAAATGGTAGGATTTATTTTCTTCTCATGGCTGAATAATAGTCCATTGTGTATATGTACCACATCTTCTCTATACATTCATCTACTGATGGACACAGGTTGCTTTCATATCTTGGCTATTGTAAATAGTGCTGCAATAAATGTAGGGGTGCATTTGTCTTTTTGAATCACGGTTCTTGTATTCTTCGGGTAAATTCCTAGTAGTGGAATTCCTGGGTCAAATGGTATTTCTATTTTGAGTTTTTTGAGGAACCTCCATACTGCTTTCCACAATGGTTGAACTAATTTACATTTCCACCAGCAGTGTAGGAGGGTTCCCTTTTCTCCACATCCTCGCCCACATTTGTTGTTCCTAGTCTTTTGGATGTTGGCCATCCTCACTGGTGTGAGGTGATATCTCATTGTGGTTTTAGTTTGCATTTCTCTGATCACAAGTGATGTGGAGCATCTTTTCATGTGCCTGTTGGCCATCTGAGTTTCTTTGGAGAAGTGTCTGTTCAGCTCCTCTGCCCATTTTTTAATTGGGTTATTTGTTTTTTTGGGTGTTGAGGCATATGAGGTTTTTTATATATTTTGGATGTCAACCCCTTCTCAGATGCATCATTTATGAATATATTCTCCCATACTGTAGGGTGCCTTTTTGTTCTGCTGATGGTGTCTGTCCTTTGCTATACAAAAGCTTTTTAGTTTGATGTAGTCCCATTTGTTCATTTTTGCTTTTGTTTCCCTTGCCTGAGGAGATGTGTTCAGGAAAAAGTTGCTCACATTTATATTCAAGAGACTTTTGCCTATGTTTTCTTCTAAGAGTTTTACAGTTTCGTGACTTACATTCAGGTCTTTGATCCATTTCAAGTTTACTTTTGTGTATGCGGTTAGACAATAATCCAGTTTCATTCTCTTACATGTAGCTGTCCAGTTTTCCCAGCACCAGTTGAAGAGCCTGTCATTTCCACATTGTATATCCATGGCTCCTTTATCATATATTAATTGACCATATATGTTTGGGTTTATATCTGGGCTCTCTGTCTGTTCCATTGATCTATGGCTCTGTTCCTATGCCAGTACCAAATTGTCTTGATTACTGTGGCTTTGTAGTAGAGCTTGAAGTTGGGGAATGTAATCCCCCCAGCCTTTGTTCTTCCTTCTCAGGATTACTTTGGCTATTTGGGGTCTTTTGTGGTTCCATATGAATTTTAGAACTGTTTGTTCTAGTTCATTGAAGAATGCTGTTGATATTTTGATAGGGATTGCATTCAATCTGTAGATTGCTTTAGGCAGAATGGCTATTTTAACAATATTAATTCTTCCTATCCATAAGCATGGATATATTTCCATTTATTGGTATCTTCTTCAATTTCTCTCATGAGTGTCTTGTAGTTTTCAGAGTAAAGGTCTTTCACCACCTTGGTTAGGTTTATTCCTAGGTATTTTTATTCTTTTCGATACAACGTAAATGGAGTTGTTTTCCTGATTTCTCTTTCTGCTGATTCATTATTAATATATAGGAATGCAACAGATTTATATGTATTACTTTTGTATCCTGCAACTTTGCTGAATTCAGGTATTAATTCTAGTAGTTGTGGGGTGGATTCTTTAGTGTTTTTTATGTACAATATCATGTCATCTGCAAACAGTGAGTTTAACTTCTTCCTTACCAATCTGGATGCCTTTTATTTTTCTGTCTGATTGCCATGGCTGTGACCTCCAGTACTATGTTGAACAAAAGTGGTGACAGTGGGCATCCTTGTCTCATTCCTGATCTTAGAGGAAAAGCTTTCACCTTTTCACTGGTAAGTTGATGTTGGCTGTGGGTTTGTCATATATGGCCTTTATTATGTTGAGGTACTTGCCCTCTATGCCCATTATGTTGAGAGTTTTAATCATGAATGGATGTTGAATTTGTCAAATGCTTTTTCAACATCTATTGAGATGCTCATGTGGCTTTTGTCCTTCTTTTCCTTGGTGTGGTGGATGATGTTGATGGATTTTCCAATATTATAACCATCCTTGCATCCCTGGAATAAATCCCACTTGGTCACGATGGATGATCTTTTTGATGTATTTTTTAATTCAGTTTACTAGTATTTTGTTGAGTGATTTTGCTCAACATGTTCATCAGGGATATTGGTCTGTAATTTTCTTTTTTGTGGTGTCTTTGTCCGGTTTTGGTATTAGAGTGATGCTGGCCTCATAGAATGAGTTTGGAAGTATTCTCTTCTATTTTTTGGAAAACTTTAAGGAGGATGTGTATTAGCTCTTCTTTAAATGTTTGATAAAATTCAGCTGAAATGTCACTGTTTTGAAACACAAGGAATGTTTACCAAGATAGTCCACATCCTGGGTCATAAAACCAGTGTCAGTAACTTAAAAGGAATTCAACTATAAAATGTTTCCTCTGAGCACAAGTGAATAATGTTAGAGTCATTCACAAAAAGATGTCTGCAATAGGAAATCCAAACATTAACCCAAACATTTACAGCCAATTAATATTTGATAAAGGAGCCCTGGATATACAATGGGGAGATGACAGCCTCTTCAGCAGCTGGTGTTGGAAAAACTGGACAGCTACATGTAAGAGAATGAAACTGGACTACTGTCTAACCCCATACACAAAGGTAAACTCAAGGTGGATCAAAGACCTGAATGTAAGTCATGAAACCATAAAACTCTTAGAAAAAAACATAGGCAAAAATCTCTTGAACATAAACATGAGTGACTTCTTCATGAGCATATCCCCCTGGGCAAGGGAAACAAAAGCAAAAATGAACAAGTGGGACTATATCAAGCTGAAAAGCTTCTGTACAGCAAAGGACACCATCAGTAGAACAAAAAGACATCCTGCAGTATGGGAAAATATATTCATAAATGATGCATCTGAGAAGGGGTTGACATCCAAACTATACAAAGAACTCACGCACCTTAACAAACAAAAAGCAAATAATCCAATTAAGAAATGGGCAGAGGACATGAATAGACACTTCTCTAAAGAAGAAATTCAGATGGCCAACAGGCACATGAAAAGATGCTCCACATCGCTGGTCATCAGAGAAATGCAGATTAAAACCACAATGAGATATCACCTCACACCAGTGAGGATAGCCAACATCCAAAACACAAACAACAACAAATGTTGGCGAGGATATGGAGAGAGGGGAACCCTCCTACACTGCTGGTGGGAATGCAAATTAGTTCAACCATTGTGGAAAGCAGTATGGAGGTTCCTCAAAAAACTCAAAATAGAAATACCATTTGACCCAGGAATCCCACTCCTAGGAATTTACCCTAAGAATGCAGCAGCCCAGTTTCAAAAAGACAGATGCACCCCTATGTTTATTGCAGCACTATTTACAATAGCCAAGAAATGGAAGCAGCCTAAGTGTCCATCAGTAGATGAATGGATTAAGAAGATGTGGTACATATACACAATGGAATATTATTCAGTCATAAGAAGAAAACAAACCCCACCATTTGCAAGAACATGGATGGAGCTAGAAGGTGTTATGCTCAGTGAAATAAGCCAGGCAGAAAAAGACAAGTATCAAATGATCTCACTCATATGTGGAGTATAAGAACAAAGAAAAAAACTGAAGGAACAAAACAGCAGCAGACTCACAGAACCCAAGAACGGACTAATAGTTACCAAAGGGAAAGGGACTGGGGAAAATGGGTGGGAAGGGAGGGATAAGAGGGTAAAAGGGGTATTACGATTAGCAGATGTAATGTTGGGGGGGCATGGGGAGGGCTGTACAACTCAGAGAAGACCAGTAGTGACTCTATAGCATCTCACTACCCTGATGGACAGTGACTGTAATGGGGTTGGTAGGGGGGACCTGATGAAGGGGGTAGTTTAATCACCATAATATTGCACATGTAACTGTAGATTAATGATACCAAAATAAATTGTAAAAAAATAAAAAATAAAATAAAATAAATAAGTAAAAAAAAAAAAGAATACAATGGCTACAATGTCAGATGTGGAGTAGAACTTTTTTTGTTACATTAAACTTGGCTAATCAAAAGAAAGAAAAAAAAAAAGATGTCTGCAGTATCCAAGTAACACATTTCCAAACAACCATGGGTTACGACGGAAATCAAGAGAAATTAGAAAACCTTTTGAATTGAATGAAAATGTAAACCATATGGGATGCAGCTAAAGTGGTGTTTAGTGGAAATTTATAACACTAAAGGCATCTGTCAGAAGGGGAAATTTCTACCTTAAGAAACTAAAAAATGAATAGCAAATGAAACCCAAATCAAGAATAAAGGAAATAATACAGATCAGAGTAAAAATAAATTAGGAAACAAAAAATCACCCAAAATATTAATGAAACCAAAAGCTAGTTCTTTGAGAAGACCAACCGTTCCTAAATCTTAAACCAGATTGAATGGGACAAAAAAACAGAAGATACAAATTAAATTACCAGGATCAGGAATTACAGAGGAGACATCACTAGGGTTCTACATGTGTTTGAGGGCAATAAGGGAATGTTATGAACAACTTTATGTCGAACAATTGGACAGCATCGATCGATGAAATGAGCCTGTTCAACACAAGGCACAAAGTTGAGAAGAAACAGACAAACCGGATAACCCTGCATCTATTGAAGATAATGAATTTATAGTTAAAAACCTTTCCACAAAGAAAACTCCAGACCTGAATGGCAAATTCTACCAAATATTCAAGAGAAAAACATTACCCATCCTACCCAAACTCTTCCAAAAATTTGGAAAGGACACCAGGCTCAGTAAGTTCAAAAGAATTCAACTTACATAAAATATTTTGGGGATGTTTTAGTTTGCTTGGGCTACATAACAAAATACCATAGACTGAGTGGCTTAAACAACAGAAATTTATTTTCTCACAGTTCAAAGTTCTGGGACTCCAAAATCAGGCCCCTGCCGATTTGGCTCCTGGTGAGAACGCTCCTCCTGGCTCGCAGGGGCTGCCTTTTGCTTGTCTCCACGTGGCGGAAAGAGAGAGGAGAAGACCTGTTACCTTTTCCTCTTCTTATAAGGACAGTAATCCTATTGGATCAGGGTCCCACCCTTATGATCTCATTTAACTTTTATTACCTCCTTATAGGCCCTTCTCCAAATACAGTCACCTTGGGGGTTAGGGATTCAACATGAATTTGGGGGGAACACAATTCTGTCCACAGCAAGGGAATAATTTATAACTCTTCTATGAGGCTAGCATTACTTTGATATCAAAACCTGACAGACATTACAAGAAACTACCAATATCCATCATGATCATACATGCAAAAATTCTAAACAAATGTTAGCAAATAAAATCATATAATGTATTGACGAAATCATGACGAAATGGGAGTTATCTTAGGAATGCAAGGCTGGTTCAACATTCAAAAAAAATCAATAAAGTCCACCATATTAATCATCTCAATAGATGCATAAAAGAGCCTCTGTAGAGCACAGATGCACAAAATTCAATACCCATTCATGATGAAAACTCTCAGCCAAACACGAATAGAAAGAAACTTCCTCAACCTGACAAAAAGACTTCTATGAAAAACATCATCATAATGGTGAAAGACTAAATGCTTTCCCTCTAAGATCAGGAACTGAGCAGAGATTTCTAATCTCACCACTTCTATTCAACATTGTACTGGAAGTTCTACCCAGAGCAGTAGGTCAAAGAAAGGAAATAAAAAGCATACAGATTAGAAAAAAAGAAAACTGTTCCTATTTGCAGACAACGTATCATCTTTGTAAAAAAGTTGATGGAAGAATCAACAAAAAAACTACTAGGCAAAAATGAGTTTAGGAAAATTGAAGGCAAGAAGGTCAACATACAAACCCAATCATATATAATTATGTACAAGGGGTGAGCAAGCTAAAGGGGGTGTTGAGAATCAATACGGTTATGACATCGAAAAATTAGAAATAAGAATATGAAAACAGATGTGTACACTGAAACTATAATACATTGCTGCAAGAAATTAAAGAAGTTCTCAGGAAATATATATACTATGTTCATGGATTAGAAAACTCAATGAATTCTGTAAAATACAGCTATAGATTCAACATAATCCCTATCAAAATCCCAACAGGCTTGCCGTGGGAATTGACAAGCTGATTCTAAAATCTCTGTGGCAATGCAAAGAATCTAGAATAGCCAGTACAATTTGGTGTATATAACAAGTCGGTGAAGTTGCATTGCTTGATTTCAAGATTTTTCAAGATTTAATGTAAAAGCACAATAATCATGACTGTGTTATTGACATCAAGATATATAAATAAACCAATGGAATGAAATAGCCATGAAATAGACTTACCCCTGATTTTCAACAAGGTGCAAAGGTGATTCCATGGAGAAAGGATTGTCCTTTCAACAGACGGTTCTGGAATAATTGGGTATCCATGTGCAAAAAAAGCAAAAAACAAAACTTAGATCCATACTGCACAATATTTACAATAACTCAAAATGGATCATATCATAGACTTAAATATATATTCTAAAACTATAAAACTCGTAGAAGTAAATACAGGAGAAAATGTTTGTGACTTGGGTTATGCAAGAGTTCTTAGGTATGACATCAAAAGCACAATCAATAAGACAATACATTGTTAAATTGGATTTCATCAAAGTGTGGTTCATTTCTGCTCTTTGAAAGTACCAGTATTAAAAGAATGAAATATAAGTCACAGACTGTTAGAAAGAATTTACAAACCACATATCTGATAAAGGATTTGTATTCAGAATATATGAAGAGCTCTCAAAATTCAACAAAAATAAAACAATTTTTTAAATGGGCAAAATATTTTAAACATTTCATCAATGAAGACATGCAGATAACAGCAGATGAAGAGATGGCAACAGTGATCATAAGGAAATGAAAAATGAGAGCCACAGAGGCATCAGGCCGCACTCACTTGCATGGCTCAAGTGTCGGTGAGGATGTGGGGCAACTGGAGCTTGTCTGCATCACTAGTGGGAATGTAAAATTGTTCAACCACACTGGGAAATATCTTGGCAACTTATTAAAAAGTTAGATGTACACCTACCATATGATCTGGTCATTGTGTTCCTAGGCTTCCTAAGCATTTCCTCAAGAGAAAAAGTATTTGTCCGCACAAAGACTCGTCCGTGAAAGTTCATGCAGCTTTATTTGTAGACACTCCAGATGTCCTTCGCAGGTGAGTGGATAGACAAGTTGTGGTTATCCTGTATTAAGGAACGCCTGTATTAACTCACACCCCTGGTGCACATGACGGCGTGAATGAGTCTGGAAGTGATCACACTGAATGAAAGACCCCAGACCAGAAAGAGTACATATTGTATGATTCCATCACAGATTATTCTAGAAAGGCGAACTACTATCTGGTGACAGACAACAGAAGAGTGCCTGCCAGCAATAGGAGGGGGGAGCAGTGGGGGTGACAAATAGTTGCATTATCTCGGCTGTGATGCTTTCACTGGCCTATGTTCACATCAAAACTTATGTCATCATCACTTTGTGTGAGTGTGTGACTTAATCATGCCTCAATAAAGCTGTTCAAAGGATATATATGTGTGTATATTTACCAAATAAAAACATGTAATAAGACACTCGACTTCTCTCCAGTAAGAGCAACGCAGATGACAACCACATCGAGCTGTGGCGCGTTCCCCATCACATGGTCGCAAATTCAGAACATTGACGACAGGCTCCGTATTAAAGGCCATGGCGGGCGTGCTCGTGTGCAGCTGATGCTTGAAATGGCAGAGCCCAGCACTTATGCATTCCTAAGTCTGAAAATTTATCCTGAATACACATCTAAAACCCACAACCACACATGCACAGACGTGTGAATTGCAGTTTAATTTGCAATTGCAGGATATCAGAGACGGCCCGCATGCCCGCCATGGGGCAGACTCCACAGCAGAGCAGGCCCGCAAGCCTGAGGACGGCCACTGCGACGTCCAGGGTGTGGTTGGACGTGACAAAGTGGGTGATTGTGCTGCCTCCTGTGCATTAGAGAAGGAGAACTGGGAATACATGTGTGCACCTGTGCTTATTTTTTTAGAAAGAAGCAGAAAGGAAGACTAAGCCCAGGGGCCAGAGGGAAGGAAGAGGGGATGGAATGAGTTGTGGCAAAGGGGGCATTTTCCTGCACAAACCTTTTGGTATAGCTTTGACTTTGGGAATTATATCAGTACCTCATATGTTCAGAGTAAAATTAACTCTGCAAAGTTAAGTAAACAAACAAAACTAAAACTACAAACAAAACTAAAACTGGAAACAAACCAAAGAGCCCAACTGCATGTTAAGTGGGCAAAATTACACACAAAAGAGAAAATATGGACTACACTTGGGGATATACTCCAAAGACAAAAAAGGACTGCAAAAAATCTTGACCTTTTTTGCAAGTGAAGTTGTAACTCAGGGAGAAGAGAAATACAGAACAACGGAAGGTTGCTGTTATCTGTGATGGGCAGGGATGGAGGTACCAGCACAGACATACCGTGAAACACACACACTTTCATCATGTCTAATTTGGTCGGGTAAAAGGACCTGACAGCAGGGTGGGGTGCCCTTCCCCAGTACCTCCACAAGGGGGCTGGCCCCCAGCACATCTCACCCCCAGCTCTGCATGACAGAGCCTCTTCAGAGCAGGAGCAGTCTGTGGGTCCTTTCTCCGCCCAGCCGCTCTGCGGGGGTGGCAGGCTCAGACCACTCATAGGGTGGGAAGGCAAGTTGAGAAGACCTATGCCGTGCCCCATCCACAAAGCTGGGGCGGCGCTCTGAGAGAGGCCTGTCCCCCACCAAGGACTGAAGCGGCGCTGGAGAGACAGCAGGCGGGCGTGACAACAGGGAGCTGCCTAGCTCTCCCCAAGGGAACCGCAGGACACATTTGACTTGGAGTGAAACCCAGGGAACCTCAAGCCAAAAGGGGAAGCAGTTAAAAGGAGGCCATCAGGGAAAGAGCGAGAATGGGTGGGGCAGAAAAAAAATGGCTGGAAATTTGTTAAATATCTTGGAAGACACTGATCTACAGAGACAAGAATCTGCTCAGCAAACTCCAACCAGGCTGAATACAAATAAAAGCAGTCAGGCGTGACATGACCTGCTAAAGCCCAAAGATAAAGAGAAAATCTTGAACCTGGGAAAAAAAGGCACGTCCCACACAGAGAAGTCATGGTAAGACACCAAGAATGATCCTTTACTTTCTGTAATAATAAACAGTACCACTTAAAACAGCATAAAAAAACAAATAAATTTAATAATGGATACATAAAACCTCTATGCAGAGAGCTACCAAACACTGCCAGGAAAAATTAAAGAAAATCTAAATAAACGGAAGGATGCACCATCTTCATGGATTAAAGCCCCAATTTGTTCATCTTTCTGTTCTCCCCAAATCTATAAATTTGATGTAGCCCTAATCAAAACCCCCTAGTAGACTTTTGTTTAACGTAGAAAGTAACAAGCTAATACTCAAATATAAGTGGAAACGTAAAGAACCTGAACTAGATGAAATGAGTTTGAAGAAGTACGAAGCTGGAGGAATTGCCCTTTGATTCAAGACCTACTATAAAGTCACACCGATTAAAACAGTGTAGTGTTGGCGTGAAGGTAGATGTATAGATCGATGAAACAGAATGGAGAATCCAGAAACACACTCTCACGTATATAGTTGGCATTTTTAAAAGGCGCCCAGAATCCCATGACACTTTTTGGGGCAGAGAGTCCTTTCTGTGCACAGTGCTGGCGCGGCCAGGGTGCCTGTGGCGAGTGGGGGACGCAATGCATCTCACCTTGTGTAAAAAATTAATTTGAAATGGATTGCAGACCTCAATGTGAAATCTAAAACTATGAAATTTCTATAAGAAAACATGGGAGGAAATCTTCGTGACCTCAGGGGGACAAAGATTTGTTAGAACACAAAAAGCCCTAAATGCTTAGCTGGTGTCATCAAAATCAAACTCTTCCGTTCTTCAAAACACTGTTAAGAAACCAAAACTACGAAGCACCGGCTAGGAGGGATTATTTACAATCCCTTATCCGACAAAGGGTTTGTGTCCAAAACTACTAGAGAACTCACAGGGGGCGACAACACAGAAAACCCAATTTTTTCTAAAAGGCAAAAGAGTCGAACAGACACTTCACAAAACAAGACACATGAATGTCCCAACAGTCAGTCATTAGGAAAATGTAAATTAAAACTGTAACCAATACCACCTGACACCCATACCAAAGCTGGCTGGTGCGCGGGACCAGAACTCCCATCCGTGGCTGCTGACCTTGTAAAACAGTGCCGCCCCTTTGGAAAATAGCTTGGCAGGTTTTTTTGTATTTGTAAAATTGAGACATAATTGACACCAAACCTCTTCACCTTGTGCTTGGAGGGTTAGATCTGTTGTCCTTCAGTGTTACTGGTAAAGTCCGATTCACTTGGGCCATTTTGACATTCATTCCATGTCTCCCATCTTTTTGGTCCCTGTTTCTCTTCTACTGCCTTCTTTGTATTACATATTTCATGCTGTCTCACTTTAACCCCCGTATGTATGTAACACACCCCCTTACGTATGTGTGACCACGCCCGTTTCACTGTGCCTTGATTCTCTGCACTTCGCAGATACTGCATTTTTTACAAATTGAAGGTTTGTGGCAACCCTGCCTCAGGCGAGTCTATGGCACCATTTTCCCAAGAGCACTTGCCCAGTGTCTGGGTCACAGTTTGGTGATTCTCCCGTTTCAGACCCGGTCACGGTGATGTGTGGTCGACGCTCACGACTCGCTGGAGGCTCAGATGATGGCGGGCGCTTCCAGCGATAGTGTTTTCTAATGAAGGTGTGCACACTGTTTCTTTAGACATAATGCTAAATCTACTACCGTGTAGTGCAAACACAACTTATCTGCACTTATTGTGACATTATTCACTTTATTGCAGTGGTCTGCAGCCAAACCCACCATGTTTCTGATGCTTGTATGACTTATATGAACATTTGACATTTTATATATGACATAATATATGTATGTTATTTTCTTAGTGATTGTTCTGGGGATTACAGCATGCATCCTAATTTGTCGTGATCTTCAGATTAATACAAACTTAATTCTAGTAAGATATAGAAATCTTGCTCCAATATACTTTTATTCCCTTCTCCCCCATTTCTATTATTGATCTATTGTCTTTATATGTTAGAAGTTATATATCATAAGATGTATCTTTTTGTATGTTGCAGGATAGTTTTATAATTATTAGGCAACTGTCTTTTAAGTCAGCTAATAGAATGAGTGAGAAAAATTTTAATGTTGGTTATATTTTTAATATTTTATACTGTTTTCTATATTTACCTGTGTAATTTACCTTTACTGGTGTTCCTTATTATCTTTGCATGGATTCATTCATGTTACCATCTGATGTCATTTCCTTTGTTAAGAAATTCAACTCCAATTAAATTTGAAGATCTAATTGGCCTTAAAACAATTCATAAATGGACAGCATCCCATCTGGCGAGCAGGGAGATGCTCCAAAGAGTCGTACTAATGGAAGATCTTTATAGGAAGGAGGGTAGGGCATGAAGATGGTAAGTTATTAGCAAAAGAAGGAACCCTTCCAGGCAAGGGGGGCATATGTAGATGACCTCATCTTCTTCTGGGGGAGGGACAGGGCTCAAGCCCATGTGACAGACCACCTCCTTGGTGCTGGCCAGAAAACTCCTGACTGACCGCACCTCCGGGGCACGTTGCAAAAGCCATCAGGTTAGGGATTAGGCCCTGGTTTGGGCCCAGCAGAGGTGACTCAATGTTGGGCCTGTGGTTTTCTTTTTAACAGCTTTAACTAAAAACTTCTTTTCGTGTTTCATGTGAGGCAGGTCAGCTGGTCACATGTCCATTCCTTCTTTATTTATTTGGGGCTTTATTTTGCTTTCAGTTCTGGACGACAGTCTTGCTGGATGTAGGATCTTGCTTGGCTTTTCCTCTTTCAGAATTTTAAATATTCCTCTGCCCTTTGGTCTCCACTGTTTCTCATGAGAAGTCATCTTTCAGTCTTACTGTAGTTCTCCTGTATCTGATCAGTCATTTTCTCTTGCTTTCAAGAGTCTGTGTTTGCCTTTCAGCAGTCTATGATGTCTGCAGGTGTGAATCTTTTTATTTATCCCACTGAGATTCTTGGATGCGTCAGTTATTGGTTTACAACAAGTTTTGAAAGTTTGACGCCACTGTTTCTTCAAATTTTTTTCTGCCCCTTTTCTCTGTCCTTTCTCCTGGAAGATATGCATCATTCTGCGTCTGCTGGTTTACCAGATGGCACCATGGATCTCCGAGATTCATTTTTCTTATGTTTTTTCCCCTCTTGTTCTTCAGACTGGATGATCTGTTTTGCTTTTATGTCCTAATTCACTGATTCTCCCCCCTGCCAGTTCATATCTGCTGTGTCAGTGTCTTGCAAATGAGTTTCAGCTCCAGGCAAGTTCACTATAGATTCACTGTGACCAAAGAAATTTACAGCAAAGGGTTCTTGGGGTGAAAAGGTTATACCCAACTTTATTTCCAGGTGGCAGGTCAGTCCCTCGGCACTGCCACCACTCCAGCCTCCGCTCCGCTCCCCTACAGCCTTCCAGCCCCGCCACCCAGTCTCCGGCCGAGCCCTGGGCGGAACTCCTTACATTAACACAATAATGTCTTATTGCCTAAAGGTATGGAAGCAGCAGCATAGCAACAGGCCAGTTACATTTAAGTTCAGTGAGGATCCTGGCCATAGGAACCCCACTTTATCCACAGTCAACAAAAAATTCATTAAAATAAATTTTAAATTGTCAGCCTTAAAACAGTTATCTTGCCAGCGAAAACAGGTTTATTTGGGAAGAGCAGAAAACTGCACATGCAAGTGTTGGGGAAGAAGAAATTCCTCCACCCTTCAAGGTTATTCCAGCTAGTCTAGGAGTCAAACTGTCATGAGACAGATTAACAGGAGAAAAAGACCAAAGTTGAATTAGGTATGTACAGGGAAGCCGCACACACCGGTTCCAAAGAGAGTCAGGGACGAGGTGTGTGTGTTATCCTCAACCAATGAGAAGTGCGTAGGGGTCTGAGATTTCAAAAGAAAAGGGGAAAAATTCACAGGAACATGAAAGAGTAAATGTTTGATAAACAGATGTTTGGCTGGGCCGCACAGAAACAATGGGACGGAGAGGAATTTTAAGAGGCTTAGCCCCATCCCGCCCTGTCTGCCGCCCCTAGTTCGCATTATAATGCTGTTATCTAAGGAGCCAGCCTCCGGGAGCAGGTCCTTCCTCTAAATTCTTTGTATGCATTGGGGGGGGCCAAGGGGAGGGCCGGGGTCAAAGTACTCTCCTGAGTATTCTGGGCCTGACAGTTTTCCACCCAGCAATCCGCAGGTCACATTGCCACGTGGGGCAGCCTGCCTGGGCCACTCAGGAGCTGCAGCAGGACCACAGGCCAGCCCCAGAGCGAGGGGGAGGACTCTTACAGGAAATGGTCGAGCTCCGAGGGCTATTTCTTTTTTTTTTTTTTTAACAATTTATTTTATTTTAGTATCATTAACCTACAATTACATGAGCAATATTGTGATGATTAAACTACCCCCTTCATCAGGTCCCCCCACCAACCCTATTACAGTCACTGTCCATCAGTGTAGTGAGATGAGAATCACTACTTGTCTTCTCTGAGCCGTACAGTTCCCCCGTGCCCCCCCACCCTATGTCTGCCAATCGTAATGCCCCTTTTACCCTCTTATCCCTCCCTTCCCACCCATCTCCCCAGTCCCTTTCCCTTTGGTAACTGTTAGTTCATTCTTGGGTTCTGTGAGTCTGCTGCTGTTTTGTTCCTTCAGTTTTTTTTTTTTCTTTGTTCTTATACTCCACATATGAGTGAGATCATTTGGTACTTGTCTTTTTCGGCCTGGCTTATTTCACTGAGCATAATACCCTCTAGCTCCATCCATGTTGTTGCAAATGGTAGGATTTGTTTTTTTCTTATGACTGAATAATATTCCATTGTGTATATGTACCACATCTTCTTAATCCATTCATCTACTGATGGGCACTTAGGTTGCTTCCATTTCTTGGCTATTGTAAATAGTGCTGCAATAAACATAGGGGTGCATCTGTCTTTCTCAAACTGGGCTGCTGCATTCTTAGGGTAAATTCCTAGGAGTGGGATTCCTGGGTCGTATGGTATTTCTATTTTGAGTTTTTTGAGGAACCTCCATACTGCTTTCCACAATGGTTGAACTAATTTGCATTCCCACCAGCAGTGTAGGAGGGTTCCCCTCTCTCCACATCCTCCGAGGGCTATTTCTAAGCAAAAAGTCCTTTGAAATAAACTGGCAGGGCCACACACTGGGCTACTCACTGGCTGAGTTGTGAGCGTGTCTTCTGCGTGGCTGCTGCAGGAGCGGCAGGTGGGGGAAGCCTTCTGCCTGCTGGTGCGAAAACAGTAACAACACCGCCCCGACGCCATGTCTGGGAGGTTTCCCTTTATCACAAAATAAAGACAATTTTATTTGAGCCAGAGACTAAGGACTTAAGCCTGGAAACATAAGTCCCACAAGAAGGGTAAATGCTTCAAGGAGCCCACGTCAGACAAAGTTTTATATCCTCAGGGAGACAGAGGAGAAGAATCACAAAGGGGAACATCCATTCACATAAATCATCTGACGCTAGAGGAAGGGTTGGGGTCCACACCTTGGCGCTAACAGGCGTCCTGCGGAAGGGCAAACATTCTTGCTTATCTTCTGCCCTTGAGCAGGAATCCCACAGCAAGAACAGATGTGGTGAGACATACCTTCTTCAGCTTTAACTTGGTCTTAATTAACTTGGTTAGAAAGTTTAAGTTTTCAAGGGTGGCCACTTTGAGGCTCTGGAGTTAACGGAACTTCACTGCTCAGGCCTCAGAAGCCTGTTTGGTCCCTAGTGGGGGGGTTGGTCCTCTGTTATTTCACACTAGCAAAATTTTCATTTTAATTATTGTTTTTCAACTCTGAATTTCCACTGTCTCTTTTTAATCATTTCTTTTTATTGATAGTTTCTGTGAACCACTTTTTCCCTGTGTGCTTCCATTTTCTTGTTTCTTTGAATGTCTCATAATTCTATCGAACACTGGGCATTTGAGATAATAGGCTGTGGAAACTCTAGATCCTGGGCCTTCCATCTCCCCTGTGGTGTTGATGGTGCTCATGTTTGTCGACATAGTACCTTGCCTGGATTAATTCTGTAGTCTGACCCCCCCCAACCCCAAATGTGGCCACTGGTATCTCTGCTAGATTTTAAAAAATGTTTTTTATATGTAATTCGGGTTTCTTAAACTTACCCCTGGGTCAGTATAGTTTAGTGGCCAGCCAATTACTAGTTAGAGATTATGCTTAAATATCTTGAACAACTAAGACGTCCACCCTTTGCTGATGGCTCTGAGTACGGGTCAGTATATATTAAAAGTTCAAGCAGTTTACAGTCCGGCCCTGGCTTTTACTTCTTGCTTTCTCCAAGCCTCCAGTTCAGCCAGAGGGGCACATAACTGGGCTTCTCTGGCCCTTCCTCAGCATTTACATGGCCTTGCAGACAACCAGGAAGTCTGGGAGCTTTTCCAAGCCCACTATGCTATTTAGTGAATTTGCCTGTTAAATTTCTGGCTCTTTCTGACCAATATCTCAGCCTCAGGCCACTTCCCCCGCCCCACCTGCTCTGCTGCGTGATAGCAATCGCCCTGGACACACACCCCTCGGGGCTTTTCCCTCCCTAAGGGAGCCGCCCTCTCCAGGAGGTGGGAGCTTCAGGTCCTTAAGGCCTCCCTGGCTCTGGGGCAGTTACCACGGGGTGGCAGGAAACGGAGCAGCCCCGTCCTGCAACTCCACAAACCTCTTACTGACATTCAGTGATTTTGTTTTAAGTGCTCTCAAACGCTCATTTTCCAGTCTGGGAATGGTCGCTTTTAACGATTTTGTTCATTTTTATCATTGCCTTTTTGAGAGAGTTGGTGAGCTCCTCAATCTGCTATTCCAGAAATCCTGCCTGCATATGTAAATTAAAATTTTCTAGTAGTCATGTCGAAAAAGACAAAAAGCAGATCAAATTAACCTTAATAATGTATTGAATCTAACTCAATATAAAGATATTACTATTTTAATATTTAACATGTTTTAAAATTATGATGAACTAGTATACCTCCTGTTTAATCCTAAGCCTTTGGCATGCGGTGCTGCGTTCCGCCCCTGACCGCGGTCGCGCCCACGCACTCGGGCGCCCGGGGGGATCAGGTTGGAGTGATTAGAGTGAGTCTCTGAAACCCTTATCCCCTGGGGTTGCTGAAATACTTAAGGATGAAGTAAAATGTCTGAAACTTGGTTCTCTCGGGGAGGACTCTTTCCCTTCCTAGCCTCAGGGCCTGCCAATTAGAGCGACGAGCGGCAGACTACGGGGCAGAGGCTCCGGGCAGGACCGTGTGGGCCCGGGGTCGGCGGGATTCCTGGGCAAGAGCGGCCTCCGACCTCCGACCTCCGACCCCGGGCGCGGCCCCTCCTGCGCTGGGCGGCCCCTGCGCGCCCGGGCGCGGTTTCCGGGGAACGCCATTCCCGCCGTACCGCAGGCCGCCCGGACCGCCCTGCCGGAGGCACCTTCCGGCGGCCCCCGCGCGGAGCCCTGGGCCCGGCTGCGGCCCCCGCGGCCCCGCGGCCCCGCGGTCCTCTGTCCGGCGGAAGCCCGCGCTCGCCCAAGAGGCCCCGCGCCCCTGGCCCGTAGGCCCAGGTAGGTCCCCGCGTCCGGCCGCAGCCGAGGGGCAGCAACTTCGTCCGCTGTCCGGCCCGCGCTGCCCTGGCCCTCGGGGCCGACGGCGGACTTCACGGGACCGAAGGACCGAGCCCACAGCTGGGCCCCTGGTCCGTCGCGAGGCCGGAGCCGCGCTCGGTGCTCCCGGACAGAGGTGCCCCCAGCGCGCTCTCGCAGCGCCTCCGTCTGCCCTCGGGGTCTCCCGTGTAGCCCGAGCCCCCCGCCCCGCCTTTTGGGAAGGATGCCGGCTGACTGGCCGGGCGGCTCCGCAGAAGTCAGAGGCGCAGGAGCCGGGCCCAGAGGGAGGTGGACGGCGCGGGCCGTGCCCTCCTCGGTCGGCCCTTGCCTGGGGCGCCATCAGGAGCACCGGCGTGGCCTTGGAGAGAGTTCGCGCTTCCGGGGCCGGGCCCCGTACCTCGTCCGCGCTCCCTCCGTGCGGCTGAGCCCTTGGTCTTCCCCCGCAGTGTGGAGACGATGCCAAAGCTGCAGGGCTTCGAGTTCTGGAGCCGCACCCTCGGGGGTGCCCGCCACGTGGTGGCCCCCATGGTGGACCAGAGCGAGCTGGCCTGGAGGCTGCTGAGCCGCCGGCACGGCGCCCAGCTCTGCTACACCCCCATGCTGCACGCCCAGGTATTCGTCCGCGACGCCAACTACCGGAAGGAGAACCTGTACTGCGAAGTGTGCCCTGAGGACCGACCCCTCATCGTGCAGGTGAGCGCGGCCTGGCCCCCGGGGCACCTTCCCAAGCCCTTCCGGAAAGAGCTCCCCGATTGGGAGGCGGGCAGGCGTGCCGAGCTGACTTCCCAGAGACGTGCTTTTCCCCAGGAGCTGTCCCAGACTTCTGGCCAGTGGACAGCTGGGGCACCATGGAAGGTTCGGAGCCCCTGAACATTGCCGTGTGCTGCCCATGCCCCCAGTCCATCGGGATGGTCAGGAAGAACGGCGCCCTTTGGGAAGCCCAGGGTGCCGGCTCTCTTTGATGACCAAGACTCCTGTGGCCCTCTTGCCCTCCTGACGGCATGGGCACATGTCCTCGTTTAGTCGCGTCATGAACTGCCAGGACAGGCGGCTGCCCTGCCGTCAACCCCTGGGACCACACCCCCACTGGGTCACGTAGGAGCCCCACGCAGGGCCAGGCAGCTGTGGGACCGGGACCAGGGCCTGGCTGCGTTTGTGACAACCCCTGGGTCTTTTCCAGTTCTGTGCCAATGACCCAGAGGTGTTTGTCCAGGCGGCTCTCCTGGCTCAAGATTACTGTGATGCCATCGACCTGAATCTGGGTTGCCCACAGATGATAGCCAAGCGAGGTGAGTTCAGGCCTGGGGTCCTTGGCTGGGGCAAGGCTCTAAGCCCTCAGGGTGCCAGGGAGAGTCCAGGGTCTGGGTAAGCCTGGGGAAGGGCCTGATCCCGCCTCTGATGGCAGCATGTGGAGGGGGGGTCACCCCAGCCCCCTTATTTAGCTCCTCCCAGAGGGCAGTCCGTCTCGGGCACTGGAGGCAGGGGACAGTTTTCCTGGCTCTCAGAAGCTCATCGCTTCCCTCAGTCCCCAAGAGGTCCCTGGCCCTCTGGATACACGGGTGCTGCTGAAGGGAGGTCCCTGTCACACCCTCACACTGTGGTGGCACCAGGGGCCGCTCCTTCTGCAGGGGCTCCAACCTTCCTCCCGAGGCCCACGTGGGGTGGGCGTTCCATGCAGCGCCCTTGAGCTTGGGCAGCTGGACAGACAACCCCAAATCTGACACTGAGGAACTGCCCGGCTGAGTTGTCCCACTGCAGCCTGAGAGGACTCTGTTGATGTGGATGCAGCCAGTTGGGAGGCGTGGGGCCCTTCCACTGGGCAGGGTGTGCAGTGGGGTGGGGCAGGGTGGTGCCCAGGCATGCTGGTCCCTTGCAGGTCACTATGGTGCCTTCCTGCAGGAGGAGTGGGGCCTGCTCCAGAGAATGAGTGAGTACGTGTGTGTGTGGCACGCGTGGGGTGGTGGGGTGAAGAGGTGGCCTGGCAGGGCCCTCCTGGCTGTGGCATTCCCCCTGTGGTAAAGGTAGGTGTGAAGAGCCCCCTGTCCTGAGTCAGCTGCCCCCCACAGCGTTGGACAGTGGGTACTGACTGGAGCACAGCGTCCTTGCCCAACTCCTGGCAAAGGGGGCTGACCGTCAGCTGCCTGTGATGGCGAGCAGGGCGTGGGCCCCCACCGCCGCTTGGAGGTGACCGCCACGGTTCTCTCAGAACCCGACTCTCCTTGTCCCTAGTTCTGCTGGCCCATGAGAAACTCTCTGTCCCCATCACATGCAAAATCCGGGTCTTCCCAGAGATTGACAAGACCGTGAGGTATGCCCAGATGCTGGAGAAGGCTGGCTGCCAGGTGAGGGGGCTGTGGGCTCACAGGGCCCCCTGCTCCCCCGAGTCCTCTGCATACTGAGCTAGGCCTGGAAGGGGTGTACCCCCAGGGGTGCTTCTCAAGGAGCTCACCCTGCGGAGGTGGACAGGGGTCACAGTGACCTTGAGCCAAGGCTGATGAGGGTGGGTAAGCCCCATGCTGGCCCAAAGCAGGCCAAGACCGGGCAGGGAAGGGGCTGGGTCTCGGCCACCTCCCCACTCCACGCACCCTGGGGTCAGGCTGGGGGCGTCCCTCCCTTCACATCTCTGGCCTTGGGAAGTGGGTGTGCCAGGAGCACTAGCCCCTGAACGGGGCTGTAACTCTCCCCTCCACGTCGGAGCCGTGGGAGCCCCCCAGCATCTGCTGGCCCTGAATGCAGCCCAAGGCACAGGGACTGAGTGAGTCTGGCCCAGGGAAGCCTTTCCTGTGCTCTGCAGAAGCTGATGCACCAAAAACCAAAGCGGGGAGGGGGGAGCCTCCTGGGGTCCGCCCAGGGACTGACCCCAGGCACCATGTGCCCTAGTTGCTGACTGTGCACGGGCGCACCAAGGAGCAGAAGGGGCCCATGTCGGGCGCTGCGTCCTGGGACCACATCAAGGCTGTGCGGTGAGTGGGCCTGGGCCGAACACAGGGCAGGGGGTGCTAGGCCTCTGGGAGCCGGTGGAGGTGCCAGGGGATGCCGGGGCCTGGCATGAACAGCAAAGCAGGCAGAGCATGATGCCTGCCAAGGCTGAGTTGGGGGCTTAGGCAGCCTGAGTGAAAGGACGCGCCGCTCTGAGGGTCTGTGCCTCCTGCCCCCCACCCCCGACAGGCAGGCAGTGGCTATCCCCGTGTTTGCCAATGGAAACATCCAGTGCCTGCGGGACGTGGAGCGCTGCATCCAGGACACGGGTGTGCAGGGGGTCATGAGTGCAGGTGAGGCTGAGCCCTCGCCACAGCTGTGCTGGTACGGCCACCCCATCATGACTCTGTGGCAGGCTGGGTAGCCTCAGGCCCCCATCTGCTTCATGGACCCAGTACTCAGGCCAGCAGCCTACCTGTGAAGTGGGTAGCCAGCCTTGTCCTTGTGTGACAGCGTAGGAGTCCCTTTGGGGACATGAGCGCCTGCAGTCTCAAGCCCCCTTTCCCCTGCAGAGGGCAACCTGCACAACCCAGCCCTTTTTGAGGGCCACAGCCCTGCCGTCTGGGAGCTGGCCGAGGAGTACCTGGAGATTGTTCGCCAGCACCCCTGCCCTCTGTCATATGTCCGGGCACACCTCTTCAAGCTCTGGCACCACACGTGAGTTGCCCCCATGCAGACACTGTCTGGTCTGAGCCCTGCCTGGGCATTGGGAGGGAACTCTGGAAATCTGCACCTAAACAACGCGCCACCAAGTCAGGTCTGGGAGGGCTGGGGTGACAGTGCTACCAGGCAGGGGCTGCCTCCCTGAGTCAGACGGGCCTCGGGGCTGGTGGGTGGTGGCTGGTGTGAGCACCGTGTGTCCCAGGCTGCAGGTCCACCAGCATCTCCGGGAGGAGCTCGCCAAGGTGAAGACCCTGGGGGCGGCGGCGGCTGTGAGCCAGGAGCTGAAGCTGCGGTGTCAGGCACGTGTGGGCACTGCTGGGGCGCTCGGATGCAGGAAGGCGCTCAGTGCCGTGATCAGGGGCCCTTTGGGCTTTTGCAGGAGGATATGTCTAGGCAGGAGGGAAAGAAGCCCTCGGACAGCTTGCCTTTCTTCCATTGGATCTGCCAGCCCTACTCCCGGCCAGGGTGAGTTCTGGCACCAGCCCGAGGGCCAGGGGTGGGGCTGCAGAGGAGGGGAGCCTGGCCTGCTCTCCAGGCCTTGGAGGCACTGGCCACTCCTGGTGCCAAGGTGGCCTCCCTCCCATTAGCAGACACTTGGGTTTTACATACTCTCTTCCCTAAGATTCTGCCTTAAGCTCCCCTGATCCTGGGTGGATTTGTCCTGGGGTCAAGAGGTTGACCCCCTCAGCTTTCTCTAGGTTCTTGGAGGCAAGGCTGGGCTGTCGTCTGTGGCCACAGCCCTACCTGGCACTCAGTGGCTCAGACCCCCATGTCCCACCGTGTCCCACCTCGGTGCTGGTCACTCAGGTGGCCTGAGACCAGCTGCTGGGCCTGGGGTGCTGTTCGTGTCCCCCACCCAGGACTGGCCAGCTGGCTGGCTCCTACAGGTGTCCCAGCTCTGCCTGCAGCTCTGCTCTTTCAGGCCCAGGGAGGGGAACAAGGAGAGCGGGGCTTCCCGCAGCAAGCGGGCCCTGGAGGACGAGGGCAGTATGGACATCCTGTCCAAGAACAAGCAGCGGAAGCAGCTGAGGAACCCCCACAAGACCTTTGACCCCTCGCTGAAGCGTAAGCTGCTCCTGTATGGGCTGGGAGCCTCCTGGGCAGGTGGCCCTGGAAGCCGCGGGAGAGGCCTCATCCCAGGGAGGTCACCTCTGCCCTAGCAGCCTGTGCTGCTGCCCTGGGGCAGCCAGAGCAGAGGTGGAGCTGGAGGCCGCCTTCCCAACAGGGCCCTCCCTCGTGGGAGACAGTGAAGGGCACGCAGCCTGTGAGCCCTGGGGCGGGCAGGATGGGGATGCCCGTTGGCGTTCTGGCAGGGCCGTGCCTGCTGCACTCTGTGGCCTTTTGAGCCACCTGGCCACAGCAAGCAGGGACTCCCAGCGGTGACCTGGGTAGGAGACAGCAGCAGAGGGTGGGCTCACCTTTTCAAGCCACACCTTTTGTTCTTTCACCAGCAAAATATGCAAAGTGTGACCAGTGTGGAAACCCAAAGGTGAGCTGGCTTCTACTGTGCTGCCCAGGGGCAGAGCTCAGCCCTGGGAGTGCAGGCCTGCTGCCCCCACTTCAGGACAGCCCCTCGAGGTCGGGGGGCACCACTGGTCGGGGGGCAGCCTGGGCCCCACGCTCCTGGTAGCTTGCTCAAGTGGAGGCCGCCAGCACAGGCCCACTAGCTTCCCCATGTGCAGGGCAACCGGTGTGTGTTTAACCTGTGCCGGGGCTGCTGTAAGAAACGAGCTTTTAAGGAGACTGCCGACTGCCCAGGTGAGGGGCACCTGCCGCCATCAGCCCTCCCCTGGGGGCCCTGGGGGTGGTGGGACCATCAGCCTCCTGAGCTTGCTTCCATCCTCCGCCAGGTCATGGACTACTTTTTAAAACCAAATTGGAGAGGTCTCTGGCCTGGAAGGGGACCCAGCCCCGGCTGCAGGAGCCTCAGCCGGCCAGTCCTGAGGAGTCGGGCGGCTTTCCTGAGATCCTGGGCAGTGCCCCAGCCTGAAGGGCAGCCAGAGCCCAGCATGCTACCCCGGGGCCCAGGGCTGCTCAGGCCTGGACACATCCGCCGAGGAAACGCCTCTACTCAGGGAATCTCCTGCTGCTTCACGAAGGATGAGCTGCTCTACCCCTGGCCTCGCTGGGGGCCCGAGGACGCTGCCCTCGGAGCAGGCTCCCAGGCTGGGCCTGCTCCTCCTCAAAACTTGTGTTCAAACATGAACAATAAATCACTTCAAATATGCGTGCAGAGAGCCAGACAGCCTGAGAGACCCCTAACTGCGGCTGGGAGGGTCGCTGGGCTGGGTTGGGGGGCACCTGGGAGCAAGAAGGGCTAGCCAGCAGCGTCTTGTCTTGGTCTCGGGGCTGCCTGCAAGAGCGCTGCACACCGGCGTCAGCCCTACAGAGGCAGGCCAGGGGCTCGGCTCCCTCTGCCCAACTGTGGGGGCAGCCCGAGGACGCCGAGCCAGGGACGAGGACCAAGCCTGCCGGAGTCTGGCACACGAGATGGCCCTCAGAAGCCCCCCTTGGTAGGAAGGAACGGCACCGGTGGTGGTCTCAGGCTGCCCTTTAATGGATTGCCACTCAACAGCTTTGTAATCCCAAATGAACAAGAGGAAAGGCGCGGCCCCAGCAGAGCCCTGCGGCTGCGCCTGGGAGCCCTTCTGCAGGCCTCTCCAGAAGGGCCGTGACTGGCAGCCTGCTTCCCTGGCCCCCCACAGGGCCCAGCAGTGTGGAGGGGGCATGGAGAAGCTGGGCACATGGAAGCCCAGGTGGGGGCCAGGGGCTGCTGGGTGGGGCAGGGCATCGTCACATGTTGGTGCTCATTCGGGACTGGCTGTTGGCTGGCGTCAGCTCCCCCTGGCTCCCTTCTCGGGGAGGGGACTGGGGTGGGGACACAGATGCTCAGTCTGGGAGGCATGCGCAGATGCCTCCCAGGCCCCCCTTCGCCCACTGGCCTCACCTTGACGTGGATCTGGTTGCGCAGCACGGCTGCCCGCAGGATCAGGGCTTTGGCGCGCCGCTGGAACTCCTTGCCCATGAGCAGGGACTTCTCAAAAGTGGTGCTGCGCTGGTCCACATCCCTGGCGTACAGGATCTGCAGGGGCTCGGGACTCAGCAGGACCCCAGGCCCTTCCTGTGCCCCACAGCCCCACCCGAGCCCACATACCTTGCTATGGGAGTCGATCCGGGCGTTGATGAGTCCCTCCAGGATAAGCTGTGTTAGCTCGTCCTCCAGTGCCGCCACAGTGGTGTTGAAGGCAGTGGCCATCTTGCGCATGTCAGCTGACACATAGGGGCTGAAATACTGGAAAGCATAGGGGCCGTCGGCTGCCTGGAGCCTCCAGATGGCAGTGCCCCACCTCAGCCTCTGTCCCCCATGTTTACCTGGATGAGGGCACGGTTGCGAATCTGAGTATACAGCGTCCTGACGTGGGGGGCCAAGTACATGTCCAGGAGCAGGTTGTCCTGGCAAGAAGAGCCGGTCAGAGTGGCTGCCCTGGACCCTCGCCCACCCTCCGTCCAGGCCGGGCCCCTCACCTTCATTTCATCCAACATCTTCAGGCAGGAAGCATATTTGGACTCATAGAATTTGAAGATTATGTCCCGAACCTGTGGCTCGAGCTCCAAAAACAACTTGAAGGAGCTGCAGAGGACACACTCCTCAGAGCAGGCCTGTGCTGTCTGCCTGCTCCGAGGCCAAGGGGAGGGACGGGCCACAGGCCTGCAGGGCACCCGTCCTCAGGCTTCTGAGAAGGGCCTGGGGCACAGGGAAGAGCAGGGCCAGAAAAAGGGCCACCTGCCCCTACCTGCTAGAGATGACATTGCGCTGCAGTTCCTGCCGGTCGAAGGTGGCCAAGGCACATAGGCCACCATAGACAGCCACGTTGCTTGGGGAAAGCAGCTGGGGGGCAAGAAGGGAGGTGGGTCCAGAGACCTGGGGTCACTTATACGACAGAAGCCCTGAGAAGCCCAAAGCCAGGGCTGAGTCCACTCCTATCGTGCCCCCTGCTGCTCAGAGAATGCCTAGGACCCCACTGCAGGAGATTCCCCAGAGAGCTGACCCACGAGCTCCCACCCTGCCTCCCAAGTCCTAGAGTGGGCTCCTCCCCAGAGACCCTCTTGCCCCTCACCTCGGGGAAATCGCAGTGATCGAACGAAGCCAGCAGGAAGCACTTCGCAGCCTGTTTGTACTTGCGTGCAGCCAGCTCAGCCAGGCCTGGGGGCACAGGACACAGGATAAAGCCTGGTGCCTGGAGGAAGCTGCCAGGGCCATCAGCAGGCATGCCCTGGCCTCTCCTGCCCCAGGTACTCTGCAGCATCAAACACATCCTGGCTGGTGAGGGGAATGAGAGGACCCATGAGCAGCAACAGGGCTCCGGGAGTTGCACCCAGGGAAGCCTTGTTGATGTTACTGCGAAGGGCTTGCAGGCTGACCCACCCCAGGCTGTACAGCTGGCCAGCGAGGGACCTGTTGTGACTGTAGCTGTCAGCAGTGCCTCGTGCCTAGACACAGGTCATACACTGGCCTCTCCATGCTGAACCTGAGTCAGGCAGGTGTCACCTACAGCTACGGGTGCGGTCTCATGCATTCTCTCTGGCTGTGACGAGGCCCACTTCCTGGGCTGTGAGAACTCAAAGGTTATGGTGTGCATGGGTCTGCCAGGTGGAAGCGGGATGAGAGGTCAGCCCTGGTGATCCCCCCACCCAGTGGCTCAGGCCTCACCTGCAGCACACTTCAGCTTGGTGAGGATGGCCTGAGTCTGGCTGTCCCTCTCCCCACGCTGCTGCAGAGAAGGGGTCATGTGTGAGCAACCAATGGCCTCCACACCCCTGTTAAGTCCCTGGGCAGGACACCCAGTCCCCACCAGAGAGGGACAAAGGCAGAACCAGGGAGCATGACGTCCGCCAGGGCTGCCGGGGTTCCCAGGGCAGGGCCTGAGGTGGGCAGGGCCTGAGGCCAGCTACCTCGGCGATCTCCGGGGTGGACTCGGCCTTGCTGACGTAGCTCAGCACGTGAGACCAGTTCTGCAAGTAGACGCTGACCTGTTGGGCAGGCAGGCAGGGTGCACTCAGTGTGGGGCGCCCCCTCCTGGCCCAGAGCAGTGCTGCCCCGCAGCCTCCCCTCCACCCCACTGCACAGCCTGCTGCAAGGCCCACCTTAATGACGTTGAGGCACATGTTGATGACGTGCTTGGCGCTGGTGCAGTAGTCTCGGGCACGAGAGTAACATTTGAGGGCATTGCTGAGGTCCCCACAGTCAAGATAGTGGTCACCCAGGTCGTCGTGGCCACGCCTGTGGGCCCAGCCATGAGTGGACGTGGGTCAGGAACCGCGTGCCCTTCCCGCCCCTGCTTGCCCCAGGGCGGCACCTGATGCTCTCCTTGATGGAGTTGCCCTTGTAGTTCTTCAGGTCCGTGTCCAGCTTCTCCAGCTTCAGCAGGGCCTTCTTCCGGGTGGCCTCCACCCAGGCGGTGTCAAGGGGTGGGGGCTCCACGCCACTCTCAGGGATGGCGTCTGGTGCAGTCTGCAGCTCCCTGAGGGAGGACCTGGCCGTCAGGGGCCGATGTGCAGGCGGGTAGGCGCCTCCCAGCGGCCCTGGCCCCCACAGGAGAGCGCCCAGCCGGCACGGGGGCACGGGGGCGGTCCTGACCGCAGAAGCCTGCAGCCTGGAGGGGAAGCCCAACAGGAAAGGGATCACGCAGCCGAGCCGGCAAGAGGGAAGCAAGCTGCCATCTCTGCAAGCTCTGCTTGGCGAGGAGTAACTACCCGCCCGCACAGGAAAAGCCGGGGTGACAGGAGGGAGCCTAAGCCCTCTCAGCCCAGGGGCGAGAACCTAGCGTGTGTTGCCATTTACTGCCATCCCTGACTTTTCAACAAGGGTGGCCAGGCCACCCTGCTGTGGAAGTGCTGCTGCGAGCGCTCCTGCAGGGTGGGACTGGGCGTGCAGGCACAGAGGAAGGGTCCTGCCAAGGGCTGCACCCCAGGGGACATACCATGCCTGCAGGGGCTCCTGCTCCCACCTCAGGCCCCGGGCCTCACCTGGTAGCCTCTGAGAGCTTCCGGTGGATCTCCTCGTACATGTCCACATTGAAAGTCCTCTGCACAAAAGAGAGCGCCATCTTCAGAGCCTCCACCCGCAGAGGGGGGCAGTGATCGGCGATGAACTGCAGTCGCTCAATGCGCATCAGGCCACTGTAGCTGGCTGCGTACTGCTCCAGATCCTGTGGGGGGGTTGTGCGAGGTGTGATACCACGACCCAAGCCCCGGCTAGTGGGCTGGGTGTAGGGGCCCGAGTAGAGCCTCTCCCAAGGCCCCAGGCCAACGGCGGAAGCAACAGGATCTGTGGGCACCAGACTGACAGCTCTCCAGGTGCTGAGGAAGGCCACTCGGGGTGAGCCAGTGCAGAAGCCCCTGAAGTGAAGCTCCGCCCTGGGGGGTGAAAGGCAAGAGCCAGACGGGCCCCCATTCACGAGTGTAGGTAACCAGAGCAGTGGGGGGACAGCACCCCACAGGCTGGGGCCTAAGGTTAGGCTGAGACTCAAGTGGCCTAGCACACAAGGCTGTTCAGGGTCTGGACTGAGCTAATACCCATTGTAGTCGGCAATTTAAAACAGTAATGGGTCAAATAAAAACATCGCTGGAGTGGGGAGCCTGGCCCGGACCCCCCAGCAGGACTGAAACCCCCCTCCCCCACCCGCCCCGGGAGCCCCCCGGGCTCTGTACCAGGGTGGGGTTCTCCACCACGTAGTTGACATCAGGCGCATTCTGCGGGTCCTCCTGGGGGTCCACGTCAATCTGCATGGGCTCCACAGCCCCCTGAAATACAGCAGGCACCTTGACGCCTCAGGCAGCAACTGTCCAGGGAGGGCGAGAGACCCTCCCTACGTCCAAGGTCAGCTCTGCCCGCCATCTCCCAGGCGGGACCCCATCCCCCCCAGGCCTGCCACCAGCCCTTCCCCGGCGCCACCCCTCAAGACCAGCGGGTCAGGAGCACAAAGCCCTGGCCCGTTCCTAACCGCCCATCTTTGCAGCAAACAAGCAGACATCGGAGGACCACTAACAGGGACCCCCGAGGGTCCCCACACGTTCCCGGCCGCCATCCTGACGCAGCTTCCTCCGAGCCTCAGGGCAGAAATGCAAGCGCCCTCCACCCGGAGCGTCCGAGCGGCGGCTGGGCCGAGAGGCGGCGCCCTCCGCGGGAGCCCGCGGGCGGCCCGGCGCCCCTCCTGTGCGGGCTCGGGGGCGGAGGCAGCGGGCGGGGTCCGGCCTCCCACGCCGGTTCGCTCGCTCTGGCTCCTGGGCCCCTGTCCTGGAAGGTACCTCATGAAGCAGCGTACAGGCCGACAGGCTGGCGCTCAGGCCGACGTCCCCGGCCGCGCCCGGCAAGAGGAGGTGCGACCTACTGCTGGGAGGGGCTCGGCACGGCTCTGTCACTGGCGAGGGGGCCGAGCCGGGGGCCGGGCTATCCCTCATCCTGTCCTGACTGCACCCCCCGACCCTGACACACAGCTGGCCTGCTGCTGAACGGAGAGAGAGCGTTAGCGCCGGCCGCGCCAGCGGCGACGAAGGGGACCCGGCCTGGGTCGCCGGGCGCGGGGCGCGGCTCGTTACCTGCAAGTTGAACACCTGGACCGGCAACGGCATCTTCACCCACCCCGCCGCGGCGCCCGTCCACTTCCGGGACAGCGCTAACGCCACTTCCGGGTCACGGAGCGGGCGGGGCGGCTCTTAAAGGGGCCGCGGCGCGGCTCCCCGGGAGGAGCCCCGGTTCCGCGGCCGCATGAACCGGGCGTGGGGGGCGCTGTGCCGGGCCTGCCTCGCGCTGGCCGCGGCCCTGGCCGCGCTGCTTCTGCTTCCGCTGCCCCGAGCGCCTGCCCCGGCCCCGGCCCCCGCCCCCGCCCCCCGCCCGCGCGCGCCCCCCCCCCCGCCCCCCGCCCCCCGCCTGCGGCCCGAAGACGTTTTCATCGCAGTCAAGACAACCCGGAAGAACCACGGGCCACGCCTGGACCTGCTGCTGCGCACCTGGATCTCCCGGGCCCGCCGGCAGGTGGGGGACCCCGCCCCCAGCGCCCGCTGCCCCGGTCTCCGGCGCCCCATACGGCACCCCAGGAGTTTGCCCCCAGGGCCGCCATCCCCATCCCGCACCCCAGCATCCACCCAGCATCCGGCCAGCAGCCCCTCCCTGAGATCCTGCCCCGGGCGCCCCGTGTCCCCAGCGTGGGGGACCCAGGACCCCCGGCACCCACCGGCTCCCGCCCCTTCCTGGGCCCCAGGCTTCGGTGAGTTCTCCCGGCTGACCCTGGGCCCAAACCTCGGAACCATCTGCAAGCCCAGGCACCCCGAACACTGACTCCGAGATTTCTGCTCTGAAGCCCGAACTCACCTGCTGGCACCTGGGCAGCCTCACCCTTGCTAAGGCCCCGCCATGGTCAGGGTCCCCGGGGAGCCCCCTGGCGCCTCATAGCTTGTCTCTCTCCAGACGTTTATCTTCACCGATGGGGACGACCCTGAGCTACAGCTCCAGGGAGGTGAGTGCCCTGCCTGGCCTACCCCTCCCAGCGTGCCTGAGGGCCCCCTCTTCACACGTCCCTCTTTCTAGTGCCACACGACCCCCGGTCACATACAAAGGCCCGGGGTGGGGGCAAGCCACCTGTCCTGGGTGACACAGCTAGTAGAGTCAGGATGCCCCCTGTGCCAGCCCAGCATCCAGGGCTCCACCCTGCCAGCCATGCCCTGCCTCCCTCAGCCACTGGCAGACATCCCTGGGCCTCAGCAGGGAACCATCCCTTCCAGGCCTGTCCACTCAGGACAGCGCCCCACTAAGTCCCATTCCCCAGTGTCAGCTGGGTTTCCACTCACGGGGTTCCAAGGGCGTGTCATCTGCCTGGACCCCAGAGGTCAGCAATAGGGTCAGCCAGGTGAGGTCATCCAGTGCTGTGGTTGGACCTGGCCTGGGGCCTTGAGCAGATCAAAACGGCAAGCCTGCCGACAGCAGTGTTTTCCTGTGGTCTCCTTGGGGCAGCTGACAGCAGGCTTCACTCTGTCCCTCTTCTTCCCCCATTTCCCCAACCCGCAGGCAGCCATGTCATCAACACCAACTGCTCGGCTGTGCACACTCGCCAGGCACTGTGCTGCAAGATGTCGGTGGAGTATGACAAGTTCATCGAGTCTGGGCGCAAGTACGTGGTGCCCCCTCAGCCCCCTCGGAGAGCCCAAGGCTGAGGCTGGGCCCACACACCTGGGCAGCCCCGTTCCGGTGAGACTTGCTCACTGCCCCCAGGTGGTTCTGCCACGTGGATGACGACAACTACGTGAACCCCAGGGGCCTGCTGCAACTGCTCTCTGCCTTCTCACCAAGCCAGGACATCTACCTGGGGCGGCCCAGCCTGGACCACCCCATTGAGGCTACCGAGAGGGTCCAGGGAGGCGGAACCGTGAGTTGGCAGCTGAGAGTGTGGACATCCCAGCAGGGAGAGGTCGGGGCTGGGCAGGTGCCCGACCCATCCAAGTGGGGCATTTCAGGAGCTCCGGCAAGTGGCAAGGGGCTGTGGAAGGGGCTGGGGCCACAGACAGCTGGCAGCAGAAGTCCTTGTCTGCTTGGGCTGGGAACTGCTAAGGGGCTGATGGAGGTTGGCACTCTGGGTATCCAGACAACTCTTGGGAGACAAGGCCTGATGGCGGCTCCCTCCTCCCTAGGTGACCATCAAGTTCTGGTTTGCAACTGGGGGGGCTGGGTTCTGCCTGAGCAGAGGCCTTGCCCTCAAGATGAGCCCCTGGGCCAGGTGAGTGGGGGTGTGGGGGTGCGGCTGCCTAGGCTGGGGGTACTGAGGAGGTGCTGACTGCCCCCCACCTGCAGCCTGGGCAGCTTCATGAGCACAGCGGAGCGGGTGCGGCTGCCGGACGACTGCACCGTGGGCTACATCGTGGAGGGGATGCTGGGTGCCCGCTTGCGGCACAGCCCCCTCTTCCACTCCCACCTGGAGAACCTGCAGAGGCTGCCACCAGACGCCTTGCTACAGCAGGTACGGCCTCTGGGCGCTCCCTGGTGCCCCGGGAGGTGTTCCCGCCTCGTTTCAGCGCTGGCTGGCCCCAGCCCTACCCCCTGGGTCCCCAGATGATCTCCCACGGAGCAAGGATATGGCTGGGGGTGGGGCCCAGTCCTGCAGCAAAGTTGCTGTGTGCCCTGACTTGGCCCGCGGGGGCTGGATGGTAAAGGGCGGCTTCTGAGCCTCCCCTGGGGGTCAGTCCCAGGGCACTGGGCAGCCGTCCAGGGGCTGGTGGGAGTCAGAGACCAGGCTGCAGGGAAGGGGGAGTCCGCTCTGGGCAGGGAGTTCCAGACCCCTCAATCCCACCCATGCTGAGCTACCTTCTGTCCTGGCGGAGCCTCTGAGCCCATGTCACTCTCAGGACCTGCTATGGAGGCTGACCTGCGCGTGGGGAGCCGGGCGGCTATGGCGGGTAGAGGACACGGCGGAGGGAGTCTCACCCACCTCTTTTCCAGGTCACCTTGAGCTACGGGGGCCCTGAAAACCCACATAACGTGGTGAACGTGGTGGGAGGCTTCAGCCTGCAGCAGGACCCCACACGGTGAGGGCGTGGCGGGAAGGAGCAGCCTGCCAGGGGCCCCAGAGGGAGCTCTGCTGCAAGCCCACCCTTCCCGCAGCCCTGACCCCCTACTTCCCTCTCCAGGTTTAAGTCTGTCCACTGCCTTCTCTACCCAGACACAGACTGGTGTCCTGTGCAGAACCAGGGTGACCTCGCCTCTCAGTGACCCCTGACTCTGCACTAGAAAGGAGTGGTGCCGACTCCTCCCGGCCTTGGTTAGCGCCCGCAGGCAGCCTCGGCCCTGGCCCCGCCCATGTCCAGGGAGACACCAGGGCTGGCCTGAGGACCTCCCTGGTAGTCCCTGGCAGGCCTGGTGACCAGGCCCAGTGGGAGTGTGAGGACCGTGCTGCCTGCCCCGCCCAGGGGTCCAGGCTCTGTGGTGCGAGAACCGCGGAACAGTCAGGAGAGGGGGCACCGCCCCTCTCCGGGCACAGCCCCAGAGGTTTCCATCCTAGGGCCTGGGGGCCTGGGCGAGGACTGCAGCCCAGGGTGGCGAGTGGGAGCCCTCAGCCGACCACAGGTGACTGCCCAGGCTTTACCTGCTGGCCCCATCAGCAAGCTGCCCTCCCCACACGGGGCATGGGGCCCAGCCAGGCTGTCAGGGTCTTGAGGGGAGCCGCACGTGAGAACTTGGGGCCCCCTGGCCAGCCGCACTCTTGGGTGCAGCTTATTTCCCAGCAGGGCGTCTCCCTTCGGAGGCCGTCTTACTGGGGGCTTGAAGACACTCCTCTGTGCCCAGACTCACCGCTCAGCGCTCCCCCTCCTCCCCGGCTCTAAGCCCGCAAAGCAGGAGCCTCTTGTTTGGGGCCCTGCCTGCTGATGCGCCCCAACTGCGCCTTCCCATAGGAGGAGACCTCGAACAAGGGGAGCGAGCACCTCCCTCTGGTCGCCGCAGGGCTTCTGCCACACGAGAATAAAGACTTGATGGTGACTTTCTGTTTGGCTCGTTGTCTTAAAGGAGCAGTGCAACTCCTGGCAGCCCAGCTCTGCACAGGGCCACCCAGGTCGTCCTCCCCAGGGAGGCGCTGCTCCATCCCAGTCCTCAAACCATGCCTGCTGCACCTTAAGCTGCCCTGTGGACTCTACTGTGTGAGCAGAGCACGTAGCCAGGGGTGTCCTGCGGGGAGGATGGACACATGACACACCTGGTCCCAGAGAGCTGTCCTGAGTGTTAGCTTGCTTTCTTAGAGGTTGTAGAACAACTAATGCATGTATTTATGCACGTGCACAAAGATGTGTACATGAATGTGCTTATTTGCATGTGGGTGTTCATGTGTGCACAGCAGGTGTGTGTAAATTGCTGAGCAAAGGAGTCCAGGTGTCTGTGTGCGTGGTTATACAGGTGGGTGCACAGCCAGGAGGAAAATGTACCCCAAGGACAGCTGTGGTCTAGCATCTCAGGTCTTCAGGGCCTGGGGCTGCCAGTGGCCGGGGGAGAGGCCCCTGGCTTTGCATTGTCAGGCTCCGGGCTGGAAGAGGAATGTTGGGGGTCAAATAAGTGTAAAGGGCAGTAACTTTCAGGAGCCTGAAGCCTCCTCTGGGTGACAGCCATGAGAGAAACAGCGAGTTCTTGAAAGTTGCTGTAGAAGTGTTAACAGCAGCAACAGAGGCCACGCAAGATAAGGTTTCTCCGCTGTCCCGTCTCCCACGTGGCCTGTGCCCCTTGTGTGGACGTGTGATTTGCTGCACCCCATTCACAGCAGACTGAGAGTCTGTGTCCTCGTCTCTTTAACATCACTTAAGAGTCTCCCTCTTTCCTGAGACTGCTGTGTTCCTTGCCTTGCCCCAGGCCTGCCCATGGACAGGATGTCCTCGGGTGGCACATCTCTAGCTCCTCATGGAGGAGAATGTGTTTGCCCAACAAAGCAGAGTCTGGGGCAGAGTCCCTGTGAAAGGTTATTTTCAAAATGTGAGTGGTTCTGTGGCTCTTCTCTGCGGCCGGATGGTTTCCAGAGGTTAGTTCAACGTGCCATACCTCTGAAATGGAAAGCTGTCCACTCAACCTCTGCCTATCCTGGTCTTACCACTCAAAGTGTCCTCACGCACGGACAGCGGCCAGTAGGATTTTTTAGATATTAGCCACTCCCAGTTTTGCCATGGCTTGTGCGCTAAGCTGGTTCCATTTATTACTTCTTTCTTGGTCTAATGCATGTCCCCTCACTTAGGTCTAGCTTTTCTCATAAGAGACCAGTCACACTGCCACAGTTCTGTATTGTTGGGTTCTAACTACAGATGCTTCAAACTAGTAGTTCTGCTTTAATTAAAATGACCATTCCTAAGGGAAGCCGTCCTGTTGCTCAGATCTTCTGACCCACGTCCCTGTAGGTCTGCTGATTCTGGGTCCCCGCAGGAGTCACAGAGGCCGGGAAGAGGGCTGAGGCTCGGGAGCAGGAGTGGCACCCCGAGGCGGGCAGATGGGGGCTCCGGGAGCCCACGAGGGTGGGAGAAGCCGGCCAGGGTCCTGGGGTGGGCACTGCTGGGCCCCAAGGCAGCAAAGTGCTGTCAAGTCACTGTGGGGGCAGGTAATGGCGGGTTAGAGCAACTCCCCTCACGTTCCTGGACGTGGGGTGTGCAGCCGTCCCCCGAGACCTAGACACTGGCTGAGCCGCCCCGAACTTGCCCACTTGGGCCTCCTGCCTCTCCGGTTCACAGAGCAGCATCGGGTGGGGCCACGCCACCCTCCCGGGCAGAGCCCAGAGCTCGGGCTGGACCGTGTCAGAGTCCAGGGTGCAGACCCGTCCTGTGTCAGGTCACCTAAAACACCCCTAACTCCCTGCAAGGGGATGTGGGAATGGCCAGCACCCTGTGGCCCCGTGACAGTTGGTCCATTTGTTTTTCTGAGAAAAGCCTGGAAGGAAACATACCAAAATGCTTATCTATGATTGTCCCCAAAAAATGTGAAAATTGGAAAAATTCTTTTTTTCTTTCTCTTATTATGTCTCATAATGGACATATAGTAGATGTATAATCAGAAAGATGTTAAGACTTTGTTAATTAAGGTTAAAAATTAAGCGGTGTACTCGGACCTCCATCTACTATTTTCAGGCAGCGGGTGCTGAGCACCAGTACAGCCGTGTCGCCGCGCCCCGGGCATCGAGCCGGCGCCAGGGGGCGACCCGCAGAACAGACTGGCTTTCCAGGGCTGGGGAGGGTCGGGGAATGGGCTTTCTTTGGGGCGACCACACAGTCAACCCTTGTTATTGGCAGGTTCTGTATTTACAAATTAGCCCTGTTGATAAAATTTATTTGTAGCCCCCAAATTTCCTGGCATTTGCAGTTGTGTTAGGAATGATGAAAATTTGAGCAGCCAGACCAGCCCAGCAGAGGTTGAACCTGGTGAGGTTCAGCCCGAGACGCCGTGAGGACGGAGACGGTAGGGGGCGGCGTAGAGCAGGAGAGAAGCCTGGCTCCGTGGCCGGCGGGCGAGGTCTGCATCACAGCCCTGCACCTGCTGGTGGAGCAGAAAATAGGATCTACTGGAATGGGCTGTTTTGGGATTTGAGACGATAATCTATGTAAAACGTGTGCATGTATTTTCCCTACTATCAACGGCTCAGGGTTAGTCATTCAGTGTTTAGTGACCTCATACTACTGTGAATAATGGGAATTAACTTTATTTTGGAATTAGATCATGGTGGTAGTCACAAAACTCTGTGAATATAATGAAAGCCACTGAATTGTACACTTCAAATCTGCACCCTTTTTAATGTGTGATATTTCAATAAGGATATTATTTAAAAAGCAAGCCAAACAGATTCAAAGTTGGAGAAGCCCTGTTACATGATCTGAATTTATTAACAAAAACATTGCCCCAAAGATATCTGCACGATCAGATGGTTTCGCTGGTGAATTCTACCAAACGTTCAAGGAAGGACTCATCATCAACATTACAAAAAGTCTTCCAGAAAACAGATGCGGCGAGGACATTGCCCAGGTCATTCTGGGAGGCCAGGATAATTCTGGTACCAAAACCAGATAAATCCATTGCAAAGAAATTGACCAGTTACATCTAAACTTTACATGGAAGTGGCAAACACAGTATAAAAAACAATCTTGAAAAAGAGCAAAGTTGAAGGACTAACACAAGCAGGCGTCAAGACCTACATAAAACTATGGAACAGAGACGGGGCGGTGAGGAGGCCCAGGGACAGGAGAGCAGGGCACCCAGACCCCCTTAGCTTCCTGAGGAGCCGTCAGAGCCATCCAGTGGGGAAAAGTCTTTTCAACAAATGGTGCTAGAATTTGCTTACTAATTTATTTATACTAAAAAAAAAAAAAAAAGGCTGCCACGAGGTGTGTTAGGATGGGCTAGGCTGTGCTGCAGAGACTGCCAGACCCTGGAGGTGCGTTTGTCCACCTCACTCAGGGGCACGTGTGGGTAGCTTCTAAGGGGTGAGCCAGGAATCCTGGCTGCTTCTGTCTTCTGGGCCCACTGTCTGTAGTTTGAAAGTCACCCTGGCATCATCGGGCAGAGTTGGGGGCAGAGTTGGGGTCAGTGAAGGCTGCCAGACACTCACCACCTAAACCCACCAGGTTCCGCCAGTGCCGGGCTCCTTGCTTGCCGCTGGGGCACTCCTGGCCGATGGAGTGTGAAGCAGGACCTGCAGCCGCAGCTTTTGGAATGAGTACAAAGGGGAAGAGAAAAGAAATAAAGAAACAAGGGGAAACATGGCATGAAGGAGGCCCCCCCAGCCGGAGGGAACCCTGGGCGCGGCCTCCCAGCTGGCTGGGGGGAGCGTCAGTCTTCTGCCTCTTCAGAGGAGGAGACGAGCACTCGCATTTTGAAAACTAGGCCCAAGAAGTCCCGGGCGGTCCCCTACCAGAGGACGACGGCGCAGGAGGGGCCTGGTCTGCGCGAGCGGTGTGGGCCTGAGCTCCATTCGGGGGCAAGCCAGGTCAGGGCCGCTGGAGCCGAGCCTGGCTGCGCACACATCTCGGCTCAGAGAGAGCACAGGGTGCTGCTCACACAGTCGGCTCGTGACGGGAAAGTCACAGCGGTTCCCGGGCGGCCAGCCTGAGGAACTAGGGTGCGTCCCAGCAGGGCCACCTCCCAGCTCACTCTCACCATTGTGCTGGAGAAAGGTCCTATGCTCGCCAGCTGCTGAGAGGGGGTGGAGGCAGCAGGAGAGGCTGAGGGCCCAGTGACCTGGCCTGCTGAGGAGAAGCCCCTCCTTGCCCCAAGGCAGCCCCAGTGGACCGGTGGACAGCCCTCAGCTCTGGGACTCACAGGGGGTGGGCCCTGTGCCCACAGTTAGGGGTCAGCTCACAGATTAGCGACTGCCAAAGGGTGTGTGACCTCAGTGCCCATGGGGGGAAGCCGGGCGCCTCCTCCCTGGCCTGCTGGCCTTCCTACCCAAACCTGATCCTGGGAGCAGGCTGGGCCGCTTTTCCCAGCATATCACCTTGCACTAGCCCAGGGCACCCCCCGCAGAGCCTCTGAACTGCAGGAAACGGGGAGCCCTCTCCAGGTCTGTGCCTCACCAACCAAGCCATAATCCCATTATGTTGGATGCCGGGTTCCTCAGGTCTTTTCCCACCAGAGAAGCTGTGGGCACTCCGGGGAGCAGGCGCCGTCTCAGGACCGGGAGCCCCCAGAACTGGGACCCTTGCCCGGTAACCCTGGGACTCAAGGTCTTCCTCTCATCTCTCCAAAGCCCCAATCCCAGTCTATGAGCAAGTCAGTTTCCTGGAGGACAGAGACCCCCAGAGTGGGGCCAGAGCTTTCAGGAGCTGGCAGTGCAGGTGGGGCAACCCCTGGGCAGGGCTAAGACCTCAGCTGTGACCCCCAGTCCCGAGAGCTCAGCCCCCCTCAGGGCCTCCACGGAGCCCTGCTCCCCGACATGGCACTGCGCCTCGGAGACTCTGGTCCCCTGACAAGGTGGGGACTCCCCACTGCCCGTGAAGGAATCAATAAGCCCACACAGGCATGCCCAGAAGGCTGTGGTGGGCAGCTCAGGACAGCGCATCCACGTGGCTTGACAGGGTGGCATGTGGCTCCAAGACCCTCAGAGGGGACCCTGAGGGAAGCTCTTTCCTGTGGTGCCCATAAGCTCCAGAGGCGCGGCCCCCACCCTGGGCTTCTCTCCTGGAGGCCTGCTTGTCGCCAGGCCCCACCCGCGGTCACATTCAAGGGCTGTGGGGGTGGGCCGTGCCCCAGGACCAGGTGCAGGTCTGGCCCAGCACAATCCCCAGGGCCACCCATCTCAGAGCCTGCCACTGAGGCCAGCGTGCCACCACCTGTCCCCCTCCCCATGTGACCAGCTACAGGGAGCCCCAGGGTTCCTTCCCCTCCTTAGCAAGGCTGTGCTGCAGAACTCTAAGTGCCTGACGGGCTGACTCAGCTCAGCGTCAAGGATGAACCTGCTGACACCCACGGTCCTTTCATCCTGCCCGCCAGACAAGTGTGCACCCATGTGTGCCTGTGTTCACATGCAGATGCATGCGTGTGCCAGCCATGTCCCTGTGGCACGTGCGTCTGCCCACAAGTGAGCATGCCCATGCCCACGTGTGTTCATGCACCTCCATGTGTATGTGTGCACACGGTGTGCTGGGTCCCCATGTGTGTGCCTGAGTGCATGTGTGCACACAGAAGTGGTGAAGGATGGATGGTGACCTGCAGCCAGTGACCTGAACAGGTCTTCCCTCCCTCCCAGGACCCCTGTGTCTGCCTCCCGTCTCCTACTGGAAGCCCTCTTGGCTGCCTGTGGCCTGACACTTCTCTGTGTGGTTCACGTACTGTTAATCTCCACTTATGTGTTCAGGGTGCCTGTGCATAGGAGGGCTCACGGTCAGCACTGCTTTCCTGATAAAAATCCTATTGACAGTGATTGACATGGGCCAGGGCCAGGGGACGCCTACGGTTGTTCTGGCTCATGACCCTGAGCCATTCTCCCGACCTGCTGAGCTCCCAGCTCTCTGAACAGGTACAGGTCACAGCCCATGTTCTCTGTAGCCACAGGCCACCAGTCCTCTTGTTTTAGAATGAGCCACTTATTCATTCACTGACTGCACACATGGGAAGCATACCCTTTGCCAAGTGTGAGGAAAATGGTGGGTAGAGCAGGGGCTGAGATGGGGTTCAGCCGTCGCAAGGCAGAGGGAGCGCAGAGACAGCAGATGGAGGGGTGGCAGCCACGCCGGGGGCACCAGAGCCCAGAGGGGCTGCCCTCAGAGGGGCCGACACCCCATTTGGCTTCTTGGGCCCAGAAGCCAGGCAAGTGGAGGCAGCAAAGAGCCAAGCAGGCCGGTGGCCAGCCTGGAAAGTGGCAGGCAACATGGGGCCTGAGTGACACGAAGTGACAGCGTGGACAGCACAGAGGGGCAGCCCCACTGCCCTGCACCTCTCTCGGTCCCCCAGCACCTTATTTGGGAAACAGGGTTGGTTTCTGGGCACATGCTGACACGGCCCTCCAGCCGCACCATGTTCCAGACGTCCAGAGGATGTGGTCACAGGACAGTGCCTGGTCCCACCACACAGAAGTTTCTAGGTGTTGCCAAGCCATCCCAACTAAGAAACTGTCCAGCCTGGGCTGCAGGGTGGGGCCTGGTCTGTGAGGGCCTCTCCCCAGTTCCCCCCCTTAGCGTCTGGCTCTGCTGGGCTCTCAGGGCTGGCCTTTGTGTGGGGGGCCCTCAGAGTCCACCTACCCCTGGGCCCCGGCCAGCTCCAGCTCAGCCCAGCCCCACTCAAGTGTCCACTTCAGGGCTGGTCCTGCCAGGTTTCAGGCAAGTTTGTTCAAGGGCACTCCCCTCACCCTGAGAAACAGGAAAAGCAAATGAACCCTTCCTTCCTACCGAGGGCCTCAAAGGACAGAATCTGAGAAGGAAGCTTTGGGCCTCTCGGGAGCAAGGGCTTTGTTCAGGTCCAGCGTGCCCTTTCCTGGGCAGAACCCCCTGCGGTGCCAGGGCTGCCCCTCCCTGTGGGCACGCACTCCTCTCTCCCATACCTCTGCCAGCTGAGTTAGCCGTCCCACCTCCAGCACCCCAGGGCCTCCAGAAAAGCCTGGCTGGCTGCCTGGTCCTGCAGCTCTGGCCCTCCATTCCCCCAGACCCTCAGAGGCATTGCCCCTCAGGGGTATAGCCCACTGTCCACCTGTCCTTCTCTTCCCATGGTCAGCTCTCCGTGGCCAGAGGCATGCATGCCACGTGTGCACGGGCAAGTGCGTGGACCCAGGGCAGCCCCCAGCCTCAGCGGGACCATGGTCACAGATTGTGAGCCAGGGCCTGGCTGCAAGGGGCAGTCTGTGAAGGGCAGAGCGCCGGCCGGTCTTGGGGTCTCAGGGGAGAAGGGGATCCTGAGAAGAGCTCCTCTCTCAAGTTTTTCTGCAAACTGGAGCAAAGACAGGAGTAGTAGCTGGTGGTGGTTTTTTTTTTTTTTGCTGGTTTGCTTTTAAGAAAATCACAACTTGGTGCAGAAGAGAAGGGCCACTGGGGAGGGGGCTTTAATGACACAGGGAGGGATGGTCACCGGACAGGGATGGGTTGGGAGGGAGAGCCGGGTTCTGCAGGGAGGACGGCTGTGCTGAGGGTTTGCATCCAGAGGAAGTGAGAAGGGCCACCCAGGCCAGAGACGGACAGAAGCATGGGGCACCACGGTCTGTGGGAGTGTGAGGTGGGCACAGCGCATTGAGCAGCTGCGCAGAGAAGCCAGGGCCCCCAAGGCACCCAGCTGTGCCCTGCAGCCCCACTGCTCTAGTAGGTGGGAGTAGGTGGGGCCACAGCTGTGTCCAAAAGGCAAGCAGGTCACTTCCAGGCCACAGCATCCAGGAGCCCCTGCAGGGCGTCACGGTGACGACTGAGTTCCCAATGGCACAGCTACAGGACGGTGGGGCCTCTGTTGGCCTGAGCCCCTGAGATCCTGGGGTCGGTGCTGCAGCATGAGATTGGCTTATTGCAAAGGAACTGAGCGAACCACAACCCACGGGCACAGTCCCCACGAGACCACCCTCACTTGGGACACTAGCCACAAGTCCAGTGGTCCCTGGGGCCACCCTCACTGGGAGAGCCCCCAGCCACCCTCAGGTTCCAAATTCACTAGAACGGCCCACAGAATCCAGGAAAATGCTATGCTTATGATTATAGCTTTATCACTGCAAAAGGATCGGGAAAAAGCCAACGGACAGACACACAGGGCGAATCCAAGAGGGCCCCGAGCTTCCTGCCCCTGGAGTCCTGGCTGTGACAGCCCACACGGAACATCGCCAATCAGGGAAACTCACCGGAAACTTTAGGTCCAGATTTTTAATGGGGGTTTCATCACCTGCCAGCCTTTAGATTCCAGGTCTACCCAGGGCGCCCCGAAGCCCCGGCATGAATCGCATGTCGGAAGCTGAGGCTCCCAGGCAAACCAAGATGCTCCTGTCAGGCAGGATGTTTTGGGGCCGGGATGTGCCAGCCCAGGAGGTAAGACGTCTCTGGGCAGCGACTTCTTCACCACACACCTGACGCAGGAGGGTTGGGCCAGCACACCGGACACCTGCACCTCTGCCCCCAGCCCCACGTGGGGTCATGGCTTGGTGGCCCCTGCTGGGTCTCCCATGCACATTGCAAGCTCAGAGCAGGAGCGCAGCTCACAGTCTCACATTGTTCAATGAGCAGCAAATGGCTTCCCTTCTGGAGGTGGCCGACCCTGCAGGAAAGCCGTTGCACACCCAGGGCAGGTGTGGGGCGCTGCACAGACTTGGTCCCACAGCCCTGCACCTGGAAGTGAGCGCCCTGCAGCTGCATCCACCCTCTCGCCTCAGGGCTGTAAGCTCTGGGGAGACATCCCTACAGCCTGCGGGAGCCAGAGGGAAGAGGGCAGAGGGCAGCCCCTGGAGGGCTGATCCTGGTGTCAGAAGAACCCAGGGTCCCAGGTGTAGAAAACCAGTCAGCAATGTGGGTGTGAGGGCGGGTGCGTGTGAGGGAGAGGTGGGTGGTGTGGGTGTGGATGTGTGGCGTGGGGGGTGTGTGGGCCCTCAGGCTGCCCTGTCCCCACGTGCCTCCTGGTCCTGGGCTCAGGGGGACTCCAGGTGGCTGGCCAGGGTGCTGGAGGAAGGCCGGGCCCCAGGCTTGGCTCCTCGCTGGTTTGCTGGCCGGGGCAGATGGCACAATGCACAGCTCGTCCCTCCCAGGGTGTGCACTGGCGTCCGCAGCTCCCGCAGAACAGGACTGGCTGGTGGCTCCTGTGGGCACAGGAGATGCTGGGCAAGGACCGTCCCAGCACAAGGCCTGCGTAAGGGACCTGAAGATGTCTGCCAGAGGTTTAGGAAGTAACACTGACCCTCTGAGGTTGCGGGGCAGAGCTTTCCAAAACCAAGCCCAAAGCTCATCCTGAATTACAGCACAGATGGAACCCCGAGCCCCGCTGGGTCCTTTCATTAAAGCTGTAGCATCATTTGGGAAACCAAGGGGACTGGAAACCTGGACAGGGACAGAGGGCACATGCTTCTATCAATCTTGAAAAGTCAGTTATCATACCACAGAAAGGGGTTTGTTTGGGAACTGCAGGGAACTGCCATTCGGGACAGGCAGCTACCGCAAACCAGAGGCAGGACCTTCATTTTACGGAGGAGGAGGAGGAGAAGGAGGTTGGCAGGGGCAGCTCTGCACGCAAGCCCTCTGGAGCCGGGCCGACGGCGCCTCTCTTCTCCCGTTGCAGGAGGTGGATGTCCTGTAGGAGATGCCCTGGCGTCCGTCCCTGGGGGCTGATGAGTGGGCGCCCTCCTCCCGGCGCTTCAGCTGGTCTGTGACGGACACCTCTTCCTGTGATGGACAGCTGCCCCTGCTGGCCTCCCACTCCCCTTCAGGGAAGGGCCCTGATTAATCTCACACTATGACCCACTAAATGTGGCCGAGTGACACTCCCCGGGGTGACCAGCCCCTCAGCTGCTGTGCCAGCTGCTAAGGGTCCCTTTGCCTGAGAACCTGCAAGGGCCTCCCTGAGGCTGTTGCCTGGCAGGCGCACAGCCCACCGCCTATCCCCACTCTAGACCCTCAACCAGCCTAAAACCTCAGCAGGACCCAGAGGGTAAAAGGCCAGCATGGCATGGGAAGAGGGGATATGCACACCAAAAGACTCATGTGGTGGTGTGGATTTTTTTTTATAATTTATTTTGGTATCATTAATCTACAATTACATGTGCAATATTATGGTTATTAAACTACCACCTTCATCAGGTCCCCCCCACCAACCCCATTACAGTCAATGTCCATCAGCGTAGTGAGATGCTATAGAATCACTACTTGTCTTCTCTGAGTTGTACAGCCCTCCCCGTGCCCCCCCAACATCACATCTGCTAATCGTAATGCCCCTTTTTCCCTCTTATCCCTCCCTTCCCACCCATCTTCCCCAGTCCCTTTCCCTTTGGTAACTATTAGTCCATTCTTGGGTTCTGTGAGTCTGCTGCTGTTTTGTTCCTTCAGTTTTTTCTTTGTTCTTATACTCCACATATGAGTGAAATCATTTGATACTTGTCTTTTTCGGCTTGGCTTATTTCACTGAGCATAATACCCTCTAGCTCCATCCATGTTGTTGCAAATGGTAGAATTTGTTTTCTTCTTATGGCTGAATAATATTCTGTTGTATATATGTACCACATCTTCTTTATCCATTCATCTACTGATGGGCACTTAGGTTGCTTCCATTTCTTGGCTATTGTAAATAGTGCTGCAATAAACATAGGGGTGCATCTGTCTTTTTGAAACTGGGCTGCTGCGTTCTTAGGGTAAATTCCTAGGAGTGGGATTCCTGGGTCAAATGGTATTTCTATTTTGAGTTTTTTGAGGAACCTCCATACTGCTTTCCACAATGGTTGAACTAATTTGCATTCCCACCAGCAGTGTAGGAGGGTTCCCTTTTCTCCACATCCTCGCCAACATTTGTTGTTGTTTGTATTTTGGATGTTGCCCATCCTCACTGGTGTGAGGTGATATCTTATTGTGGTTTTAATTTGCATTTCTCTGATGATTAGGGATGTGGAGCATCTTTTCATGTGCCTGTTGGCCATCTGAATTTCTTCTTTGGAGAAGTGTCTGTTCATGTCCTGTGCCCATTTCTTAATTGGACTATTTGCTTTTTGCTTGTTGAGGTGCATGAGTTCTTGGTGGTGTGGATTTATATCAGTCGAGGTGGGGACTGAACCCAAGGGCAGGGGCCAGAATGGAAGGAACAGAGCTGATGCCGGCAAAGGTGTCCTCGGGCCCTCGGCAGAGCGCTTGCCCTTTGAGTGAGTGCCAGCTGCAGAAAGAGAGCCAGTAATGCCATTGTTGTTTCTACACAAATGTATTTGTGTACATGTTAACCAATTCTTTCCTCTCCTCTCTGTTCCCTCTCCATCTGCCACGGCCATATTAGTAGTGGTCGGCCTTCTGTGTGAGTATCGAGTCACAAGCCAGCCAAGGAGAGCACGGCTCGGTCGGCAGAGGAATGAGCATCCCCCAGAGATGGACGAAGGGACTCGGGTCCGTCACTTGAGGACAGGGGAGCGGGTGTCTGCGGTGCGCTGTCGGCTGGATTACATCCGGCAGAGTTTGCTATTGCCTTTACCTGGAGACTAGATTGTCGGCTGTGGCAGGTTTGTACTTGGTCAGGCACATTCCTCATGGCTGAGCTTAGAGTCCCAGAACAATGTTCTCTGCCTGGTTCCGGTTGGTGTGGGTCAGCGGAGACATTTTGTCAGAGGTTTGGAGGCAGGAATGAAGATGCAGCCTCCATGTTCTTTTTACACATGGAAGAACCACGTAGTGATGGAAGCTGTCCAAGCCGGCGCCCTGGTGACAGAGCTGCCCACCCGTGAGCAGAGCACACATTCCCAGATGGAAACTGCACAGCTGACATGAGGCTGTGAGGGTGCAGAGTCACTCCCGGGCGTCCCAGTGGGTGTGTGGCCTGCGTTTAACTACAAGGAAAGTCAAACTGAGGGACTTTCCACAAAAGTATGGTCTTCAAGGTTATAAAGTTCATAAAAGTTAAGGAAAGACTGATGAACTAGCAGAAAGAGAAATCAGGAAGACAATTCCATTCACAATTGCATCAAAAAGGATAAAATACCTAGGAATAAACCTAACCAAGGAAGTGAAAGACTTACACTCTGAAAACTACAAGACACTCATGAGAGAAATTAAAGAAGAAACCAATAAATGGAAACACATCCTGTGCTCATGGATAGGAAGAATTAATATTGTCAAAATGGCCACCCTGCCTAAAGCAATCTACAGATTCAATGCAATCCCTATCAAAATACCAACAGCATTCTTCAATGAACTAGAGCCAATAGTTCTAAAATTCATATGGAACCATGAAAAACCCCAAATAGCCAAAGCAATCCTGAGAAGGAAGAATAACGCAGGGGGAATTATGCTCCCTGACTTCAAACTCTACTACAAAGCCACAGTAATCAAGACAATTTGGTACTGGCACAAGAACAGACCCACAGACCAATGGAACTGACTAGAGAGCCCTGATATAAACCCAACCATATATGGTCAATTAATATTTGATAAAGGAGCCTTGGATATACAATGGGGAAATGACCAGCCTCTTCAACAGCTGGTGTTGGCAAAACTGGACAGCTACATGTAAAAGAATGAAACTGGATTATTGTCTAACCCCACACACAAAAGTAAACTCAAAATGGATCAAAGACCTGAATGTAAGTCATGAAACCATAAAACTCTTAGAAAAAAATATAGGCAAAAATCTCTTGGACATAAACATGAGCAACTTCTTCATGAATATATCTCCCAGGCAAGGGAAACAAAAGCAAAAATGAACAAGTGGGACCATATCAAACTAAAAAGCTTCTGTACAGCAAAGGACACCATCAGTAGAACAACAAGACATCCTACCGTATGGGAGAATATATTCATAAATGACATATCCAATAAGAGGTTGACATCCAAAATATATAAAGAACTCACACACCTTAACAAACAAAAAGCAAATAAGCCAATTAAAAAATGGGCAGAGGAGCTGAACAGACACTACTACAAAGAAGAAATTCAGATGGCCAACAGGCACATGAAAAGATGCTCCACATCCCTAATCATCAGAGAAATGCAAATTAAAACCACAATGAGATATCACCTCACACCAGTGAGGATGGCCACCATCCAAAGGACAAACAACAACAAATGTTGGCGAGGATGTGGAGAAAGGGGAACCCTCCTACACTGCTGGTGGGAATGCAAATTAGTTCAACCATTGTGGAAAGCAGTATGGAGGTTCCTCCAAAAACTCAAAATAGAAATACCATTTGACCCAGGAATCCCACTCCTAGGAATTTACCCCAAGAATGCAGCAGCCAGTTTCAAAAAGACAGATGCACCCCTATGTTTATTGCAGCACTATTTACAGTAGCCAAGAAATGGAAACAACCTAAGTGTCCATCAGTAGATGAATGGATAAAGAAGATGTGGTACATATACACAATGGAATATTATTCAGCCATAAGAAGAAAACATATCCTACCATTTGCAACGACATGGATGGAGCTAGAGGGTATTATGCTCAGTGAAATAAGCCAGGCAGAGAAAGACAAGTACCAAATCTGTGGAGTATAAGAACAAAGAAAAAACTGAAGGTATAAAACAGCAGCAGACTCACAGAACCCAAGCATGGAGTAACAGTTACCAAAGGGAAAGGAACTGGGGAGGATGGGTGGGAAGGGAGGGATAAGGGGGGAAATGGGGGCATTACGATTAGCACACATAATGTAGCGTGGGGGGAATATGGAGAAGGCAGCATAACACAGAGAAGACAAGTAGTGACTCTATAGCATCTTACTACGCTGATGGACAGTGACTGTAATGGGGTAGGTGGTGGGGTCTTGATAATAGGGGGAGTCTAGTAACCATAATGTTGTTCATGTAATTGTACATTAATGATAGCAAAATTAAAAATTAAAAAAAAATAAGTTAAGGAAAGACTGAGGCCTGTTCCAGTGTGCCACAGACTAGAGCAACGGACATCCATAGACTGTGTGGGCCCGGACAGGCCCCAGAATGGGACCGTTTTGCTAGAAAGAACTGAAATAGGGAGTTTCAGTTATGTAAGAAAAGTTAAGTTCCAGGGGCCTGCTGAACAGCTGGTGCCCAACACCATGTGAACAGCTAGACCTCAGGTCGCACGTGGTCCCTACAAACCCCAACCAACTGGACGGGAGGAAACTGTCAGAGGCGAGGTGATGGATGTGTTTATAATCTCGATGGTGCTGATGGCTTCCCAGGCTTGCGCACACAGCCAAACTCACCAGGCTGTATACATTACACCTGTGTACAATTATACCTTGATAAAGTGGGTTTTAGCTCTTTTATTTTTAATTGAAATATAGGAGATATACAATATTATATTGGTTTCAGGTAGGATTCCACAATTAAATACATTTCAACATGTTCACCATAGTAAGTATATCAGTCAGTATGCAGAAATATTACAGTATTATTGACTATATTGCACATGCTGTACTTTTATCCCATGACCAATCTATTTTATAACTGGAAGTTTATGCCTCTTTATCCCCGTCACCTAGTTCACGCATCCCCTCCCCTACGGCAACCACCAGTCTGCTTTCTGTGTTTGTGCATCTGTTTCTGTTTTGTTTTCTTGTTTGTTCATTTGTTTTATTTCTTAGATTCCACATGTAAGTGAAAACATATGGTAAATGTCTTTCTCTGACTTCACTCAGCATAAGGCCCTCTAGGTCGGTCCATGTTATGCAAATGGCAAGATTTCATTCTTTTTTATGGCTGAATAATATTTCATTGATTATTCATTGTATCTTCTTTATCCACTCATCTATCGACAGACACTTAGGTTGCTCCCATATCTTGGCTATTGTAAGCATAGGGGTGCATATATTCTTTCAAATTAGTGATTTTTTTTTTTGGTAAATTCCCAGTGGTGGAATTGCTAGGCCTTATGGTACTGCTAGTTTTAGCTTTTGAGAAACCTCCATACTGTTTTCCATAGTGGCTGCACCGGTTTACATTCCCAACCAGCAATGTAGGAGGGTTTACTTTTCTCCACATCCTCACCAACACTTGTTATTTCTCTTCTTCTGGATAGTTGCCATTCTGACTGGTGTGAGGTGATATCTCATTGTGGTTTTAATTTGCATTTCCCTGATGTTTAGTGATGTGGAGCATCTTTTCATGTGCCTGTTGGCCATCTGTATGTCTTCATTGGAGAACTGTCTGTTCAGGTCCTCTGCCCATTTTTTAATCAGGTTATTTGTTTTTTGGGTATTGAGTTATATGAGTTCTTTATATATTTTGGATATTAGTCCCTTATTGGATATATCATTTGCAAATATCTTCTCCCATGCAGTAGGTCACCGTTTCATTTCGTTGATGGCTTCTTTTGCTATGCAGAAGCTTTATAGTTTGATGTAGCCCATTCTTTTATTTTGCTTCTGTTTCCCTTGCTGGGAAGATGTATCCAGAAAAAAAATTACTAATGCCAAGATTCAAGCATTTACTGCCTGTTCCATTTGAGGGGGAGGTAAAAGCAAACTGACCCCTAAAGGCTGATGAGGCTGTGACTGCAAAGAAAGAGGCTGAGAGTCTATCTTATAAACCGCAGAGGTTTATTGAGGGGAGCTTACCTATAGACGCTTGTCCTGGGCAGCCACAGGACACATGGATCCTCTCACCGCTTTGTGCCAGGAAGGCCGATTCATAGAGGCAAGTAGAAATGGAGCATATGCAGGGGCCGTCTGTGCCAAAGCAGGGGCTGGGGCTTACCCGTGTGCTGGCTCTGAGTGGGATCTGGTCTATGCGGGATGCTCCCTGTTTGCCGTGCATGGAGGATGCAATGGGGGGTAAGGTGAGTCGGTCATCACGGCAGATTCACCAGGAAGGCATCACTCCGGCTCACAGACACTGCCCGTGATCTCCTTTAGGAGTCTTATGGTTTCAAGGTCTTCATTTTGATCTTTAACCCATTTTGAGCTCATGTCTGCATATGGTGTAAGACAGAGGCTGACACCAGGCCCTCCCCAGATAGTGGAGCAGAAATACGACAGCTGATAAATACTTCCCATGCTTCAGAAGCTCCCTTTTTTCAGACAAAAATAAATAATGTTCTCAAATTATTGTTTTTCCCTGTGTTTTATTCTCCCTGACCACTTTGCTTGGTTCATTTTTGTCCCATGAATCTACATCCAGGAGGTAGATGTGTTGGCTACATTGATAATCCCCACCAGCACCTTGCAGTCAGATAACCATAATGCTTTCGTTGGGATTTGTAACTCATACCACATCAAAGAGATGTTAAAATGTATTTGTGAATGTCTTCACTTGTGCTTCTGTTCACACTTGCCAAAGTATTTGCTATTTACTATCATAGTAATAATCTCTCACCCAGCTCTTTTAGAGCCACTAAAATAGAAATTTACTTCTGTGGGTAGAATACAGAATTTTGAGAAGCAGCCACATTTAACCAAATTTTAAGGACAGATTGTCAGTATTTGAAGTGTTCTTTCATTTCTGCTTCATTTTATCTTCATACTCTGAAATTCCTTTCCAGTAGATAAGTCTAGAGAAATACGAAAAATCTACCCTATTATTTATTTTCTGGAACTAAACTGAAGCTTAACTAAAACATTGTGGGAGAAAAATGGGAACTACTGTAGCATTTACACAAAATAGTCATTGTTTTTTCAACACTGCATAAAATCATAGTGTAATTTTTTTATTTAATAAAGATAATATCTTAAATTAAAAAAAAAAAGAAAGTGGTTGAGTTTCATTCTTCTGGGAGTAGCTGTCCAGTTTTCCCAGTGTCATTTATTGAAGAAACTGTCTTCTCCCCATTGTACATTCCTGCCTCCTTAGTCATAGATTGACTATGTAAGCCTGGGTTTATTTCTGGGCTCTCTATTCTGTTCCATTGATCTGTATGTCTGTTCTTATCCCAGTACCATACTGCTTTGATTACTTTAGCTTTGTAGTATAGTTTAAAACCAAGGGGGATGATACCTCCAGCTTTTTTTCTTCTTCTTAAGATTGCTTTGGCTATTCAGGGTCTTTTGTGGTTCCATACAAATCGTAGGGTTATTTGTTCTAGTTCTGTGAAAAATGCCACTGGTATTTTGATAGTGATTGCATTGAATCTGTAGGTGGCTTTTGGGTAGTATGGCCATTCTAATAATATTAATTATTCCTGTCCATGAGCATGGAATACCTTTGTATTTACTTGTGTCTCCTTCCTTTCCTTTCAGTGCTCAGGGCACAGATTGTTCGCCTACTTGGCTAGAGTTATTCCCAGATATTTTATTCTTTTTGATACAATTGTACATGGGATTGTTTTCTTAATTTCTCTTTCTTCTAGTTTGTTATTTGTATATAGATATGCAACAGAATTCTGAATGATGGTTTGTTATCCTGTGACCTTACTGAATTCATTTATTAATTCTAATAGTTTTTTGTTGGAGTCTGTAAGGTTTTCTATATATCGTATCATGTCATCTGCAAATAGTGACAATTTTACTTCTTACTCACCAATTTGGATGCCTTTTATTTATTTTTGTCTGATTGCAGTGGCTAGGACTTGAGTGCTATGTTGAATAAAAGTGGTGAGAGAGGGCGTCCCTGTCTTCTTGTTCCTGATCTTAGAGGAAAAGCTTTTAGCTTTTTGTCATTGAGTATGACATTAGCTGTGAGTTTGTCCCATATGGCCTTTATTAGATTGTGATATAAGACATATTTTCCTCTGTACACATTCAGTTGAGAGTTTTTATCATGAATGGATGCTGAATTTTGTCAAATGCTTTTTCTGCATATATTGAGATTATCATATGGTTTTTATCCTTCCTTCTCTTGAAGTGGATTATCACATTGACTGTGGATAGTGAACCGTCCTTGTATTCCTTGAATAAATCCCATTTGGTTGTAGTAAATAATCGTTTTGATATATTTTTAAATTTGGTTTGCTAGTATCTTGTTGAGGATTTTTGCATCTATATTTATTAGGGATAGTTGTCTGTAATCTGTTTTACTTGTAGTGTCTTTCTCTAGTTTTGGTATCAAGGTGATGCTGGCCTCATATAATGAATGTATTTCTGTGTTAGCAATTGTAACTTCTCTTCTTTTGTTTCTGATTTTATTTACTTGAGTCCCCTTTCTTTTTTTCTTGGTGAGTCTAGCTACAAGTTTATCAATTTTATCTTTCCAAGAACAGGCTTGTTTGTTTATCTTTTCCAAGCTTGTAGTTACATTGATCTTTTGTATTGTTCTTTAAGTCTCTTTCATTTATTTCCACTCTGATCTTTATTATTTCTTTCCTTCCACTAACTTTAGACTTTGTTCTTTTTCTAGTTACTTTACGTGTAAGGTTAGATTGATCATTTCAGATTTCCCTTGTTTCTTGAGGTAAGCCTGTATCACTATAAACTTCCCTCTTATGAATGCTTTTGCTGCAGCCCAAAGATTTTGAACTGTTGTGTTTCTGTTTTCATTATTCTCCAAGTATTTTTTTAATTTCCTCTTTGATTTCCTCATTGTCTCATTTGTTGTTCAGCAGCGTGCTGCTTAGTCTCCACGTGCTTGTGTTTTCCCCAGTTTTTTCTTGTAACTGATGTCCAGTTTCATAGTGTTTTGGTGTGATGCTTGGTATGATTTCAGTCTTACATTATTGGGCTTGTTTTGTGGCCTAACATGATTTATCCTGGAGAATGTCCCATGTGTACTTGAAAAGAATGAGTATTCTGCCCCCAGAAGAGTCCATGGCTTTTCACTGAGGTGAAGTTCCAATGTGGGGAGGGAAGAGAACTCGGGGGGACTGATGGAGAAAGGACTCCTACACACCCTTGTAGCCACACCTGACAGGGAATGGGGGTGCAGGGAGTCCACCCCTGTGTGCAGGACCAAGCACTGTGCTTAGAGGCCATAGGGTGGAAGTTCTAGGCTGGCTAAAGGAAGGTGGAAAAGACTGTGGAGGCCACAGTGGCTTGCAGACTGGGGCCATGGTGGGGTCAGGGCCAGCCTTAAGCACAGTGCGCCCTTGGCCATCACCTGGGGGCACGCAGCCCAAGGCTGGCTGGGCATGCTCCCCACCCCAGGATTTATTTTTCTTTCACAAAACTCTGAATGGAGCTTCCAGTCCCCTCCTTTGCGTTGCAGGTGAGGAGGGTGGCCCCTTCCTGTGGAGCAGACTCCTGGGAACCAGGAAGCCGAAGCTGCACTGGCGCCCCGCCCCCAGTCTCTGTGGCTCTGGCCCACACACACCCCATCCCAGGCCTTTAAATCCTCCACGCCCTCTTCTCCGGCTAGACAGAGGCTTGCAGTCAGCACCATGCAGCTGAATTTCAGCGGCTTGCGGGCCCTGGTGACAGGAGCAGGGAAAGGTGGGTTTCAGTGGACAGCTGGGGATGGGGGAGGGGCTAAGGTGGAGATGAGGCGACCAGACCTGAAGCTTCACAGGCCCATGTTCAGGTCGAGTCCCTCTGTGCCTGTCACAAACTGTCCTGCCAGCAACTGTCCTCCCATCCACCCACTGCAGGCCCTGGGCCTGGGTGTGGGCTGTTCCCCACCACCCAGCAGGCCCCATTGGGACAGGACATTATCCCCTCCCTGGTCAATGCAAATCCGCCTGAAAGAACAGCCCTGACTCAGGCTGGGTGGATGTGGGGTCTTCTTCCCCAGGCCAAGTGGGAAGGAGCTACTCTTTGGGGGCCTCCTTTGACCAGAGCCTGCGGGACACAGGCCTGTTTGGTACAACCCTGCAGGCATTGGGAGGGACACCGTGAAGGCCCTACATGCCTCGGGAGCCGAAGTGGTGGCTGTGAGCCGCACCAGCGCAGACCTGGTCAGCCTTTCCAAGGAGGTGAGGTGCGCAACCCCACTGCGGCCTGGGCCTGCCCCACACCCCCTGGGGGCCTCAGAACCTGCCAGGATCAACCACCTTGGTCAGTGCTCAACACCTCCCCACAGTGTCCTGGCGTGGAGCCCGTGTGTGTGGACCTGGGTGACTGGGAGGCCACGGAGCGGGCACTAGGCAGCGTGGGCCCTGTGGACCTGCTGGTGAACAATGCCGCCGTGGCGCTGCTGCAGCCCTTCCTGGAGACCACCAAGGAGGTCTTTGATAGGTGGGGAGTGGGAGAGCAGGTGGGCTGGGGAGGGGACGCAGAGGCTGAGGTGGCCACAGTCCACCTGACGGTCTGCTCTGCCCCAGGTCCTTCAGCGTGAACCTGCGCTCTGTGTTCCAGGTGTCCCAGGTGAGCTGGTGGGAGGACGAGGCCCGGGGCTGCCTGCCCAGTTTGGGGGCTGTGACCTTAGGCTGCCCTCTCTCGGCTTCCAGATCGTGGCCCGTGGCATGATCAGCCGCGGAGTGCCTGGCTCCATTGTCAATGTCTCCAGTTTGGTGGCTCACGTGTCCTTTCCCAACTTAGCTGCCTACAGTGAGTCCCTCTGCGCAGCCTGGGATCCCCGTTCCATGCAGGAGCTGCTGGGCTCCACGGCTGAGCCTTTACCCAAAACAGCCAACTCCTGAGGGGTCCTCTGTGTGCCCTCGCTCTCCCCCAACAGGCTCCACCAAGGGAGCACTGACCATGCTGACCAAAGCCATGGCCATGGAGCTGGGGCCACACAAGGTGGGCACGGGATGGGGACATGGGGTGGGTGCTGGGGGACAGGAGCGGGGGGACCACTCAAGGTGAGCACGGGATGGGGACATGGGGTGGGTGCTGGGGGACAGGAGC
>JAQQAC010006923.1:42351640-42368623 GCA_029783875.1 Phataginus tricuspis | reverse complement strand
CATGGGGTGGGTGCTGGGGGACAGGAGCAGGGGGACCACCCAAGGTGGGTGCTGGGGTGCAGGGCTTGAGGCTGGGAATGAGAATGGGGACCAGGGTCATGAGAGTCCTGGGGACCACCGAAGGCTCCGGGCATTGGGTTCAGGGGTTGACCAAACACAGTAAGAGCCCCCACAGGGGGCCGCGGGGACTGGGCCGATCCACCTGTCGAAGCCAACGCCCGGGGGCCCCTTATGCCCAGATCCGAGTGAACTCCGTGAACCCCACGGTGGTGCTGACGGCCATGGGCCAGCAAGTCTGTTCAGATCCCGAGGTGGTGCAGAAGCTAAAGGAGCGCCATCCCCTGCGGAAGTTTGCAGGTCAGCGGGGCTGTGGGGTTCGGTAGGCGCTGCCAGGGGCCGGCAGAGCCGCTCTGACCCCCACCGACCCGGCTCGCCGTCCGCTGCAGAGGTGGAAGACGTGGTCAACAGCATCCTCTTCCTGCTCAGCGACTACAGCGCCTCGACCAGCGGCTCGGGCATCCTCGTGGACGCCGGGTACCTGGCCTCTTAGAGCGCCCGGGAAAGGGGTTCAGGCGCGCGCAGCTCCCGCCGCCCACCTCCGCAGTGCCCCGGCCCCGCCCGCGCCGCCCAGGCCCCGCCCCGCCCACCTCCGCCCCGTCCGGGTCCGCAGCCGACCCTTCCCCTCTTCTCCCGGCCCGCCCCACCTGCCCATCCTTCATCCAGAGCCCGCATCCGGCCTCTGCACGCACACGCCTGCAACCATGAGACCCGCCTCTGTTGTCCCCACCACCCATGTCCTCAGCGGCGCTGGGGTGTATTTGCCTAAATAAATGGAGGCCATTTTCCTGCAACTGGCGGTGCCAGGGCTCAGGAGGAATGCACCGCGAGGCTGGGGAGGGGGCGACACGTTTAACCTTCCAAGAAGTGAGGAGGGAGCGAATTCTGAAGCCAGCAGGATTACGCTGACCCTGCCTTTCGGCTGGAGGTCTGCAGTTTCCTCTCACGGAGGAGATTCCTGTCGCTTGAGCCACTGCCTGCAACACCCAGCCAGCCCTGGGCCAAGGACAGAGGGCAGAGGGCAGCCTGCAGCCACCTCCCTCCCCCACGGCCCTGGATCCACCCTTTAGCCCAGCATTGTGTTCTGAGTTATGCTGGGCGGAGATGGTAAAGGGTCTGGGGAGCTGGGAGAGATACCGTGAACCCTAGGTCATCCCTCTGGAAGATAGAGCTCTCACTCAGCCGGGCTGTGAGGGGGCAGGGCGCCATCAGCCGCAGGGAATCCAGCTCCGTTTTGGGGCACACCCCTCCCTGCAGGACTACCCATGAAGGAAGGCCCAAGCTGGGAAGGGGTCCACATCTGCTGCTCTACCTACTGCCCCTGACCTCAATCAGGCAAAACAGCCCTGCAGCCTGGGGCGGCCTGCAACACTCCAGTTTCCGTTGTGCGTGCCTGGACCAGGTCCTCGCATGGCATGTGCTATCTAGGAGGCTGGAGTGTGGGTGTGATGAGGCCTGAGGTGGTCAGGAGGCTGGACTGGCGCAGTGTCCAACCCTGGGCAAGATGGCAGGGGACAAGGGGCTAGGGTGGGATGCTGCAGTCAATGGTACTGCTGGTCTGGGAGAGTACAGGCACGAGTGGGTGTGGGGAATACCGAGGGCACTCCTGTCCAGCCCCTCACGGCCTCCCAGAGCAAGATTTGGGCCAAAGCTTACTTGGGTGAGTCACAGGATGAGTGGAAGGGTTTGGACACCCCTCTGGGGACAAGGTGAAGCCACTGAAGGGATGGATCTAAACATATGTGTCTTTCAGGAAGGACAGGCTGCAGGCTGTCCCTCCCTTGACCTCTGGCAGGCAAAGGGCAGGGTCCACAGTTAGGTGCAGCAGGCAGTTTGCTGGGTGGCCAGGGGGTGTGGGATGCACCATAGGGCCGGACCTGACGCGGAGGACTTGCGTGGCTGCCCTCCATTGCCTTCTCAAATCTGGGCCTCCTGCAGCCCCTGGCCACTCTCTCATCCAGCTTGTCCACCTTTCGGAGACCAAAGCCCCAATAACCCAGAGGCCCTGCGATCACCAATTTGCTACTCCTGGTCTGTGGGTAAAATTGCAATATTTCCAGGATCTCTCGCTGGGGGCCTTAGTGCATCTAATATCAATAGGATATCAATAGGGGCTTCCAAGGGGTGGAGAGAAGTAGCCATCTCCATATCAGTAGGTAATTACACGGGGGAGTGAGGACATATCTGGACTGGAGGGTTTGGGTGGGGTCTCCTTTTGCAGCTGGTGGTAAGAGACGTGGGCGAGCAGAAGCAATAAACAGGTTTCTCCCAGTTTATTTCTCCCTTTGACTGATTTCGGTTTCAAAGGTGTTTTGCCTGGGGCTGGGAAGGTGTATTCCCCCCAGAGTTACATGGCCTTTGCTGGCAGCAGTTCTAGACTTTCCACCATGACCCACAGAGCAAAGTTCACTTTTACAGGGGGAGCCAGTGTGTGCATGGGTACTGAGACTGACCCTGAGGCCTCAGGAAGCCTGTGTCCCTTGCTAGCCACTGTGTAGCCCCATGACCCCAGGCCTATCCCTTTCTATCTTATCCAAGTTTCTTAAAGCACTGGCGGCCTCATGTGGGCTGGCCGGGGTGGCCGTGGGTTTCAACCCCCTTTGAGGCTGACGTGCACTTTTATCGGCATAGGCTAATTCAGGCTTCTTTCCCTCTGGACACTACAATGAGCCGCATGAGCCACTGCCAGGTCTGGGCGACGGGGGACGTGCAACCCTTTTTGCCTAACTTTTCTTTTCAGAAACAAAGAGGAAATGTTAGCACTGAGTTCTCTCAATGTCACGCCAGCTACACATTCTTTATGGTATTAGCCACCACATCTGTTTTTTGTAATAATAATGGCACCTTGGCAGGGAAAACCGAGGTTGTAGGGGGCAGCTAAACCGATTGGAAGACGGGTCAGCGCCCGGCAGTTTGAAAGGCCGGCCGCGCGCACTCCCTCCGGCCAATCGGCCGTGCGGAGAGGGCTTCTGTTTGATGTCCCCGCCCCCTCCAGGACGCCGTCCGCGATTGGCTCTGCCGACCCTGCCCGGGGCTCGCAGTTCCGCGGCAGCCGCGCGGGGGGCAGGCTGCACCGATGGAGCTGGGGCTCGCGGGCCGCCGGGCGCTGGTCACCGGGGCGGGAAAGGGTGGGCCGGGGCGCAGGGGTAGCGGGGGCGCGGGACGGCCGGCTGGGGAGCGGACCCCACGCTGAGCCGCGCTCCCCGCAGGCATCGGGCGCAGCACGGTCCGGGCGCTGCACGCAGCGGGTGTGCAGGTGGTGGCAGTGAGCCGGACCCGGGCCGACCTGGACAGCCTGGTCCACGAGGTAGGCGCCGCCCTGCCCCGGCCCAGGGGGCGGCGGGGGCGGCGGGCCAGGCGCTGGGGCTGCTCCGCACCCTCTCCCGGCGTGAGCGGCCAAGTAGTCGGGAGACTGGCGACGCGCCCGCTGGGCTTAGGAAAAGGCAGCAATGGCTGCTTTGCCGGCCCGGGGCCAGAGGCGCTCCCGCACAGACAGGAAGTGGACTTGCCGGGGGCGGGACCAGGCTCGGGGTCCAAAGCTCTGAGTTGCCCAGTGGCCCAGAGGCCGCGTCAACTGCCTCCCCGCTACCCAGCAGCCTGGGATTCCTAGCTCAAGATGGTGGCTGGCTCTTCTGGGACCCCTAGGAAGGGTTCTCGGCTTCTCTTCCCCCTGTGTGGCTGAAAGCGCACCAGGTCCCAGACACCCTTCTTCGTGGGGCAGAGGCCCAGTTGTGCCCCTAATTGGGCGTGGAACCTCTGGTGGCTTTGCCTCCCACCATCCAATACACACAGTGCCCAGGCGTGGAGCCCGTGTGCGTGGACCTGGGCAACTGGGAGGCCACGGAGCAGGCGCTGGGTAACGTGGGCCCCGTGGACCTGCTGGTGAACAATGCCGCCGTGGCACTGCTGCAGCCCTTCCTGGAGGTCACCAAGGAGGCGTGTGACGCGTGAGCCTGCAGGGGTAGCTAAGAGGAAGGCTGCGGGAGGGCTGTCCCCTGTAACTGCAGCCCTGGTGCCTGACCAGGGTCTGTCCATTTGCCTCCAGGTCCTTCAGTGTGAATCTGCGGGCTGTCATCCAGGTGTCGCAGGTGAGCGGCCTGCAGACCAGGAGTGGGAACTCATGGCTGCTGCTGGTTCTACCTCTAGCTCCCTCTGCAATTCCAGATCGTGGCCCGAGGCATGGTTGCTCGGGGAGCACCAGGGTCCATCGTGAATGTCTCCAGCCAGGCCTCCCATCGAGCACTGACTGACCACAGCGTTTACTGTGAGCGAGCCCAGCAGTGCCCCGGTCTCCTGCTCCCGGCCCCGCGCCTGGGGACAGCTCAGGCTCACATACCCCCTTCCTTATAGGTGCCACCAAGAGTGCTGTGGACATGCTGACCAAGATAATGGCTCTGGAGCTTGGGCCATACAAGGTGAGCCCACTGGGACGCCTCCTGTCCCCCAGCCCCTGTGACCGGGGTGCCCCAGGCCCCCTTGCTGACCCCATTTGTCCTCACGCAGATCCGTGTGAATGCAGTGAACCCCACAGTGGTGATGACACCCATGGGCCAGGCCAACTGGAGTGACCCCCAGAAGGCCAAGACCATGTTGGACCGAATCCCACTTGGCAGGTTTGCTGGTGAGTCGGGCAGATGCCAGCTGGGAGTGGCACCAGTAGCCCCTGTACCTGCCCAAGTGAGCTGTGGGAGGGAAAAATGGAGGTCAGCACATCCTTCTCCTGCCCACAGAAGTAGAGAATGTGGTGGACACCATCCTCTTCTTACTGAGTGACCGGAGCAGCATGACCACGGGCTCTACCATGCCGGTGGATGGGGGCTTCCTGGTCACCTGAGCCCTCTACCCGCACACCCTGCTACTTGCTGAGCGCAGCCCTGCCCACCCCCGCCCACCCCCATCCCTCCAATAAACATGATTCTTTGCCAGCAAGTGCACCGATGGCTCCCGTGCCTGAGATTTCCAGACCTGGCCAAGTCCCCGGCAGTGGCTGGAAGGGTGGCCCTTCCAGAAGGCTGGCTCCTAAGAAGGGTGGTGAAGTTGACCAAGGTTGGCCTTTGGGATGGGAGCAGTGGAGTTCTTTTTTAACCACCAGCTCCTAGGTGTAGTTCTGACTGAACCAATGTCAAACAAGGAAAATATATGTTGGAACTTCACTAATTTGTCAATGAGGTGAGTGATCTGTGCTGAATCTGATGATAGTATTTTTTGAATACCAGAAAAACATTAATACAACCTTTTGTTATTCACAACGTACTGAGTACAGACATGGCACACCTCAATTCAATCTGCACTTCTCCGTCTCTTTAAGTCTAGACAATTAACAATAAATCAAGCTGGCTGTAAAAGCTGCCAGTTTCCATGGTATAAATACCTTTATGTGGGACCCTCACCCCACAGCTACCCTTAGCAAGAACCTGCAAGCACAGATAGCAGTAGCGTACAAAAACAATTAGGAAGTGATACGTTTTGAGTACTTGTTTTTAATACAGGCAATTTTAAGTTTATGCAATTCTTAATAATGGCTTTTTAACAATTGGCTGGCACAATTCCTGGAATTTTCACAGTTGGCTTTGCCAAGCCAGCATGCACCCGCTCTGCATACCATAGGAGGAAGCCCTGTGCCCTCAGCAGTGGAGCCTGAGCCTCTGGACCATGGCTTCCAGGTCCTCCCGGGCTGTCCTCCACCTCACACACTTTCTGACCTCAGCAGTGCTGGACTGTCTTCTGCTGTGGCTTCGCCACACCATGCTTGTCCTGACTGCACCTCTGTCCCCACCCATACTCTACTTGGATTCCTTTTCTCCTGCAAACCCTTTGCATCCTCAACTCAGTGTCCCTCAGCCCCCCTTGGGGGAGTGTGGGGAGGCTGCCGGCACAGCCCTGCCCAGGCTCCACGGGCCCTGACTGCACGTTTCCCCCTGCCACCCTGCTTGAGCAGAGCCCACCTGGCTCCCCTGTATGTGCCCCTCCCAGAGGCCTGAAGTCAGCATGATGGGCTGGGGGGGCTTCACCAGAAAGGGGTCCATGCACTTGCTCCCATTTTGATCTGGGTTGCCTCCTCTGGGGACTGAGACAACTCAGCAAACTCTCCTTTCGTCCAGGGCGTGTGGTCAGGCTCAGCCCTCTGTACCATGGCTGGGAGGTGGTCAGGGCAAAGTGCCACAGGGTGGAGGAGCAGACGGTAAGACAGGCAGGAGGTGTTGGTGGAGAATGTTTATTGTATAAAATAAGGGGCTGCCCCATCCAGGGCACACGGACAGCCCCCCATCCTCTCCCAGCAGGGAAGCCCGTCCTGGGGCTGCCCTAGACCCACCCCTGCAGCCTGAGGGAGACCCTGCTCCCTCCCAGCCTCCCGGAGGAGCCAGGGAAGGCTGGAGCCTTGCCCCAGAGAGAGGAGGCAGGACAACAGGATGCCTCTGGCCCCAGGGCTGCCCCCGGAGCTGCTGCCTTGTCCCCACGCTTCTTCCCCTCCCCACCCACTCCGCTCCCCCACAGCAGACTCGGCCAGGGGGCGGGCTGCTCCCCCAGAAGGGCAAACTCTAGAAGACTGAGCATCTCTTCCCCGGCTTCTTCACGGGGGGCGGGCAGAGCACCGCTCGGATGGCCTCGTCAAACACCGTCTTCAGGCCCCGCTGAGTCAGGGCAGAGCACTCCAGGTACTTGACTGAGCCTGGGAGCGGCGAGGGAGCGGGCGGTGAGGAGGGGGCGGGGCGGTGGGGGCCAGCAGGGGGCGCTCCGGAGCAGGGCAGTGGGCGGGCTCACCGATCTCCCGGGCCATGGCCAGGCCTTGGGGGTAAGTGATGGGTGCCAGCTTCTTGTCCCGCAGCCGCTCAATGGTGTCCTTGTCATCACGGAGGTCCAGCTTGGTGCCCACCAGGAGGATGGGCGTGTGGGGGCAGTGGTGTCGAACCTCTGGGTACCACTGTGGGGATGGAAGCTCTGACCCTGATGACTACCTCCTGGGGGCTTCTCCCCCAGCCTGGCCCAGAGCAGGCCGTGGCTCCCAAGGGCCTTCCTCACACACCTAGACCCGCACAGACCTTCCTGCTTCACCACTGGGTTTGGTGGAGAAATGAGCAAGGAAAAAAGTGCCCAGCAAGGAAGCTCCAAGGCCTAACAGGCCTCCAAGTCAGGGCCTTTCCCTTTGGGAGCCTTGCTGCCACCTCTACCCCAGCCCTGCCCCCTCAGCGCTCTTTGGGCCATTTTCCGACCTCATGCCAAGCAGAACAGGCATCATCCCCTCTGCCCCCACAGGACAAGTGGCCTAAAGTAGTCAGACAAGAGATCCCTGTGCTGTCCGAGCAAGTCCTCTGGACAACTCCCTCCCGCATAGAGAGCCCCTCCAGCCCTGCCCTACCTTGGCTCGAACATTCTCAAAAGAGGCTGGGCTCACCAGGGAGAAGCAGATCAGGAAGACATCCTTGAGAGAAGGGGACCCGGGCGGCAGTGGTCAAGGGGGCTCCAGAAGGCCCCTGTGCCCCTGACATCAGGACTCAGGGACCCCACCCCGGCCACCCAGCTCTGGGGGCTGGCCCTGCTGTCACCTACAGTTTGTGGGTAGGAGAGTGGCCGCAGCCGGTCGTAGTCCTCCTGACCAGCAGTGTCCCACAGCCCCAAGTTGACTGGCTTCCCGTCCACCATCACATTGGCAGAGTAGTTATCAAAACTGCAAGGGCGGAGCAGGGAGGTCATGCTTGGACTCTCAGGCCTGCACAGCCTGGAGCTCTGGCAGCACCTGGGCCCCACTCCAGAAGTCCAGGCCAGGGCCACCTAGGCCTGACCCCCAAGCCCAGGGGAGCCCCATGCACAGGTGCCCAGGCCCTCCCCTGGGAGGGCCACCTGCCCAGCCGCTTACACAGTGGGGATGTACTCTCCCGGGAAGGCGTTGGTCGTGTAGCTGATGAGCAGGCAGGTCTTCCCCACGGCGCTGTGGACAGAGGGCGAGCACACGGTGCTCCCTGGCTGCGCCTCGGCTCTCTGCCCAGCAAGGGCAGCCCCCTCCCACGGAGCCACACATTATAGGGTCCCAGCCCCGCGGATCCACAGTGACCTAAGGCTGGAGCAGGAAGACCAGGGCAGGTGGCCTCCGGGGGACAGAGAAGGGGTGCGGGGTGGCACCCAGGAGAGTGGGACTAAGGTCTTAGCGCAGGTGAGAGACCTGGCCCCACACCACCGGGAGGCCAGGCGGCGGCGGGCGGGGGCTCGGGCAGCATCAGGTGCCCCTGGGCAGGAGGCCCGCGGCCAGCCGGGACCCCGCCTTCCCGCCTTTGCCCAGTCCCGGGTGGCCCGCGACCGGACCACGAGGTTGCGGGGTCGTCCGGGGTTTGGGAGCCGCCTGGCCGATGCCCCGCACCCCTTCCGTTTGCGCGCGTCGCCTCCTGCGCCCCGGCCGCGCCCCGGCGCTGCGTGCCCCGCCCGGGTCCCCGGGGCCGCTCCCGGCCCACCGCCGCCTCCGTGCCGCGCACTCACCCGTCGCCGACCACCACGCACTTGATGGCCTGCATGGGGGCGGGCCAGGCGGCGGGCGCGACCGCGAGCCGAGCTGCGGAGAAATGCCCGGCGCCGCAGCGGCCGCAGCCCCGAGTCGAGCGCCGAGCCGAGCGGCCGGAGACAGCCGAGCGGCGCCGAGCGCCGGGCGCGGAGACAGCCGAGCGCGGCGGGCGGGGGCGCGGGCCTGGGGGCAGGGAAGGCGGGCGGGCGCTGGGTGCTCCGTGCGCACGTGTCCTCTTCCGGGAGCGCATCCCTGGGCCCGCCCTCCAGCCAGAGGCAGCTGGTGCTCGCAGTCCCAGAACCCCCCAGGGCGGCAGCGCCGCCGGCCGGCCCTGCTGTGGGCAGCAGTCGGTCGGAGCGGCCACTCAGCCACTCCCTGGAGGGTCTCCCATCCCGACTGAAAATAAGGGCTGATGTGGGAGAAAAGGACCGGGCCCAAGATGGATCCCAAAGTACAAGTGTTCTGTATTTCCGAATGCCCCCAGGGAGCGCTATCCCGGGGCCTGCTCAGGCTCCTGCAAACCGCCCTCTGTCCCGGGCACCACCGCTCCCTGGGCTGGGCAATGCCGGGTCATCCTCTTGGCCGGCCAGACTCTGCCCACCCAGTGGTGGCGAGCGGCAGAGATCCCACTTGCCAGTCCGTCTTGGCACTATTTCCAGCTGAAGACGCCGCATCAGTAGCATGGACTTGCCTGATGTCCTGTCCCTTGAGAGGAATGGACAGCAGAGGTGGGACCCAGATGTGGGCAGATGCCACCTGCCTGCTGCTCCCATGGTCTCCTTGCCTCCCCTCACTTTTGGGGGCTCAGGACCCTCAGGGGGGAGCCCTGCACGTAGGCCAGAACAGCATTTTGCAGGAAAACGGCCCTCTGGGCCTCCTCGTCGAGGATCCTGGCGATCTCAGCCTCCTTAAGCCGAAGCTTCTCCCGAAGGGAGGCGTTCTCGCTTTCCTTGTCCAGCAGCGCCTCCCGGTGGTCACTTGCGATCACTGCAGGGGAGGAAGCTCAATGAAGAGGGGGCGCTCGGCGCCGCCTCCACCTGGGCACCGGACTTTACAAAGGCCCCCAGCAAGGCAGAGGGGCCTCGCGCCAGTCCCCTGGATGCAGCCACACTCAGCAGCTCTCAGGGCTGAGACCTAGACTAGGCTCAGCTCCCCAGCCCAGCCACCTGCTGGACGACGCGGGGAGGAAAGGTCCCGCAGAGACAGGCATGGGGCAGCTCTGGCTCGCTCACCTTTCAGCTGGCGCTCCAGAGCCGCTGCCTTCTCCTTCAGCGCCTCCAGCGCCGTCAGTTCGGCCTGCAGGCGGCCGTTCTGTTCCTGCAGCTCCACCCGCACCCTGGTCACCTCGGCCACCTTTTCTTGGTCCTTGTTGCTCAGTTCCTGTCAGGCACAGGGATGAGGTGGCAGCTGGGGGCCAAGGGCACCCCGGGAGCCTCTGAAGTCTGACCTACCTGCTGCAGCTCCTCCAGGCGCCTCCGCAGGCCCTCCACCTGCAGGCCGAGCTGGCCAGCCCGGGCCTGGGCATCAGCCACTGACTGCTTCTGCTGCAGGCAGGCCGTCTGAGCCTCATCCCGTGCCCGTGCCAGCAGCTGCAGCTTCTCCTCCAGGTGAGCCAGGCGCTGTTGCTGCGGGCACCGGAGAGGGGCTGCTGAGCACGAGGGGGCTTAAGGCTAGCTTGCTGCCTCCTGGCACATGACCCAGGGCTCACATGTGGAGTGAGCCCCTGCTAAGCCCAAGGGGAGCTTTTATTTGCAGTATGGAAACCGCTTGGTCGCTCGTTATTCTGTATATTGTTCTGGATAGACCCGACCTGAATGAATCTCTGGGGAGCACCCTTCCTGGGCTCCCCACCCCACGCTGACTCCATCCTGCCTCTGCTCCCCACCCTCAGCCACGCAGTCACAGGCTGCGCAGATGGGCCAAACCCCTTACCCTGCCTTGGGAAAGGGTGACAGCTGCTCTGTTGGGGGGAAGGGGATGGTGCCAATGGGACGAAGGACCTGCTCTGACTCCCCCACATTCCGTCCCCCTGGAGCTCTGCCCACTCAGAGCCAGGAGACAGCCCTGCTCTCACCACACCAGTCCTGCAGGCTGTGCCATCCTAGGCAGCTCATGCCGACCCTCAGCCCTCCCTTCCTGGTGGGCACTGCAAGCAGTGGGCCCTACCCCTCAAGTGGCATGGCTGTGAGCTCACCTCCTCCATCCGCACTTGGTTCTTGGCCTTGAGGAGCTCCTCCTCAGCCTGGCTGCGCTCACCAAGTGCTGCCACCTTTGCTCGGCTCAGCTCCTGCACGGCAACAGCGATGCACTGGGCATCCCGGCTGGCCCTAGCAAGCTGCTGAGCCAGGGGGCATCCTCCCACCAGCCTCCAAAGACTTTGCTCACCAGGCTAAGGGAGCCCACATCCCCTCTTACTTGGTGAGCAGGACCCAAAGAGGCTCTGAGACCACAGAAGGGATACCTGGGGAGGGCCGGGCCCAATACCCAGCCGAGCCAGGTGCTCACCTCCTCCAGGGACAGCCTTGAGGCCTCCAGCCTCTGTACCCGTTCCTGCATGGCCCTCTCACTCTCCTCCAGGTGGCGAGTCATGTGCTCCACCTGTCCAGGGTCAGCGAGGAGATGGGCTGGCAGGCTGGCTCCCCAGCAGGAACCCCGACCCGGGCAGGCAAGAAAATCTTGGGAACCCTGTTCCTTCTGTGAATGGCTGCCCCAAGCGGCCTCAAAGGAAGCAAGGGTAGAGGGCACATCCCAGCACCACACCCCACATGGCATGGAACACACAGCAGTCTGCCTTGTGGCGTGGTCCCAGCATGGTCAGGGGCCCTTCTAGAGCCTGGTCAGAAGGTTCTGGGTCCACAGTCAGCCAGGAAAGGCAAAGAACTGCCCCACAGCACCTCAAGGTTGTCGAGGGGAGCCCAACCAGGGGTGTGCTTCCGGGACAGCACCGCCACACTGGGTGAGCAGTGATGCAACTAATGAGGCACCTCCTTGAAGCGCAGGCGCTCTGAGTCCTCCAGGCTCTGCCGGGACCTCTTCTTCTCCAGCTCCAGGCGCTCTGGAAGCCCAGGGGAAGAGTGTGGGTGGGACTCCTTTACGGGTTCCCTCAGACCCAGGACTCGCCAGGCCCCTCAGTAGCAGGCCTGCATTTGCCCACCCTCAGCCTGCACAGCCCGCATCTTCAGCTCGGCTGATGCGGTGGTCAGCTCCTGCCTGGTCAGGAACAGCTGCTCCTGCTGAGACTTCACCTTCCGCTCCAGTTCGTCCACCTAGAAAGCAGACACCACGGGAGGGAAGCCTTGCCCTGAGCTTCCAGGGAGGCCTGGCTCCACACCCCCATACCTGGTTCTGCAGGAGCAGGTTCTTTTCGTTGGCAGCAGACAAGTCTCTGAGGAGCTGAGACTCCCGCCCTGCAGCTTCCTGGGGGTGAGATGGGGCAAGTGCCCTCTGGTAACCCACTGCCCAGCGGCAGGTGCCGACCCCACACACTGCCAGCCTGCCCATCCCGCACCTACCTGCTGCTCTAGCCTATGCTCCTTGGCCTGCCTCTGTGCCAGGCCCCGCAGCTCCTGCTCTGTGGTGGCCAGGAGCTCCCCCAGGTCCTGGGCCTTCTGCTCAGACAGCGCCAGGGCAGCCTCAGCCATCTGTAGCCTGAAAGGAGGGAAGGGCCGGCCCCACCCAAGCCCCACCTCAAGCCTTAGGCTCTCACCACCACCAGGCTGCTATTCACCCCAGCAAGTGTGTGCCTCCTCCAAAAAGCCTTCCTGGGTTACCACTCCTGCCACTTCCCTCTGCTTGGTACACTGTGGGCTCAGGTACTTGTCTGCACCACCCGCCTCTGCTCATGGGCATGTCTTCAAAGTATTCTGAAGCTGCTCCCCCGACCAGCCTGCCCTCCCACCGTCCTCTGCCCCTGCTTACTTGGCCTTGAGGGCATTGATGATGGAGTGCCTCTCATTCAAGGCTTCCTGCAGTTGCCCCATGCGTGCTGCTGATGCCCTGTGGGCAGAGAGGAGGGTCCAGGAAACCCAAACCTCAGAGCCTCCAGGCTCCCTTGGGCCCAGAGCAGCCGCTATCCTTAATGCCTCTACAGCACGCTGGCCCCGGGCTGGGGAAGTGCTGCGTGGCCTCCAGCCCACCTCGCTGAGAAGCGCAAGCCCCGACTCACCCTTGGGCAGGTAACGAGGCCCAAGGGAAGTCACCAGGGAGGCCGCAGCCAGGTTCTGGACCTGGGCACCTCCACTGGGCCCCAGTTCTGCCTCCTGTGGTCCTGGGGCTGAGCTTACCTGCTGCTCCTGGCCATCTCTTCTCGCTGCTTATCGATGGTTTCCATCAGGCCCAGAAACTGGGGACGAACCAGATGGAGCCTTGTCAGGGCCTGGGGCCTGCCCACTCCCCCACGTCAGGCGGGAAGGAGAGTAGACCTAACCCGCTGAGGAGGCACAAGGGCAAAGGGCTCAGCCTCCTCCAAAGGCAGGCCAGCTCCAGCACAGGGAGGTCCCTAGAAGCCCACCTGCTGACCCACTTGGCCAGGGGTCAGGCCAAGAGGTGCCTCTCGGGCCTGGGTACTGGCTGCTCTGAGACTCAAATGCCCAGAGGAAGGGAAGATAGCCACAGCACAGGGGCCAAGGGGGACCCTTTATCTATGCAGCCAGGGCAGGGCCTGGGTCAGAGGCGGCACAATCCTCACCTGCTTGGACTTCTCTTCCCGGAGGTACCGCACCTCCTTGCTGAGCGTGTGGGTGCGGGCCTGGTTCTCCTGCAAAGTGGTCTGCCGGTCCTGGTTGTGACCCATGGCCTGCTCTGTTGGGAGGAGCCAGACTGCCCACAAGGCCCCCAAGTGGGCTAAGTGGTTTCACACTAGTGGGTGAGGAGCTTCAGCAGAGGTGGGGCAACAGTGGGGCCAGGAGACTCGGTGCCCAGGGAGAGGGCAGGGGAGGGTGCTCGATTGCCCCAAGGGGCGAGTGCCACCCCAAAGGTCAGGAACCACAGCCTGACTTTGAAAAGGTGGATGCTGTGCTCAGCTTGGGTTCTGAAAAGATCCAGGAAGTCAGGGACAGTTGAGTCAAGCAAACCCAGCAGGAGGTGGGGACTCCATGAAGGATTCCAGCCCAAGCCCAGGCCTGGCTCTGTGGACAGGCAAGGAGCCCCCAGGGGCAGCAGAGTGTTCAGCTAGGCCTGAGGCTAAGGGGCTGGGGTCACCTCAGGTGACTGCAGAGGCCCTGGACCCACGGAGGCAGCTCAGGCCAGGTGGCCCCACTCCTACACAGACACAAACTTGGGATCGAGGTGGTGGGGGCGGATGCCAAGAAGCCCCTCCCCTGCTATGGCAAGGCCCTGAGCCCAACTGCCTTGGGTTGCTCATCTGTGAAAATGATGACCCTCCTCACCTCACAAGGTCTGAGAACCAGGGCAACACACAAGGGGTACGCTTGGAGTGGCCATAGGCAGTGAGTGGTACTTGAACTCACTGCCAATTCTTTCTATGGCATCCTCCCTGTCCTGTTTTTAATTTAGACTGTCGTGAGATGTTTATGTCAGGAGACCTGAGCCGCCCCTCCTCAGTGGCTGGGCCTGTCAAAGAAAATCAGCTTTATGCCCTGCTCCAAACTTCATGCGCCCGTACCCACAGCTCTGAGGACGTCACCGGGGATGCTGTTCCCGGCCAGCTCCAGCCTCCAGAGGCTTCTGTTGCTGGGGAGGCAATTCACCAGAGCCCTGCCCCCCAGGAGGCCCACGTTGTTCCAGCGCAGGTCTGAAAGGAAACTTGTTGTTACCACATGGAATGCACCTCGGGGGTGGGGTGGGGGGGCTGGCCAAGCCCAGGACAGTTCCATCTCAGGGAGAATATTCCGCGATTATCACCGGAGCAGGAGCCCAGCGCAGGTGCCCCTCCTCCCCAGCCCCCAGCCCTGCTTCGGCAGGATGGAGGACCCAGTGGGGAGACGACTGGTGCAGGGGGCCTCACCCAGCTGCTGGAGGCTGGCGTTGCTCTTCAGGGCCAGGGCCAGCTCCTCAGCACCCTTGTGGCTGATCTGGTTGTTGCGGAGGTCCAGCTGCCGCAGGGTGCTGTTGGCTGCCAGGGCCCCACAGAAGGTGGCAAAAGCGTCTTCCCACGCACCCAGATTGTTCCACTCCAGGGTGAGGCTGCGGGGAGGGTGGGCGTGAAGTGCGTGGCTCCAAGGCACACCTGCTTTCCCCCAGTCCAGGGGCTTGACCAGGGGTACAGGTTCAGGAGTCTCTGGCAGGAAGGCTGGAGCCACGTGAATAACAAAGACCCTCCTACTCCCCCCAAATCCCGCCTCTTGTTGCAGGGCAACAAGACCCCACGGACCACTGGCCTGCCAGTGAACTCTCTCAGACTGCAAAACTGTGTCCTCTAGGGCCAACCCTGAACCATGCAGAGAAAGGGGCTGGGGGCAGGGCCGAGACCACCTCACCTCTGAATGCACTTGTTCTGTCGGAGGAGTCTTCCCAGAGCTTCAGCCCCAGCAGCACGAAGGTTATTGCCCTAAAACAAGAACAGGCAGTCCAGTCACTCCCTGCTGTCCTAGGCTGGCCTTTGGAAACCACGTGCACACCCACAGGGGCCTGGCAGTGAACAGGGCCAGGGATGAGCCCTGGGCAGAGGGTGCAGCTGCTCTCTGATACTGTCTTCCCTGAACGTAGTGGGCTTGTTCCATTGGCTCCTGTGAACTCTGGAACTCATGTTCTTGCCCTCAAAACACCCACATACATGCATAAGGCCGTCGGCAAGGGCTGAGTCCCACTGCCAGAGTGCTCACAAACACCGTCTCCGGCTACATCGAGACCCGCAGTTGCTGGCACGCCTGAGTCTTCCCCCTCTACTTCTGCTTTCAGGTGGCACACGCTGAGTGCAGATCTACGCACCTTAAGATCTAGAAGCCGCACGACGACGTTGGCACACAGCCCCTGGAGTAGCAGTGCGGCCCCTGTAAACGGATAGGGTGGTCACTCTCTGCCCCTGGTGCCCTGAGCCCCTCTGTGGGCTCCATCTTGGGGCAGCTCCCCAGATGGAGGAGCGGGACCACTGGGTGGTTCCCACCCCTCAGGGTCCATGCCCAAAATGGGTCGCTCCACTCTCCATGTCAGATTTGAAACGTCTGCCATGTCTGCCTGGTGCAGAGCCAGCCGCTGATCCTCATGGGTCACACTGGTCATTTCCTACGCCAGAGACCTTAAGGCTTCTCTACTACAAACAGAAACTGCCCTCCGGTCCCGGATTTCGGGAAGGGACGATGCTGCGCGGTCCAGCCCCAGCACAGAAGGGCTGTCACGGGCGGCGGGAGGTCTCCGCTGGAGGCTGCCAGGACTGCCGCAGGCCGGGCACGCGCGGCCAAGGAGCAGCAGGACAAACCCGGCAAGGCGAGGCCACCCGGAGGCCCAGCCCCACTCTGGCTGCGCAGGGGCTGCCCTCTCGTGCCCACCTTCCTCACTCAGCATGCAGTCACTCAGGACGAGCTCCGTCAGCAGCGTCTCCTTCTGCAGCAGCCGGCCCAGCGCCCTGCAGGTGTCCACCGTCAGGCTCTGAGTGGCCAGGTCCAGCCGGCCCCGCGGCAGCTGCTGCAGCTGCTGCAGGACGGCCTCCTGGGGCTCGGCCCCAGCCTCCTTGCACAGCCGGCCGTAGGAGCGCCAGAGCTCCTCCATACCCCCAGCGCGCTCCGGGGGCGGCTGCGGCCCTGCGGGCGGCGGGCAGGGCCCCTCTCCTGAGGGGAGCCCCCAGCACTCCGTGTGTGGCACGAGCACCCCTAAATCCTCAGCAGCTGAGGAACGAGTAACAAACTTTGAGGTGCTTCCACAGATGAGAGGCCCTGGGCGGACGGGTGGCCGCCCGAGCAGGGGCCCAGAGACGGGGAGGCAGGGGGTGAGTGGTCATGGAGGCCTCCCCCTGGTACGGGGCTCCCGCGGCGGGGCCTGTCCGGGCGTCGCGCGCACCCCAGGACCCAGACCCAGGCTTCGCGCAGCGGACCCTCCCTCACTCGCCAGCCGAGTGTGAGCCGCCTCCGCGATGCCTCAGTATCCAGGAAGAGCGGGGAGCGCCGGGAAGGGCTGGCGGAAGCTACAACTCCCAGGAGGCTTTAGGGCCCTCGCCGCGGGCCAATGAAAGCAAAGGGGCGGTGTGAATGCGCGCTGTTAAGCCTGTGGAACCGAGGTGGCGCGCTCCGGACCTTTTGGGGCGGGAAGGGGCGTGGCTGCCGAGGGCGCGTTCCGGACCGATTGGCTAGGGACTCCGGGGCGGGGCTTCGGAAGCCGCGCTCCGGGCCCATTGGGGCGGGGCGGGGCGGGGCGGGGGCGGGGCTGCGAGGGCGGGCGGCGGCAGCAGCAGTCATGGAAGAAACCGGTGGCGGATTCCGGAAAGTGAGGGCCGTCGCGGGGCGGCGGGGCGGCGGGGCGGCGGGGCGGCGGGGCGGCGGGGC
>JAQQAC010006923.1:42311719-42351630 GCA_029783875.1 Phataginus tricuspis | reverse complement strand
GCGGGGCGGCGGGGCGGCGGGGCGGCGGGGCGGCGGGGCGGCGGGGCGGCGGGCGAGACACTGACGAGGCAGGGGGCTGGGGGAGAGGGCCTGGCGGGCAGGGGTCCGGAAGCCGGGGTCGAGGCTGGCGGGGCCTTCTAGGGTGGGTACATTCCCCAAATCCAGCCTCCGTGGTGGGGGCGCCAGCAGAAGGTCGGTAGGCAAGAGGGCGAGGGTCTGCAGAGAGCTGGCCGAGCGGGGCCCGCACGGCAGACGTGCGGGTGCTCAGGGGCGCGGCGGCCAGGCTTCCTTCCCTAGCATGGAATGCAGTTCGGCCCAGCTCTCTGGTAGCCCCAGCGCCTGCACGTTCCAAATCCTCCCTTTGTCCTGGTCCCCAGCGCGCGAGCCAAGCGCTAGTACCTGTCTTCCGTCCGGTGTGTGCAAAGCTCTTCAAATGCCTTTTTAGTGACCCACCTGACAGTCAGGCGCTGTTGCATGCACTTTACGTAGTCTAACCCACCTAACGCGCGGTCACCTTAGCACCAGGAGGCGGGCGGGCACTAGTATTATCCCCACTTACTTGTGGGGAAGCAAGCCACCTCACTCCCGAGCCCCGCCCTTTTCCCTGTGCCTGGCAAGTGCTACTGTGTGTGTGCAGCAAGCAGCTGCTGGCTCCCACCTCCTGCAGGCTCAGAGTGGTTTCCGAGGCTCTCTTGGATGCTCTGCCCTAAGGTTAGGAGGCACTGAACCCTTGATATTAGGTAAGTGCCGAGGAGGGCCTGTGGGGCCTTTGTGACCTGGGGAGGGAGGAAGGGTCCCGGCCCCTCGAGCTCTTCCTTGTACCACGTCTGGGGTCTCGGCCTTGCAGAGGCACAGGGGGACTCTCTTTGGTTCACCTGCTTTAGCCTCCTCTTTTTCACCCTGGGATCGTGGCTCTGCCCTGGCCCAGAAGGGCTTAATCTAAAAGGGAAGGTCAGTGAGGCTGGGCTGACATAGCAGGGTAGCTGTGAGAGTCCCATTATAATAGCTGGAGAGGGAGCACCAGGCTTGGGCTCCATCACGCTGACCTGGAGAGTCCAGAGTCCTCACCCTGAGAGGTCTAGCCAGAGCCGGGGTCGTGACAGGGAGGAAGGGGACCGTGGCTTCCACACACAGTGGGGCAACAAATGCACGTAGGCCCCAACCTGCCCTCTGCGAGTTCGCATCACTTGTTAGGGGGCCATCACTCCCAGCTGGTGCTGACCCCTTTCGTTGTGGCAAGAGCCCTGGGCAGCAACCCCTCCCCCCCACACACCACCACAGGATGCTGGTTGACGTAGCTCTTCCTGGGGGTCCAGAAGCAAATTGGACAGTAGGGCCTTCTGGGCCTTTCCTGGAACCTCGTAAGCAGCAAGAAGGACCAGCAGGGGGCACCAAGCACGCACCGTCTCTGCCGGGAGGGCAAGGCCGCTGAGGCAGCCTCGCTCCCTTGAACTGACCGGCTGCCGAGTTCCTACCCTTCTGAGCCCGGGCCCCTCGCCATCCTGCTGCTCCACTCTGCTCGTCGGGCGAGGCTGAGGCGGGAGGCCTGGCCGGTCCCCCGTGCGCCTTCCCTGCGCGATACCTTTTCTGGGTTTCTGGCTGCTGCTGCCGTCCTGCCTCCCTGGTGCTGTGCTGGACCCCCATTCACAGCCTCTAAGCGCTGGCCCCTGCGCTCGGCGGCCCCACTTGGCCCACTGTGCGCCACCACCTTCCAGGTCATCACCATCTCAACCTCTCTCGGCTCCAGCACCCACCTGCCCCCTCTGCTTGGGCACCGAGCACCCAGAGCCCACCTGCAAAGAGTGGCGCTGTCCTTTGGTGGCTCGAGCCCCCAGCTTGGAGCCTGGGCCCGGACCCGCCCTTGTCCCATCCCTGTCTCCTACCCATCCACCTGTCCATTGAGCAGACCGTCCTGCCCATCTCTGCGGTTCCCACAGCACCCAGGGGTTCCCGGAGATTCCCTTCAGCGCCACGTCGTAGGCTTCAGGGAGGGCCTGCAGGTGGAGCTGACCCGTGCCCAGAGCAGGATCTGGCATTAGGTGGTGGTGGTGGCGTGGACAGACCTGTAAATAGGTCCATCATGGGAGCAGCCCCTCCAGCCCCTCCAACCCCTCATCGGGAGAACCCCCAGGCCCTGGGGGCGGGAATGGATCTGCCCTGGACCCCACTGGTGCTGGACCCCCAGGGCAGTGGGCCGCCGCCTGCGCTGCTCCCACCTGTCTGCCATGCAACCACAGGGAAGTTCCTCCCCACCACCCAGTCCCATCCAGAACTAAATGCTTAAGGGATCTGCAGTCAGCAGGGTGGGGTCCTAGGCCACTGACGCCCCCTTCGTCCCCCAGGAACTAGTGAGCAAGCTACTGCACCTGCACTTTGAGGACGCCAAGACCAGAGGTTTGTGAGCACCAGATGTGGGGGAGGGTCTTGGGGAGGCTGGGGGTCACCCATGCAAGGGTGAAGCAGGTCAGAGGTGCTGAGGGAGAACATCGGGGTGCAGGTAGGCCCAGCCAGGGGAGGGTGCGGTCCCCTAACCTGCTCTCTGCCTTGCAGTCAGCGGGGATGCAGTACAGCTGGTGGCGGAGTTACTCAAGATCTTTGTTGTGGGTGAGCTGAGTGACCCCAGCAGTGTCCTCGTGTCCAACCCAGGCTCATCCAGGTCATCTGTGATCCACTTTGCCTTCTGTTCTTCAGTTGGGAAACTAAGACACATTTTTCCATTTTCTCACGAGCACCTAAGCTCTGTGCCACTGGAAAGCTGTCTCATGGGCCATGACCTTGGTTCTCTGAGCTGGCAGCTGGCATGGGTGGGAGAGGTCAAGCCCCCACAGCCTTCGCCTCTCACTTCCCTCCTTGTCACGGCAGAAGCAGCCATCCGGGGCATCCGGCAGGCCCAGGCAGAGGACCTAACCCGTGTGGACGTGGACCAGCTGGAGAAAGTGCTGCCTCAGCTGGTAGGGTCTGCCCTGCTGCCTCAGCTGCCCCATCCCATCCTGCCCTCTTGGGAAGATGGCCTGGCTGAGCCCGGGGGGAGAGGGCTAGTGCCCGTGAGGCTCTGAGCACTCCTCTCCCCAACAGCTTCTGGATTTCTAGAAGTTTCCACCTTTGCTGCAGCCACCTGCCCAGGTCACAGCCACTCCCCATGTCTGCATTGTCTCCTGGGGCCTCTGGCTTAGGGGTTAGGAGTTTTGTGTCTTGAGCCTCTCCTCCAGCCCTGAAGGCCAGGCCGGCTCCCAGCACTCTCTGCCCTGCTGCTGATGGCTGGACACAGGTGGGGGGTAACGGGTGGGGTCTGGTGTGGGGGAAGCACTGATACCATGCCCGCTACCCGAGCAGGTGGCCCATCTCCTACAAGCGGAGCTGCACAGCTTGCCACCCCAACATCAAAGCTGGTGTATAACCTTTGAACCGTTGGTTGTTCCCCTCAGAAGATGCTTCCCTGAGCCATAAATTTGTTCTCACAGAGCAACACCAATAAATCAAAGCTGCCTCTCCCAAGCACAGCCTCCTCACTGCCATTAATCACCCAAAGCCAAGTTGCTTCAAAGCCTACTGGCCCCCCTCAATCCACTACAGCAGGACAAAGCTCAGCAAGAAGTGAGTAACAAACTGCATGTGAGGGTCCCCCGTGCCGCCTTGAGGCTGGAAGAGGGGACCCCTTGCACATGCGGCTCCTTGTGGGGATATGGCACTCCTGCCGCGGGGCTGCCACCAAATGGCGGCACACCCAGGAGTGTCGGAACGGGCAAGGTCTCGGTGGTGGAGGCATCATGCTGGCACAGATGACCCGCACATGCAGGGTGGGGGTCCTGGAGACGGGCCACCAGGCCCTGCCTTTGCCTCGGGGCCATGCCCACCAGGCACTCCTGTTGGAAGCTGTCTGGGAGGTCTGGCTGCCCTTGGATGCCAAGAGCTGGACCACCCTGAACCCTGCCCTCCCCACCCCGCAGCACCCACATCCCTTTAGTTCCGAAAGCTGCTGTGACTCATCAGAGCCCAGGACGGGAAACACCCAAGGGCTCTGGGCCTAGTGCCCAAGGAATTGGGGACACAGAGCCACAGGACACAGTCCACTGGTGGAGGGACTGGTGGGACAACAGCTGCCCCCACTGAGCCACCCCGGCTGCCACAGGGACCAGAGGAGTCTTGGGGGGCCCTGCAGGGGCAGCTCCAACCCCCACCCAAATGCCCCCACCTGAGGAGGGCACTGGAGGGGCAAGCCCTCCCTCCCTCCCTGGTTGAGCCCCACCACCCTTCCTGCCCCCTTCCCTGCCTCTGCCTCTGCCCCCGCCCCCTCCCCTCAGGGAGTCTCTGGGCTTCAAAGCCAGGGAGCATGTGGAAGTAATTAGACCTGAAGGGAGAGGCTGGCGGCCAGGCCAGTGCCAGAACCCATGCCCGCAGCCACTTTGAAGTGGCTCTGACGGGGAGGGTGGGCGGGGCCCCAGGAAGCCCCAGGCGGCCTGGCCAGTCCCCTCCTGCCAGAGATGAGGGGGTACCCCCAAGGCAGCCAGGCAGGTGGTGCCTGGACCCTGTGCTCCGGAGGAGGGGGAGGCTGCAGGAAATTAGGTCGAATCTGTGAAGAGGCAGCTGCTGGCGCAAGCAGGCCACCTGCACCTTTGTCCATAGGAGAAAGGCAGCCCCGGGGTCCAGCTGGAGGCCTGTGCCCGGGGGCTCCGGCCCAGAGGGCAGAGCAGCACCCTTTCCCAGACAGAGGAGACAGGAAGGTATCCAGAAGCTCACGCCTTTATTCACGCCCAGGGTGGGGAGGAGTCTCGTGGGCAACAGAGCAGGCACCTCCAGGCTGGCAGCTCTCACCTCTTGCTGGCTGTGATGCCAACACAGGAGGTGACTCCCAGGGCCCCGGCTCCCGCCAGCAGCCCCTCCCGGCCAGGCCACCCCCTCTAGTACCTGGCAGCTTCAGCCACTTGGGCACCTTGCCTAGGTCCCTCCTCACGGGCTGGGCCACCCCAGGGCTGGGCGCAGGGGACCCCACTGCCCCCTCCTCGGTAGGTGGCTCCAACTCAAGGGGCACAGGGTCAGGGGCTGGCAGCAGGGGTGGGGTCCTGGCAGCCCTGGACATGCACCTGTGGACAGAAGGCCAGGTGACAAGATGGTGGGCACCGTGGTGATGGGCTGTCCCCACCTTACCACGAGCACTCACCTGGCCACCAGCATGTCGGCTACAGATGGGGAGACAGTGTGTTCCAGCAGCCCGGGCTCCAGGTAGAGGCCTGCAGGAAGCCCGGCCCACCATCAGGCCATCAGAGGTGGGGCCCACCACCCAACTGCTGTTCTGCTCTGGGAGGGGACACAGCCCAATAGGGGTATATCAGGACCACTGGTCTACCTCCCAGACCCAAAGGAAGTGCCCTGCCTGGGGCATCTGACAAGCTGGGACACAGGGCCCAGGGCTGGCCAGCATCAGGAAGCAGAGCAAAGGGCCTCACTCACCTGTCGGCTCCTCAGCCCCGAAGTGCACAAGGGCAGCAGGGAAGAGGTTTGCCTGCAGGAAGGACAGAGGGAGCTCAGGGGACCAGGCGGGTGCCAGATGGGCACCGTGCACAGAGGCCGGCAGGGTGGGCTGCATCCTGCTCCCGAGGTGGCCTTATAGGGGCTGCACCTGTAGGCAAGCCACACTCACCAGGCCCAGGACTGCCAGCACCTCCCCCTCCAGTGGGCACAGTCCTCTTCCCAGCCCCCGTCCGCTCCCCCAGCCAAGCTCCGTCTGGCCCTCCTCTGGCACCAATCCCAGTACAAGCCAGACCGAGCATCAGACCATGGGGTTCCGGGGCCAGCCCGTCACCAGCTGAAAAGGAAGTTCTTAAGAGTGTTTGAATTGCCACTTCTCCCTCCAGCCCAGTTCCCACGGCGAATAGTTAACATCCTGAAGGTGGAAACCAGGCCTGAAAGTCCCCACCCTCAGCAGAGACTGCAGGAGACCAACAGGGCAGAGCAAACAGGCAGACAGAACTGCACAGATGGGGGTTTGGGGACGAATGGCCGTGTCACTCAAAGGACAGAGTGCAAGGCTCTGTGAGGCAGCCAGGTGCATGCTTCAGGCTGTGGGGAGCACCCAGATGAGCCAGAAGCAGCCGCATGGGTGACCAGAGTGTCACTGCAGGGCCATCAGCAGGGCAGGGGGCGGGTCTTGGAACCACACTGCGTTGAGCGGCTCCTGCCGCCCAGGCCTGCTGCCTTTGACAACTCCAAAAGCCAAGGCCCTGGGAGACCACACTCGGGTTCCCCGACTCAGCAGAGTGTGACCTGGTGGGGAAGAGCTGGGGCCAAGCCAGCACAGAGCCCCTCATACCAGGGTCTCCACAGCCAGCCCCATGGTTCCACAGGGCTGGTGGCATGAGGTTCCTGCTCAAGGACTGGCCCCACCTGCACAGGTGCTGGACAAGGATGGGTCACGTGGTCCCTGACATGCCGCTGGAGACCTCCTAGGGTTGGGGCTGGACCGGGTGTAGAGTCAGGGCTGTAGACAGAGGGCCCCAGAGCCCCCACCCCAAGGACTACGGCCGCAAGCCCCAAAGCCGGCCCGAGGTTGTGTCCTCCGCCTGTGGTGGAAGGGTTGCAGCTGCCAGCTGAGAATCCTCCCTGCTCTGGGGGTCAGGGTGGTGGCATTGACGAAAGTGAGTCTCAAAGGCCAGGCCTGGAAATGGCGAGACCACAGCCAAAGCCAAGGGCCCCAGGAAAGGGCTGTCAACCCTGAAGACTCCATCATGATACCAGGGATCAAAGCCTTGTGCGGAGGGGCAGCCTATGGGGTTCCCGCAGTCTGCCCAGGGCTCTGGCAGTGCCTGAAGCTAGGGGATGACCAGGAAGCAGGAAGGGGGTGCAAGGGAGATAGAGCCCCCATCTTCCTCGGCAGCCCAGCACGGCCACAGCCAGACCCTGACTCAGCCACCTACCAGGCTACAGGGCCACCCTTACAGCATTGCGCGTGGCTGCGTGTTCCCATTTCACGAATTTCTCTCAAGTCCACCAAGCAGGGCAGTCTGGGGGCTGTGGGGCTGCAGGGTCCTCCAGGCCCCTCTAGAACTGGACTCCCTACCTCCCCTTGGCACTTGCCAGAAGCACCCTGCCTGCTGGCTTGTGTCTTCTGGAATCACAGCCAAACCAGGGGAGAATGGACGGCACAGAAGACCACCAAGAGGGAGGGGTCTGCAGCCCTCTTCAGGCTTGAGAGGCCCCTACAAGTCGTGGCGGTCTTTGGGGCGCACTGAGGGTAAAGCCTGAGTGCTGGGCAGGACGGTGCGTAGGGCCTGAGCCTCTGGGCTCAGGGCAGCCAGCAGTGAACAGGGCTCAGGCCCAGGAAGAGAGTTTGATGTGGGGTGTTGGGGCCTTCATGCCCACAGACTGCATCCCCTGCACCCTTCCACCCTCGTCCCCACCCCCTGCCTCTCCCAGCGAATACTCTCTCTCCTGGTCCAGCAGCCAAAAAGGGCAGCTAGGCTGTCGGCCCACACACCGACCCAAACTGTCAAGTCTCTGGAGCATGAGGCCCGTCCCTAGGCAGCCTCCCAGGCAGCCAGCAGCCAGAGCTTGGCCCTGCCAGGGACATGAAAGCCGGCGGCTGCCGCGCCCGCTCACCCACGCAAGGGAGGAAGGCTTCCTTCCCTGAGCCCTGCCAGCTCTCTGATCGCGGGCGGGCAGCGACACCACCCCGTGCAGAGGCCCCGTGGCTCCAGGCCAAGCTGAGGGATGAAAGGAGACAGCTGCTGGTAGCAGGGGGCACAGTGTCGCGGGGAATCAGGCCTCGTGGGCGGGACAAGCAACACCCGCAGGGCTCCTAATTGGAGGGGAGTGCCTGGGCACTGGTCCCCCTCCCTCCTAGAGCATCTCCAAATCCAATGTTTATCAACAGGCTGGCCAGCAGCGGGTGGCGGAGCAGGGCTGGCAGAGGAAAAAGGCCCAACACCCCTGGGACTCCCTGGGGCTGCAGAAGGCTGAACAGAGGCAGGAGGGGGCACAGCCCCTGCCCTCCACCTTGACTTCTCTCCTCTCTGCCTGTCTTGCCCCATCTTTCCCACAACTGTGGCAGCCCCAAGTAGCAAGCAGACCCCCTCATCCCACTCAGACCTCTGCAGGGCCTCCAGCCACTTAACAAAGGCCAACCTCTGTTACTCATTAAAATATGTGAAGAGACTTTGAAGAGGAAACCATTAGGCCAGAGGGTTGGGGAGGTAGGCCCAAGGCTAGCCTCCTAGGGACTAGTGGACAGGATATTCCTCTGGGCTCTGGAAGGCAGCCAGCAGGGCGCTGGGTTGATGGTCATCACACAAGGGCTGCAGGGAAACTTGTCCACCAGGCACTGCCAGCAGAGGCCCGAGTCCCAGGGGAAAGGCGCCACCAGCAGCAGCCCTGGCGGTTGGCCACCTGCAGCCCAGGCCTCTGACCCCCAACCTCTCAGGGGCTCCTCCAGTAGCCGTGCCGCCCCAGGGGGGACCCAGCACCCGTCCCCCGCAGCCGTACCTGAAAGAGGGTCAGTGCTGGGTCGTCCAGGACGGCTTTAGGAGGGGCAGTGACTGTGGAGGGAGACCCCGTCAGTGTCAGCAGGCGCCTGGCCCCACTCTCCAGGGAGAACAAGGCCCAAGGGCGAGGGAGAAGGTGCACAGCCCTCTGCCCACCTCTCTGCTGCTGCAAAAACCATGGTGAGGGGCAAGGCCGGGTGGCCTGGGGCAGTTCACCTGCAGGAGACCCCTGTCCCGCAGAGCTCCCAGGGCACTGTGCCCTCACTACCCAGGCGCTCTGAGGGAGGCCAGCAGCTCTCCCAGCCTCCCGGCAGCTGCTGGGAGTCCCAGAAGGAGAGGTCAGGCCAGGGGCAGAGGGGGCACAAAAGCCAACTTCCCTCTCTGACTCCCCAGGTCTCTGGACTCAGCCAGGAACACCAGTAAGCTGCCCGCAGTAAAGTGGGCCAGGCTGCAGGACCCACCTACCCCATGACGCTATTCCTATGGGAGAAGGTGCTCCAAGCCCCAACTGGGAGGGGGCTCCCGAGGCTCAGGCCCCAGGCAAGTGGTCCCGAGAACACTCACACAGGTGGAACGGCAGCCCAGGGTTCCCGAGGTGGCTCCGTACAAAGTCCCGCAGATCCCCCACTGCAGAGGGAAGGGCAGGATGTGCATGCATGCTGTGGCCCCGACTCAGGCCCCAGGGCTGACCCCACTTTGGGACAGGATGAGCCAGGCCGACTTCCGCACTCCTGCCACCCTACAACAGGCCAGGCAGCCCCGGCACTTGGCCTCAGGCACCAGGGATTGCACTGCCACCCTCAAGGTGACCCTCAGGCCCGGGGGCAGGAAACCAAGGCTGCCGCTCCCCAGCACTGCGAGATGCACGGCCTGGCTGGACTGTGGTGCACGCTGCCACCTGGACCCCCACCCAACTGCCAGAGGGTCCCCCCACATGGCTTCTTGCCTTGCTCACCACCCAGCTCTAACTCCTGCCCCAGGGAGGCCCTGCCTGGGCACAAGGCACTGTCACACAGCACCCCTGGGGACCTTGGTGCCTGCCTGTCACCCCCACTGTCCTGGGTACAGTCACCGAGGACTCCACTCAGAACTGATGGCCTTGCTGCCTGCCTTCCAGGTGGGCTGCAGCCCCAGGCCAGAGACCCCGTTGTTGGGTGTGGCGCGTCCCAGGCCCATCCTCCCTCTAGGTGTCCCACCCGGGCCTACCTGGTTGCGTGTACAGGTACCACTGGGCTGGCCTGGTGAACACCTGACACGACCTGGTCCTAGGCCTGCACCTGCACCCCAATACGCTCTGCGGACTCAGAGCCCGCTGCCTATCCCAGGAGCAAGAGTGACCTGAAAACATCCTTCTCCCTGCAGTCCGTGGGCCAGGTGGATGAGGAACTAGAAGGAGATCAGAGAGCTCCCCATTCTCCTGGACACCCAGGTGGGGCCGCTTACCTGTCTCACTGGGGCAGAAGAAGCCCTGTAGTACGTAGCGGTCAGGGAACAGGACCCTCAGGACCACCTGAGCAGAGGACAAGCCAAGTTATCAGCAGGATGCCAGAGTCCAGCCCAGGCATGGGGTGGCAGCAGGCCTAAGCCCACGAGGGCCAAGCCCTCCAGCTGGGCCAGCAGATACCAGGAGTGGGGCAGGCAGGAGTCCTGGTGGAAGGTCCATGCCCACCACGCTCCTAGCCAGAGCTGAGGCCTCAGTTCCCCAGGCCCCAGGCCAGACACAGGACTGGTCAGTAACCCCTACATGCATTAGTAAAAACACACTGATGCCGTTTTTGTTGTAAAACGGGACTGCTGGCTCAGTACTGCGCTGCGCCCTACCACGGCTGGCAGGGTGCAGGAGAGGCAGCTGGACGTTCGTTGGGGGTCCACAGGCAGCCGCAGCCCAGAGGCCCCTCTGCATACCTTGGGGTATCGCTCCAGCTTCTCCTTCATCTGAGCCTCCCTGAAGGCCTTGGTCACTGTGGGGGCTTCCTCCAGGCGCTTCCTGCAGGCCAGGGGTCACGTGAAGGTCCGGGGTCTCCCCAGCCAGGGTGAAGGAGCCCACGAGCTGGACTCCAGACCGCTCCCTCGCCACCCGGCTCCACAGCCTGCTCCCCAGGTCAGGCCAGACAAGACTAGGGGCCCTACACCCCCAAGGTGCTGCTGGGGGCATGGGTGTTAGAGTGAGACTGAGGGCCCAGCGGGCACCCACCGCTCACTCCTGAGCTGGGCCAAGCGTCTTCTCACGTCATCCACAGTCACTTCAAAGAACTCGTCAGGCAGATCTGCCAGCCAGGCCTGGAGCCCCTCTTCTAGGTCAGGGTGGCACACCACAGGGTCCCGGTCCACCGGCAGGGCGGGCAGAGGGCTCGGCTGATGCAGGACACCAGAAAGGGCCCAGGCTCCTAAGTCTGTGCAGCTGGGTCATCCAGGCTCCACAGCTGGCGCAGCCACACAGACCCCTAAGCTGAGCCCACGCCCATCAGCCTGTGGCCAGGACCAGGTCTCGGAGTGGGGGGTGGGACCCCAGTGGGACCCCACCCCAGACCAAGCCTGTCCAGGACTCCGGCCCCTCCTTCCATGCCCACCTGTGTAGCAGTTCTGGAGTCCACCCAGACCCTTGCTCACCAGCAAGACACAGGGCCCTGGGGTCTCAGTTCTGCTGGCCCCACAGCCCCCTTGCCACCAGGGGTTTGGGAAGGTCAGTGGCAGCTCCACAGGGCCAGCTGCCCCCAGTGGCTCCTATGCTCACTTCCTGTCTCCATGGGGGTGCCCCCACGAGGCCCATGGAGCTGCCTGCCAACTCCAAATGGGGACCTCAGGGAACAGTGGCCCAGTCGAGGCCACGTCAGGGATGCCACAGGAGGGTCAGGGAAACAACAGCCCCCAAATTAGAGGTCTGGCAAAACCTGCCCACTGCTGGCCCCACAACCAGGCTGACCCCTCCGCCTCCCGGGGGAGCAGCTAGGCCCCGCCCCGTGCCCACCCTAGGGACACGTGGGAGACTGGCCAGTGCAGCCTTCTCCACCGTGGGGGCGGGACCCCTCGGGGGCTGGCAGGGCCCACACCGCATCCTGTCCTCCCGTGCACAGAACAGCCACCCTCTCCCCTCTGCACCGACCTGCCACTCACCTCCCCACCCCACCTTAGTCCTGGAGTCCCACCTGCTTCTTAATACCAACGGGCTTGGCAGGCTCTGGGGACATGCGTACCTCCCCGGCAGCCTTCCCACAGCCTCCTCCCCAGCCTGGCCTGGCCCCGGCCCAACTTCTCTCAAGGCAGACCCACCAGGTTGCCATGGCCAGGCCCAGGTCAGTCGAGGGCCAGGTCTGAGGTCTGCCCAGCCTTCAGGGACCTGCTTCTCCAACGCACCTGCTGGGTCTCCAGGGCTGCCCCAGTCACACCAAAGCCCTGGCTGTCCACACAGGCAGGTCCCTGCAGTCCACCGAGTATATAGCTGCACCCCCCTTACAACGCAACTCTCCCTCAGGGAAGGGGGCTGGGCTGTCGCCAGGAGGGCCCTCTGAGTCTCGGTTGACAGAGTGCACAGTGAGGGCTGGCTGGAGCCTGGCAGCGGGGCCAGTAGGTGGCCGACCGAGAGGCTCTGGGCTGCCCCCTGAAAGCCAAAAGCGCCCTACAGCCTCTGCGGGAAGCCCGTGCCAGAGCTTTTTACGACAAGATGCCAGGCGCCAGGCTGCCCCCCACAGCCACAGCGCCTGCATTCCAGAAGGGCCAAAGGCTCGCCTGGGCTCCTGGGGATGGGCAAGAGCAGAGCGTGGACGCGCCTGCCAGAACCCACCAGGTCTTCAAGTGCCAGGCTCCTGGGCACTCCCCACGGAGCCTGCTGGCTAATGAGCAGGCCCTAAGGCTGCTCTGCCCAGGTCCCTCCCTTGGAGGGCCCAGCCCCAGGTTCACGAGCTACCCGAGAACCCAGCAATCATAAGACATGCAGTTCACATCCATGACATCAAACAGAGCCCGACTCTGACCTCCTGGGCACCATGGACACAGGCTGGGGGTGACGGGGAGGACACAGGCCGCTGGCACTGCTGATGGCCCTGAAGCCCACAGCCCTTCCCTGAGACCCCCGGAATGCAGACGCAGGCGACACCAGCCACTGGCTTCACGCTGCTCAGGAGCCACTGGCTTTTAGTCAGAAAAACACCTGACGAAACCCCTCTGGCAATGGGTCCCTTCCTGGACTCCCTCCTGTCCTGCACGATTGGCTCTTCTCTGTCACGCAGAAGCCAAGAGCCCACATCTCAGGCCCCCCTCAGGCCCCCCAGGACCCAGAGGCTGACAGAGCTGCATGGCGACACACTCCACCCCCACTCCCTCCCCCACGCCATCCTGCCCAGGCCTCCCTTCCCTTTGGGCAGAGAAGCCAGGATTCCCATGAGCCTTTGCTGCACACTGGAGCCAGGGGCCAGACCACCTGAGTCCCAGAGCCGCCGCCACGTCCTGCCCAGGTGGGCCCTGGCCCTCGAGAGCAGGCGCATGCAGGATGCTGGTAGGAAAGCCTCCCTGCTGCCAAGTGACCAAGGAAGGAGTCAGGGAGCTCCAATCACCTCCAGTTGGCCCGCCAGGGGGGCATCCAACTCATTCAGCAGCAGGGAAGGGGCTGCCGTGGGGAGGGGCTGACGGGCGGTGGCCAGCCCGGAGCCAGGCGACCGACTGCCAGCTGTGACAGCCACGGGTGAATCCGACAGGCCCCTGCCGCACCGGGGCGGCTCTGCAAAGGAGACCCAAGGGGAAGGAGGAGGGCATTGCCTGCACCCAGGCCTCTGCGCCAGGCTCAGCACGGCCAGCACAGGGCAGCGGGCGGGGGGCCCAAGACATGGGCCCAGCGCGTCCCCGGACAGTTGGGTGCGTGTGCTCCGGCGGCTGCCACACAAGGGGCTGAGAACCCACTTGGCCACACAGTCCCCTCACGTCAGAAGTGGCCTAGCCTTTGAGGCTTCATTTTCTGACAGTAATTTTCCAGGACATGATGACACACGGAGAAAAAACATGAAACCATTTGGAGGTGACCTCAACCCCAGACCTTCCAGCTTTCCCGGGAGGCTCCCTCTGCCTCCTGCCCTCCCGCCTCACCCCTGGCCTGGACTGCCCTCTGACTGGGTTTGGTGAGAGGGAATGCGAAGCGTTTCCCCTTGAGGTTTGGAGCTTAAATGAATCAGTACAAGAGGGAGGCCAGCCAATCTCCCAAGTTACTCGAGAGCCGGCTGCCCTCTGGAGGGAGCCCGGAGCACATGGAAGCCACCAAAAGCCTCCAGGAGGCCAGGCAGGGAGGGCCAACGGAGCGCAAGGCCAGACTGATGCCAGCGGCACACCAAGGCCCTGGACACGCTTGCAGAGGGATGGACGGGTCTCAAACCCACCAGCCGGCACCAGGCAGACAGCACCTGCCCAGGCCCGGGAACAGTGCCCATTCTGGCTGCCCACCCTTCTGAGCAGAAGAAAAGCACAGGGTGGCTATGCACTGGGCTGCGGCAACGGCACAGGCTCTGGAACTGGGTGACTCCCCGCGTCAGAGCGTGGCCTGGAGTACGCAGAGCTCTCCTCACCTGCAGGCCAGTCAGCTGCCCCTGGGGGCCCGGGGAGGTCAGCCCAAGGTCAGCAGGCCTCAGAGGGAATGGTGGGTGACCGCATGAGAACAAAGGGCCAGGATTGGGACAGGGGCCTTCAAGTGCAACACGAGGCCCCACCTGGGCACCTGTGGGGGCCGCAGCACCCTGCACAGCCATGGTCCACTGCAGCCCGCAGGCTAGGTGTCTGTCCCCCACGCCCAGTCGTGGCTGGGGCACAGCAGGCCTCAATAACGGCCACAGGGCTTGGCTGGTGCCTTTAAAGCTGCTGATCCGTTTGCCAACAGACCTCAGCGGGCATTCCAACGAGGGCCATGGCTGGGCCATCGTCCTGGCCCGGAAGGCTGCCCCAGAGCCACTGGCACGACAGGAACAGGCTCACACCATGCCTCAGGTCTGCCAGCTGGGGACAGCACAGTGCACTCCTGCAGGAACATCGCGGGCAGGCACCCTGGGCCGACAAGGGTGTCTGGGCAACAAGGGACCGCAATCTGAACTGCCCCGGCCCACACCTCTGCCAGGCTCCTCCCAGGCACTCCTGTTCCGGACCTGCAGGGAACCAGGGTGCAGCAACACCAGGGGAAGCCGGACACCTGCCCCGAAACGGGGGTACGAGGCATGAGAAGCCCCTGGGTCCCCACCTCCGGGAGGCGCGGCCACCCAATGGAGGGAGAGCAGAAGGCAAAGGAGACTGCTGTCAGCTGCCCACCCTGCCCAGGGGGTCAGGGCCTTTGCTCAGGGACCCCAGGCCAGCTGTGTTGGCCGCGCCAGCTGGGATCACAGCCCAGCCACGTGCAGAGCTGCAGGGCAGCCTCCCAGGGCCAGAGGAAGGACTTCAAAGGACAGGCCAGGGGCTGCAGGACAGCCCCAGTCCCTGCGGCACCCGGGTCTGATGGCCAGTAAAACTACCTTCTAATAATTAATGTTTCAACATCAAAGGCAGGAGCCGCCAGGGTCTGTGAACCATCCCGCTTCGGCCGAGGACCTGCCTATATTTTATCCTGTCTCTTCTGACTATTTAAATCCAAAAACCACACACAGGCAAATCACTAATGGGAAACTTGGAAACTCTTTTGATTACTAAAGCATACCTTTGAAGTTCCCCCAAAAGTTCTGTTTTGTTCCCTTCTCCCCTCCCCCAGGACTGAACAGGGACACAAAGCAGACACCATGTGGCCGGCCAGCCCTCTGGGTGTGCGGCTGTTAGTGACAGGAGGCGCGAGGCGGGCGGGCGGGCGGGTGGGGGACGCTCCGCAACCAGCCAGCCGCCAGGGCTCACAGATCAAAGGCACACACTGCTGGTGGCCGCTGGACCCTCCCCGGGACTCCTCCTGCCCAGGGGGCCCTGGGGTCTGGGCTGGGGACGCGCTGGGAGCCTGTGCCTGGTCAGCAGCCACCTACCAGGCAAGCGTAAGTCTGGGCCACCCCCACACCCACAGGGCACAGAGGACCAGGGCCTGCCTGGGTCACGGGGAGCAAGGGGCCCAAGAAGCCACATCACGTGCTGACCACCTTTAGGGTGGGAGAGAGCCGACCAGCCTGAGCTTCTGTCTGTCCCCCAAACCCAGGATCCCCAAGGACCAGCAGGCCAGAGTAAGTCAGGCCCCCACACCCAGCCCACCCCAACCACATGGGTCTACTTTCAGCTCCCAATTCTGGGCCCAGGCGACGGATGCTATGAGGCTGAGGGCTGCGTCCTGGCATCTAACAGGGCCCAAACATCAGCGTAAACACCGGTGTGGTCCCCAAAGGGGTGGGGCGCCCCCACCCCAGATGGACACTTCCCCTCCCCTGTCCACTCAGCATGGACACACCGAGGGAGCAGGAGAAAGTCCTGGCCGCCCATCCTCAGGAGGCACCCAGACTCTGTCCCCCAGCGAAGCAACACCCCCCCACACAGACACAGCTGCCCTTCACCCTCCACCCTCCTCCTGAGTGTGACCTGGAGGTAAGAGGAGGGGCTCCAGAAGAGGAGGCAGACAGCCTCAGCCAGGGGACCCCTGCCGCACTTACTGGGGGTGCGGACTGAACTACACCGAGCGGGCCAGGACTAAAGACGCGGCTACAGGGGAGACGCCACGGAAGTGGGATCCGTCCCCAGACTGCAAAGACAGCTCGACCAAGGAGCTCTATCCAAAACCTCACCACCTGCATGAACTGAAGGAGAAAGAAGGAACAAAATGATCTCCGTGCAGAAAAAGCTATAAAGCTCATCAGCCGTCTATGACAAAAAAAGCTCTCAGAAAATTAAGAACAGAAACTCGTTCAACTTGACAGAGATTTTCAGGGCACACATCAGCCTTTGCAGATAAACTGCAGATTATTCACTTCAAGATCAAGGTCAAGACTAGGACGCCCACTAAAACTACCACTCCAGATGCCAGAGACCCGCTCACTGCGGCACAATGAGGAAACCAACAGGAGAAGTAAGGACATAACAGAAAGAGAAAACTCATGTTATTTGCAGAGACCCCAGCTGCAGCTGAGACCGCAGGGCCTAATCAGGACAGGCCCGACTTACCACCACCAGGTTACACCGTGTCGTCCTCACTCGGACAAGCCCTCCTCCGCCACGGGGTCGCCCCAACAAACATCCCGCGTCAGTCCCCTAGGACACTGCGATGGCGAGCAGTCGCGCAGAGGGACCCCAACGGCGTGGCGCCTGGGCCAACCCCAACCTGCTGCAGCTGCCCCAAGATGCCGGTGGAAGCCGTGTGACAAAGTCCCAGGGGCAACCCAGCGGGAAGCCAGCACCGACGCCCAGGTGAGAACCAGCCCCATGGGACCATGGCTGTCCTCCCTCAGAGTCACGGTAAGGCTGCAGCTGGCCCTACAAGGGACCAGGTAAGGTCAGCCTGGCCCAAGGACCAGGGGCGGCCTTAGGAGCTGGCACCACTGAACAGCGGGGAAGATGGACACTGGTGTGACACCAAGAACCTGCCCAGAGCCAGGAGTGGCCGCCCGCCTGAGGGTGCCCATGCTCTGTGGACAAGCAGCGTGCTCAGTGTGATCCAAACATGGGGCCCATCCACCACGCAGGCTAGTGTGTGGTCACAGAGGCAGATGGGGATGGGTACCACTGTGGGGGCAGAGCGTGAGGCTGAGGACAAGCAGGCCCAGGTGACAGCTGGAGTCAGAAACGCATCTGCACCATGGAGACAAAGCACCGTTTGCAAAACCTGCCATCAGCAGTGCTCACGGAATGACTACCTGGACAGAGTGGACCAGAGGGAAGCTGGTGGAGCAAGGGCCCCTCAAAGCCTAGATGCACCCCATCCGCTCACTTGTCCCAGCGAAGGCTGTGCTCCCCACTCCCGGCGCAGCTACACGGCCGGCGGGCAGGAGTCACACCTGAAAAGGTGACATCTACCTGCTCGGCTCTGAGGGGCGAATCCCGCCTTCCCACCACACAGCCAGACATTAAAGTGCCCTGGAGGCCCCACACACCCACTGGCCAGTGGCGAACCAGCCGGTCAACAAGCTGTGGGGACGTGTGGCTCAGGGGCAATCAATGCCAAAGCCACCTTCACGTCAGAAGCTGGTCACAACCCCTGTGGCGGGAGGGGTCAGAGCCCCCCAAGGATGCAGACAGTGGGGTCCCGGCTGGGACCACGGTCTGCAGGACATATGAGTTTGTCAAAATCAAACCGTATGTCTACAGTGGCACCTCAATGAAGTGGATTCAAGACAAAACAAAACCGAAAAGTCCCTCCCTGAGAAGACAAAACACAGCCAGCTGCCCCGTCCCCTGGGCCGGCCAGCCATCAGGAGACCAAGCCCCTGCCAGCCCCTTACCGGCTCCTGCTCGCGCTGTGGCTCCTGGCCGGGCCTCGATTTCTTCGGCTTGGAGGGGCCTCCGAGGCTGGAGAAGGACTTGGGCAATTTGGCTGAAGGCGACATCAGAGACCTCGCAGACCCAGAGGGGCCCCCCAGTCGCTGTCCCCCACCCGAGAAAGGAACAAAGGGGGCTGGGGCAGGTTCCTCTGAGATCGGCTTCGCCTGAGTGTTCACCAGCTCTGGGGCCAGGCCATCTGCGCAGCTGGTCTCCAAGGTGCCCACCTCGTCCTGGCGGCTCACATCGCCCCGGTGGAGCCCCACTGAGTCCAACGGCAGCAGAGGGCTGCTGGCTGCCTGGTCGGCCAACACTGAGGCAGTTGGGCTGCCTGGGGTTTTCATCCGGGGGACCCCAGGCTCCTGCTTGCCAGCAGAGTCACATCGCCTCATGGCAAACCTGGTGGGGGCCAGAGAGCAAGTGACACTGCAGACCCAGAGACCACCCCACCCAGCTCACAGCCCGCATCTTACACCAAGGCCAAATGGAATTCAGTGCCTGAGGGCCCTCTACAGCCCCCTTTCCGTCCTGCCCCACCTCCCCAGGAAAGCAGTGTGCCACCCCAGCAGAGGGCAGGTCCTCACTGGACATGCCCCCCACCCACCCACCTGTGCCAAGCCCCCAGACAGGAAAAGCCTCAGGGCAGGAGCCTCAGAGCAGGGGTGGGGGCTGCAGGCAGGCACGCCTCCCCTTCCCCTTCCCATGGTGCCCCTTCCTTGCCTTCAACACCCTGTTCTCACTAAACAACACTCAGAGCCCCCCACCTGATGATGGCGCTGCCCCCAGTGAGGCCCAGGGACTGCAGTGTTGTGCCCCGCAAGGCGGCTCTGCCCGTCACCTGTGAGGAAGGAACGGGACACGTGTGCCCAGAACACCCCGCCCACCCTGCAGGACGAAGCTCGCGGACCTGGCCCGAGCTGAGGCCTTGCCGTGAGCCGGGCTGAGGGCGCCAAGGGCAACCTGACAAGCCTGCCTCCCACAGCCTCCCCAAGCCAGGTCCCGACACCAGCCGCCCCAGCTCAGTGCTGGCTCCCAGAAGGCCTGGGTCTAGCCTCCCACACCCTGACCTAGGCCCAAGCATTTGTTTGCTGGTCTGGGTCTGTCCCCCCTACCCTGCCCCATCGGAAGCCCAGTGGGCAGGGCCCAGGCCTAGGTTAGCCCCATGTGGTCAGCTATCCAGCCCTACAGGGACTAGACAGACCAGACTGGCCAGCAGTCCATCTCTTCCAGGGAAGGACACGTCCCCCAAATACCTCCCACTCACAGCCTTAGGTCAGGGAACTCAAGCTGGGATGAATAGGTGAGCATTTCTCATCCACGCCAGGGGCCCTGCGGGGACAGGGGCCGCCCCAGGCCAGGGCAGGGCGCTAGGCCAGGACCGAAACAAAAAGGCCCTGTGAGCCAGCGGACCAAGCGCCGGGAGGGTCCCCATCACGGCAGGCGGGGGCAGGCAGGCCTGCACCATGCTGCCCTTGGTTTATAGAAAGATCAAAACACAGAGCAAAGCAAATATTTGTCAAAATGAAACCACTTTTGTGACCTGAGCTTTGAGAGACATTGAGAAAACAAACAGGGCGCTGAGGGAGGACGGGAGCAGCCTGGCGGCCGCGGGCAATTCCAACCAAGCCAGAGTTCTGCTTTTCCCATGAAACACATCACGCCTTCAGGGCCGAGTCTGCCCACCACTTTGAAAGCGAGTTTGAGGGAGTGAGTTTTCCAGATGGGAACCTGGGGCCGGCCGTGTGGGCGCGGGAGCAGTGGGGGGCACAGGCGATCACCCACCTCAGCCCTCATGTACACGCAGACTGGGCTCGCCTCACACGGCTGCTCCAGAAGCTCCCTGCCAGAAAAGAAACATCACAGGCTGGTCGCTGGCACTGGGGGACACTGGTGCCCTCAGGATGGCGCCCCACCACTCACCATGGAGGCCCTGACCGCCCCATGGGGCTGGGCCATCAGCACATGGCGGGGGCATCTCCCCCTGCCCCAAGCCTCAAGCCTCAAAAAGTGAGGAGGACACGGAGCCGCGGATGAGCAGCACCAGCCCACCCCTGAGACCAGTCCTGGGTCACGGTCAGCTGTGTCTGGAGCCAGTGAGGGTGAGTCCCGGGCCTTCACACGAAGCTGACCTGCAGGAGGGTCACTGACCCCTGGAACACTAGGAGCAGATCAAGGCACGAATCCAGCGAGGGGCCTGCGAGGAGAGAAGCCCAGGTGCCCGAGCCCCGAGCATCCCACAGGCCGTGCCCCCCACCCAGACGCCTTGAGGCAGCACCAGGACGGAGGGCAGTGCTCTCCTGAGGGGCCGGGGCATCGGGTCTCAACCTAAGCTGCACGCTGGAATCACAGCCCGCAGGCACCTGCTCAGGCCACAGCACAGGATGACGGGGATGCCGTCTCATGAAGCACATCCAGAGGCCCACGTGGCCAGGCAGGACTGTGCCAGGCTCACAGAGGGCCCGTGACAGCCACCCAAGTTACTGTCGCCAAAACAAGGATGTAAGACCGGAGGCTGTCGCACTGGATGCTGGCGTGTCCTAGCACCTGGGCCACTCTCGTCACACAGGCCAGGCATGGGGGTGACATGAGCACAGACGGGCAGAAAGCTCCAGAAAGGCTCCACACAGACTTCTGTCATCTGGGAGGCAGCAAATGGCCCCCAGCTCTCCATGCTGTCACCCAGGTCACCAAGGGCCAGACCTGATCCCCCTCTCATCCTCAATATGCTTTGCCAATAAGATGAGAGCAGACAAGGCCTGGCCGCCGATGTCATCTCCCCTCCAGTTTAGGAGCCTGAGACGGGAGGGCGCGGCCCCCAGGAAGCACAGCTGACCAGGCACACACCGTGTCCACCCAGCGGGCACTGACGTGCACGCCCCAACTGCCTGGCCTGGGCTTACAGGGTGCAGGCTGGCCGGGCCAGGCTCGGGAGCACCTAGGCCGCTGATGGCAGGCCTGACAGCCAGGGGAGTGCCACTTCTGCATCTCCCAACACACAGTCGTGACTGGCCCCCAGTAAACACGTTCCTGACCACACCTGGAGGGCCCAGCCAGGCCCTCCCTCTGGAAGAGCATTCAAGGGGCAGGGCTCGCCAAAGCAGGAAGCCTGGAGTGACCTTAGGCTGCACAGCACCAGCCGGCCAGACCTCGCAGCTTAAACCCACAGACACAGTGAGGATGGGAAGACGTGGGAGCTGAGCTGGGGACCAGAAGCAGCAGGGCCTCCAACTACACACGAACAGCAACCCACGTGGCCTGGGCCGTCCTGAGAGCCGTGACCTCCGGACGGGCTCAGCATGTTTTCCCGTTTCCTGTTTGCTTTCAGGTTTTAGTTTTGCACACTGCCCAGAAATGAACCAGCTGCGGGGCCCCTAGAGGCATACCCCAAAGGGCACTGGACCCAGGCCACCCAGATCCAGGGACCCCAGGCCCCAGGCAAACACAAGACCCCAGCAGAGCCCAAGGGCAGCCCCGGCCAGAACTCCATCTCCTCCGACTGCAGCCAAGACCAAGGAGACAGGAGGGCCAGTAAGCAAGGCCCGGAGCCAGAGAGGAGCTGGGGATGCGGCACGGGGCCGATCTGCCTCTGGACAGCTCTCTGGACACCCACCCAGCACAGAGCAAAGGGCCGCTGGACATCAAACACCAGCCCCGCAGCTTTGAAGTGCGGCTCCTCCAGAGGGATCAGGTTCCCCATACGGGGCCTGAAGGGGCAGCCTCACACCCCGGGGCAGGGCGGCTGCAATGGCTTCCAGACCTTCCTGGCCAATTAGCAGAGTTCTCCAGGGGCCGTCCCTGCGCATCAGGAGCCCTCCCCTCACACACCCTCACAAGAGCCCACTGCCCCCTACCTCGGACGCCACTCAAACGCCAGTCACCTCCACCGGAGCTGAGCCAGGCCTTCCGGTACCCCTGTGCCCCCCGAGCCACTCCCAGAGCCAGTGGACGTCATGCGAGGCCAGGCATCCTGTGGGCCTCTCATGGTGCCCAACTGCCTCCTTGCTAGCAGGTGGGGCTCAGAGGGCCCAGTGGCAGAGACGACCCAGGAGGGGTATCTCCATCTCAGACTAGCAAAGCTGCTCCCAGAGGCCAGCGGGTGGCGAGCAGGGCAGAGGCGCACCCCTGCTGGCTTCACATTTACAGACACCCTTTCCCTGGAGGACGGGGGCCTGCCCAGCCAGGCGGGTCCCTGGCAAGGCAGCTACCTGGAGCCCCTTCTGTCCATCACCTGTTTGGGCCTGAGTAGGACAGGGCAGGTACAGGCGCAGGTGCTGCCAACACGACGCCAGAACACCAGCTGTGACCTGGCTCAGGGCTGCTCCTGCTGCCCCAGGGAAGCCCACGTTGGGCGAGGCCACGTCACGAGGGGCCAGGCAACTCACACGCCATCACCACCTGGGACGACGAGGTTTGGGCTGCAGAAGCCAGTCTCCTCCTCCAGGGCAAATGAAGTGGGGACAGTTTCAAGAGGGAAATGGCCTCTGGCCCTTTCAAGGACATGGGACACTGCCTGTGTGCTCTAAGTGGACACCCGGGCGCCTACACCTCCAGGGCCAGAATGCAAACCCACCCTCAGTGTGACCACAGGCTGGTGGCAACCTCCGGGCAGCTCCCCACAGCCCACTGTGCCCAGGGGCCACACAACTCCAAGACAACCATGTAGACAGGCTGCCCTTCCTACGGACACCAGCTTTTACTATCGGTCGGATGATGGTGCTGCACCAGACCTGTGGGCTCAGCCATGGAATCGGGTGGGTAATACAGGGCTTTGGGGAAGAATTCAGCAGCAGGGGAGTGCCTGGAGCCCCTCTCCTGGTGGCTCTCCCTGCAGCAGAGGAGACTGGCCAGTGGAGAAGAGCACACGTGCGGCGGCAAACCAAGGGGCAGGCCTGCTCTGAGAGAGATGGCCAGATCTCGAAGGCCTCTCACCCACCAAGAATGTCCATTTCTTTTCCTGTTGATTACGTGTTCAAAGGTACAATGTTGGGTATGTTAAGTGAAGTTAATCATAGTCCTAAAATTAATCACACCTGTTTTTACTTTCTTTTGATGTGGCTACTAGAAAATTCTGAATTAGGCATGTGTGGCCCATGTGGGGCATCCAGGGGCCAGTGAGTTGCTCCAGATGCTGGGGTTCAGGGCAGGACCACTATCCACCCTGATCCCTGTGCAAAGGAGCCAACAGTGACCTGCCAAGCATGCCCGCCAGGTTCTGCTGGACACTGACCTCTAACCCGAAAGCATCAAGTGAAGACCTGCTTCCTGTGCATTCCTGCTGCTGGCCCGTTGGCTTTGTTCTATTTGTGCCCATTGCTGACTCCTGTCACACAGCACAGCGTCCCCAGGCTCCCCTGGTCCTCAAAGGCCTCCAGCTGCCCCCCTGGCTTGTGCTCAGCCAATACCCCAGGATCCCCTTAGCCTTGTTTTGGGGGCACAGCCTTGAGAATGGGAGCCTGGGGATGCTGCACATGGCAAATGGGAGGCCCTTCTCCCCTCCCTTAGGTGAACTGCTCCGTACCCACCTCCCCCTCCTTCAGGGTGGACCCCACAGCGTGTCAATGGCCCAGTCTCAGCATCTTCCTCAGGGAACAGTGTGGGGAGGTGCATGACTTTTCGTGTCTGAAAATGGCTCTGTTCCATCCTCATCCCTCAATGACACCTTGGCCAAATAGAAATTCTCGAACAGTTTTCCTACAGTATCTTAAAGGCACCACTAAGCCACCCTCCTGGTGGCACTGTGGAAGCCCAGTTGTGCAGCTGGCCAACCCTCTCTGAGCACGTGGAACCATTTCTTCATTCATGCCTCCTGGCGTTTCACAGCACTGCCACTGGGTGAGGCCCCAGCATGCCGGGCACTGGGTGGCCTGTCAACCTGGAAACACAGTTCTGAGACCGTTTTCCACTGTAACATCACTGATTTCCTCCCCTGCCCCCAAGTTCTCTTTCTAGAAACATGTCAGCAGGAGCCTGCTGCCCGGCCTCTGAATTCACCTCTTTTCCATCCTCACACTCAGCTTCAGGCTCCACAGCTCCTCCCTGCCTTGGCCAGGCCAGCAGGGACCCTGTGCCCCTCGCCCCCACCCCATTCCAAGTATCGGCTCCCAGGCCTTGCACAGCTCCACGCACTCTTGGGCACCTGCTGCCACCAGGAAATGCACCCAGGCAGGCTGCAGACCAGCCAAGACCAGCTGACCCTCAGGCACGTGGCAGGGTGGCAGATCCTCAGGCTGCCAGCTGCCCCCAAACCCATGAGCTGCTTATCGTGTGTGCCTGGACTGTGGACAATGGATTGCGGAAGACAGCAGACTTCGTGGGCTGACACTGTCAAAAGCCACCTAGGTGGGGGTGGCAAAGTTGTCTCTCAGAAGAATCTGGCTGGAGGGGAGGCAACCCTGGTGGCCCAGCCCGGGCTAACAGGAGGAGGGAGAGACGGCCAGGTCTCGTCACGGCAATCCCTGTAGCTGTGCTGCAGGAAGGACTCGGCCTGTCAGAGATGAGGCAGGAGGCTGGCTGCTGCGACAGCAGGGGCCGCGTGTGCTGAGAGCAGACCAGAGCAGGCTTCCTGCAGGAGACCCGTCGCCCCAAGGCCTACCCAGAGACCCTCTGCCGCAGAAAAACAAAAGGCCAGGCCTTGTTCTCCATACCTGAGACATATTAAGCCATCTCATCGTCACATCACCCCTGGGAGTCCCGGAGAAGGTGAACAAGCCCGCAGCCACAGAGTGACTTCTCCACCCTCCCGTGGTCCCTCCACTCTACTGGCCAAGACCCTTAAAAGCAGACAAAGATTTCTATACCATGATGGAAGGCCAAGACTTGCAGGGCTCCCATATTGGCATGTTCAGGAGTGACATTCAAACCGTCAGTCACAAGAGAGAAACTGACAAACATCGGTTATCACCAAGATTTCCTTTTCCAAGAGAACACATGAGTCTCAACTAAGGCACCCCTCTGCTCCCCTCATGGCCCACCAAGCCCTCAGGGGGCCTCTCAAGGGCCCCACAAGGCTGGAAGGGCAGTCTCGTGGTTCCAGGGATGGGGCAGGTGGCCACGGTGCCGGGAAACCCAGTGAGAAAGACTGGCCACTGGTGACTAGCCCCTGCTGGGTGTGGCCAGTAACAGACAACCCCTCACCTCAAACAAGTCCTTTCCCCAGCACCAGAGCTCCAAGAGGCACGGCCTCGGGCCACAGCAGAGCTCGGGGTTGTGGCCTGGGACCACAGCAGCAACCCCACCAGAGAAGGGCAGAGCCCAGAACCTGCTCACCGAGACTCACCTGGTCTGTGCAAAATGGCAGAGAAGCTCCCAGAGCGTCCGGCCCGAACAGAAACTATCTTGCAACCTTGAGCCATCATCCAGCTGCAGAGCAATGCGGACCTGAGCGGGCGGGAACACGGGACGCAGAGTTGGGAAGAAGAGTGCTGTCCCATCCCGGACCCAGGGTCCAGGTGGGATAGTGCACACCCCTCCTCTGGGGCCCTCATGGGCTCTGGGGGACCAACCCTGGTGTTAAGAGCTATCCCTCTGCACACATTTGCTTGTTGTAGTGTCTTAAACTGTCATGTCTTGGAGTAACTTGTTACACACAACAGATAACTAATATCTTGTTTTCTGAACTTTTTTAAGTAAATGAGAGTACTGCTTTTATAATCCCCCTTTTTTAAAAAAAAAAACAATTATGTTCCTAAATAGGAGCTCAAGTCTATAACCAAAAGAGGGAAAATTCCTTTCTGGCGTCTCTGCCGAGTGACAGGTACACTACTTGTGTACAGCACACAAGCAGAGAGCCCTGCAAATGAGAGTGTGTCCGACACCGTGAGCATGGCGCTGAGCCTGGGGAACCAGCCAGCATGTGGTTCCCCAAATCACAGCTACCCTGCCATATGGCCCAAGCACACATTTCTATTAAATTCCAACAAAAAACAAAGGAGCTACTCTGTGTGAAAGTGAGATGGGGTCTCTCCATCACCCCCAAGGAAAGTCAGGGTTCCTTCCACGTGGAACTTTGAGAACCACAGTTTTGATATAAAAAGAGTGTCAGAGTTGGTCCCCACCACCTGACACCTGGTGGGATCTGGAGAACTGACTAACAACCTCAGGGCCCAAGTCTCCTGGTCTCTCAACATGGATGAAAATAGCCTTCCTTGCAGTGCTGGCAAAACACACGCTTACTAATAAGCAAAGGGCCTGGCAGGGGCACACAGGAGCGGCAACTGTCACTGCAGCCACCGGGTCTGTGTGTCTGTCCACAGTGACCCTGCTACTGTCCGCTACATCTCTAGGACCTGAAAGATACTGATGGGGCAGAACACAGTTGGCTGAGGTCAGAAATGAGGGCTGTGGCCTAGCCAAGACCTGCTGGAGGTTACCCCTGCACTCGACCCCCCACAGAGCTGTACAGGCACTAAGATTATTGGTGACTCTCTGATCAGAAACCTCAGGCTGGGAAAATGCTGCTGATACACTGAGACAGAGAGCATGATTAACTGCACCCCAAAATTTAATTCAGAGCAAAGAACAAGCAGTCCCTTTTCCAATCATCGACCACAGAAGGAGAGCAGTGGCCCTGGCCCAACCCTGAGAAGCCGGTATTGGGTGAGAGGGTCCTGCAGAGCCCTGCAGAGCCCTCTGTACACAGCCCTGTGCTCCCCCAACCCCGCAGCAACCCCTCTCCATTTGCTCAGCTTGCTAAAGCATCCTGTGGTCCAAACAGACCAAATGAGAAAGCCAGAAGCAGCATTTCTGCCAGATGCTCCCTGAGAGCTGCCTACCATGTTCTCAGGTCCCTCACGGCTCCGGGAGATGGGCACCATCTCCAGCTTGGCATTGTTGGGTAGGTTGGCGAACCTCCATTGGAGAGAGAGGTCAAGCACATTCCTCTGAAACCTGCGAAACAGATGAGTCCACAGACTGCTCCGCAGAGCCCGACACCACTCATCTCCCACCCAGCTCCCAGTACAGCCCTACAGGGGGCAAGGTACCCGGTGAGCGACTCTAGTGCCTGTGCAGCAAGTCCCCAGCCAGTGCCCCCAAGGCGGGAAGCACACACACAGCATGCCAGCCTACAAACAGAGCAGGTTATGGATGACAGTGGAGCTTCCCGAGGAAAGAGGAAGTGAGCACGGACACGGTTTGGAGCACACAAGGGGAGGGCAAGGGAGAAACCTGGGACTAACCAGGGGGCTGCTCCTACCGACTGGGAAGCAGCGACAGGCCCCAGTACAGACTTGGAAATGAACACAGGAATGGCTGAAGGGGGTGCACTTTCCTCTGCCAGAACAATCCTCAACTGCTTCAGGCAGATTACAGGAGAACAGAGAGGGCTTGAAGCTCTGTGACAGTGTGCCAGGCAATGGCCTGGCACAGAGGCCGGGCCCTGGGATGCTCCATGGCCTTGCAGGGGGCTCAAGAAACCAGGCTTCACGCCGTGAGCTCCCCTCTGCCCCTGATGCGAGAACAGCCACGATGCAAAGACGTGCCACGAAGGTGAAAAGCTCCTCAGGTGGGAGAGACCAGGGCACAGTTCTGACCCTCTTGTTTTTAGCCCCTTGGAAACCTGGTGGAAGCCCTCTCTATGGATAAATGCCCACACAACTTCAGGACCACAAGCACCAGCTTGGAGGACTCTCCTATTTCCCATGGTCACTTCCTCTATCTTCAGAGCCCACCAGGAACTCACACAACTGAATGCACAAGAACCCTCTGCAGCCACCCCTGGAAAGGCACACCGACATCCAACCCCAAAGCCCATGAACAGGACCTCTGGGAAACAGGCTCTTTGCAGATGTACCTGAGTTAAGGGTCTCAAGACAAGGTCTTCCTGGATTAGGGTGGTCCTAAATCTAACGACAAGTGTCCTTTCAAATGACAGAAGAGAAGGCACAATACAGAGAGGCAGAGACTGGAGGGATGCGGCCATAAGCCAAGGGACACTGGAGCCACCATAAGCCGGAACAGATGGGAAGGCTCCTGACCAAGAGCCCTAGAGGAAGTGCGGCCCTGCCGACACCTTTGGGGCCTCTGGCCTCCAGAACTTTGAAAGAATGAACTTCTGTTGGTTTAAGACCCAGGTAGGGCCCTGGGAGAAAGAGGGGCAGATGGGCCTTGCAGCCTGGCCAGAGAAAACTCACTTCAGGTCATATTCACTGGGGTTGAAGTCTTGTCGCCGGCATGTTTCCTCCAGAACCTAGAGGCAAGATGGAGGAGAGTGAGCCAATGTGTCTGCCTGGTCACTCCGTCTGGCAAGCACAGTGGCACGGAGGCCACCGAGGGCAGGGAGTCCACCTCTTGGTGAATTACTGGTTTTGCCAAAGCCTAGTACAAACAACAGGACAGAACAGCCACTCAACTGGTCCACTTGCCCACTTCTTTACTGAGTCTGCGCCATCATCCCGCTCTGCAGGACAGCCTCCACACTGGGTCTCCAGCAGGCCATCCCCACAGACCTCTCCCTATATACTCGAGGACACCCCTCCTCACTCAGAGAATGAAGTTCAAACTTGGGCCCCCCTGCCTGCAGCACCTCACCCTCCTCTCCCTGAGGGTCCTGGGGCGCCGGGGAGGCAGGCTGAGCTCCTCAGGGGCTCAGGACCCCTGCACCCCACCTGGGGGCTCCTCCCCGCAGACCCTTGCTGGCACACTGTCGCCTGCTTAGCAGGGCCTAATAAGCATTTTTAATGTAGGAATTCCAGGTCACCCAGCTGTCCGGTCAATTGCAGCGAGTGACTCAGCAAATCCGTGCCCAGGAACAAAGGCCCAACACTCAACCGCAGTCAGGAGCGCGGGGCGCCTGCCGCGACCCAGGGCGGGGGCTCAGCGCCCGCCCGAGCGGAAGTGGGCGGGCCCGCGCAAAACAGGCCGCCCACTGGCAGCCGCGGGCCCCGCCCCCGCAGCCCTCCGGAACCAACCGCAGGAGTAGGCCCGGCGCCGCGTCCGACCCGCCGCCCGCCGCCCGCCGCCGCACCTGCAGCAGCACGGTGCTCGGCGTCACCTTCACCGTGTGGCGCCGCCCATTCGGGGCCAGCACCGACACCGCGAGGCCGCCGCTGCCGGCGCCGCCGCCTGCCGGCGCCGCCATCTTCCGCTCACGTGACCCGCACCGGCTCGCCGTCAAACTTTATAGGCAACAGCTGGACGCGCGGCCGCCCGGACGAAGTGGGGGCGGGGCCAGAGCGCTTCCGGGCCCTCGCCCCGCCCCCGATCCAGGCTCCGCCCCGACGCCAGGGTGGGAGCGCGGTTCCCCAACGGGCGCTACGTGGCGCGGGTGTCCACCGGCCGTGCGGGCTGCGACCGCGCCGAGGCCTGGACTCCCGCTCCCCGCCGGGTCGGTGCGCCCCGGCCTGACCTGGGTCCCACTCGCCCTCTGCCGGGCTCCTCGCACAAATGCCGGCCCACCTGATGACCCCACTCCTCTGGGTCACCCCTGCCTGCGGGAAGGTCAGAGAGCGGCTGAGGGTAAAGGCTGGCCTGAAAAGCCCGAGAGTTGAGGCCGGCCTCTCCCGGTGGGGCCAAACCTGGGGCAGAACGTGTCCCCACTCCAGCCTGGCGCACAGGCGGTCTGCAGAGGGTCTGGGCAGTGCTACCACACTCCCAAGCGGGTGCTGTCATGCCATCGTGTGGATGTCGGCATCACACACACCTGTATCTGCGCACTAACAGATGCGTTCATGTGTAAGATACTGGAGAGCCTGGGACACCCCTCAGGGACTGGAGAGCCTGGGACACCCCTCAGGGTTCTGCCCCACTGGCCGGTAGGCAGTCCCATGCTCTGTGGGGTCTCAGGGAGGTACACACATGACCAGGTCATCATGGGTCAGCCCCCTCCCCGAAGCCAGGGAGCAGCACGGGACATTGGAGGTTTCACAGTTGGGGCACCTGGGAGGTCATCTGGTCAAGCCCCATTACTGGCTGTTAGCAGGTTCCGGCTGGCTCAGGCACCATGCCTGCCGACCCACTGCTTCCTTGCGGCCTTATCCTATGCACTCCTTCCTGCCCACAAGGGGCTCTGTGTATAGCTAGCTGGACAGGTAGGGCTTGGAGCAGATGACTTAGGGCATTTCTGGACCAACTGCTGATCACTGCCTGATCAAGCTCTCCAAAGCTGCCCTTCAGTCCTTCAGGGACCCACATGCAGTTCTGCCAGGCTCTCTGTACCCCAAGTTGCGCACCCCCCGCAAGCCTCTTCAGTATAACCCTGCAGGGGTTTCCTCAGAGCCTCATCTCCACAGGGTCAGCCTTTTGTGTCTGCTTGCTGGCTGACGGCTGCCTCCACCCTGTGCAGGCTTATAGGCCTGGTCCTCCACTGTGCTGGCACACAGAGCAGAGCCCCACACAGGCAAGTGCTTGGCAAACACCTTGTGGCCACTGACAAGACAAACACACGGTCTCCCCGAGTGCATCCACCCTCCTGTTACCGAGGTGGGGTGCCCCACATTCAGGGGGGTCTGTCTGGGCTGGACCTGGTGAAGAACCGGGCAGGGCAGACCAAGACCCAGTGAGGTGCCCATGGAAACAAGCAGGCCCCAAAGACATGCCCTGGATGCTGCTCGGGTTCTGGGGGTGCTGCACCCAGAGCTCAACAAGCCTCTGGAAGAAGGAGATGCCCAGAAGTGGCTCCCGCTCAAACGGGTTTATTTCTGGCCAAAGCCAAAAAGTCAGCTGGCCAGAAACACCAGCTCCCTGACACAACAAGAAGGACCCTCTCCTGTGCTGTGCGATCTGCACACTCAGCTGAAACCCCACCCTGGGGGGCCATGTGTCTGCTCTGTGGAAAGGCTGCTTCTCTGTGCTTGCTTTGCTCAGTCCTTCCCTGCCACTTGGCACCTTTGCTCAGGACCATGGAACCTCTTGCAGGCAATTCAGGCATAGCCTTGAGCTGTCCACATTTCAGGGCCTAGTCACAGGGGAGGCCGCAGAGGACCCTGTAGCGTCAGAGGTCACCTTTGGGAAGCTTACAAGGCCATGAAGCGTCCTTACTCTGGCATTCCTGTTGCTCAGCATCTTTTTGCAGCTCATATTTTTCTTTCCAAATTTGACATCTTAAGAAAAGGACAGATTTGTACATTAACATTCATAGCAGCTTTATTTGTAATAGTCAAAAACTGGATAGAGCCCAGATGTCCTTCAACGGGTGAGCAGTTAAATATACCATGTGGCACATCCACACCTTGGAACGTGGCTCAGCCATCAAAAGGAGGGCGCCATGGGTGCAGCACGGAATGAGGCCCCAGGGAAGTGTGCCGAGTGAGTAAGCCATTCCCAAAGGCCACACACGTACCGTACAGTTCCACTTACACAGCATTACAGAAATGACAGCACTTTAGACATGGCGCACAAAGGAAGAGATGCCAGGGGTGGTGGGGTGCAGGGGGAGTGAAGCAGGTGTGGTTACAGGAGGGCAATGCCAGGAAGCCTGTGGAGAAGGCGCCCTCAGGACCTTGACACACCAGCCCACCCGTGGTAAGATTGTCATGAGTCAGACCAGGGCAGTGTGGAGAGCACTGTGTGTTGTGTCCATGTCACTACCATACTATAGTTTCCCGAATGTTACCATAGGGAAAGTGAGCAGAGTACACCCGGGACTGTTTTTGTATTATTTCTGACAATTGCACGTGACTCTACAATCACCTCAGTAAAATTTCAGTTAAAAAATGCCATCTACGAACAAGCTAAACATTTAATATAATAAATTACTACTCTTCAGCTCTTTAATTTCACCTAGATGCACCAACTGTTCACATCTGGTGCTATTTGCCTTCTCTCCCTACACATATTTATTTGCATATATGTTTATATTTGAAAGTCAGTTGACAGCATGCAGGCACTTTGCCTACAAACAGTTCAGAAGCATCTCCTGAAACCAAGACCTTCTACTTAGTTGTCACCTGTCACTACACCCAACAACCATGCACTCATGGATTGAGCAACACTACCTGATACATGGTCTACTCTAGAATCGCCCTTGTCCCCAAATGGTCCCTTAGCAGGTTGTTGCCTTGCATGTGGTCGTTGCATCCGTTTACCCTCTTCTAATCTGCAACAGTCCCTCCATCTTTCATCATTCATGACACTTGCATTTCTGAAGAGCCCAGAAGGCTCCACAGTCTAGATCTGCCTGATCCTTCCCTGGAGTTGAATGTTTGGGGCAGTGAGACAGATTAGATAACAGCCCATCAGGAGACCACCTGTCCCATTAGTGGTGATGTGAAGTGTGAACACTCGGCCAAGGTGGGGTATCACATCACTCCATGGTCAAGGTCCCTTGTGGAGTGAATCAGCCATGTGTGGGATGATTGTTTGAGACCATAAATATAATGTTGTCCCCCAAACTATTTACTCAATGGTTTTAGCACCAATTGATGGTCCTTGCCTGAATTCATCATTACACTTATGGTTGCAAAGTCATGAGTTTCCAGTTTCACCATTCCCTCTACATTTATAGAAATTATTTGGTCAAGAAATGCTTCCCCTCCTTTTTAAAAAATTTTGTAAATATTAATATGAATTCAAGATTCTTTTTTCATTCAATTATTCTTTCTGACGCTCAAATGGATCCAAATCTGCCCAGTCAAGTTCCCTTAAAGCTGGCTCCTATGCTCCTTTTCTTGGGGAGATGGTGATTTTTAGTTTTATATTATTGCAATCTAAAAGTCTTATATAGCAGGTGCACAGGACACACCCTTTTGGTTCTGTCCACTGCAGCCCATGTGACCCCACTCTGGGACCACCTCTACCTCTGCTCCCCTTCAGAGTATGCTATATCCAGAGCACAGAGTGTCCACAGCCCCTGGAGTGGTTAGGGCATGAGGTCCAGGCTATCCTACCTGCTTTGACACCTCTTGGTTGCTGGGTCTCAGTCATTCATCTGAAAGGCTAGAGCATCTATCGTGTCTCCGTCCCAGAGAGGTGGAGGCCCAGCACAGGCGAGCCGTCAAGAACAGGGTGGGCAGCAATGCTGCATGGGGTTGTGGGAAGCCCTGAGCCCAGCTGGAAGATGAGGCTGGGGTCCCTGTCCCAGGCTGCACAGAATCCCCACAGGCTGAGCCAACCTGAATGCTGGGAGTCAGGGGATGGGTTTGGGAGGGAGGGATAGGGGTTATCTTCCTGGGCATCACTAAGGGGACCAACACTGTATATTCTAAGGAAACCATGTCCCAGACTGTGGTTCTATTAGGACCTAGGTCACGTGTTACAGGTAAAGAGCCCCGGCTGGCCTGGGCACTGGCTGTCCTCTCACCTCACCTGCTTGGGAAAAGATGCAGCTTCTTCACAGAGTGTCTTTTGAGGGCCCACCCCATGCTAGATCCCAGGGAGGCATGGCTCCTGCCCCATGCCATGCTTAGGATCCAGCCAAATGCATTTAAAACACGTAAGTGAATATATGTATACATAATCGTGGTAAGATTGCTTTTTTAATTTAGCCAGCTTCAAATCTGCTTTCCAACATAGGTCCTTCTGGAAATCATCTGCATTATCATTAAGGCGGTGCCTTCCCACTGCCAAAGAATAAAACCTAGGCTCCTGCCCGCCGCCTGCTGCCCACCCACCTGCTCTCTGCCCAGGCTTCCGCTCCCTTCCCTCCTGACGGCATGTCATGGCGCTCCTTGGCCAGCTGTTTTCCACACCTGCCCCCCTCAACCTAGGAGGCAAGCTGCGGTCTCGTTCCTGTGTCCCCATGCCGGGGACAGAGCGCAGGTGAGTGAATGTTCGATCGGTAGAGTCCCTTCCCCCAGTGAATGTCTGGTCTTGGTTGGAGGACTGCAGGCAGGGCAAACACCTGCGCAGGTAAGAACCTCAGGTCATACTCACACATGCAAGAGATCACATTACTAATTTCATGAAATGAGTTGAGTTTCCAAGTTGCCAACGCCCTGAACTCAGGCTTGCTCAGTCCTCAGCGTCCTCCTCTGGGAAATGCAGTGAGACACCTAGGGGCTGGCTGGGTGCTTCTGCTCTCAGCACGGCCCACCTGCCCTCTGACCAGTTGTGAGAAGCAAACACAGCAGGGTCTGGAGAGGACAAGTACAGCCACACTCCTGTCCCTCCTCACTTGTGTCCTCCCTCCCAGGCAGCAGCTAGACAGCTCTTCCCAAGCTCTGCTTTGAATTAAAAAGTGTGTGGCCCTTTAAGAGAAGCATCCGCCGCCCCCGCGCCCCGCTGCCCCCTTTGATGTTGCTGGCACTGAAAGGTTCCCAGTGGCGAGATCTGAGGGTTTGTTCTGCCTCCCCAGATGCCACGTGCAGATCACAGGGTGGGAGGGCGCCGGGCAAAGGTCACATGGCTGGCCAGGCCTCCATGCAGTCCCATAGCAGCAGGCGCTGGGGACCAGAAGGCTGTACGGAGGGGACCCAGTGGCCTGGGGACCGTCAGGCCCAGTGGAGCCAGCTGCGAGAGCTACGGAAGCACTGAGGAGGAGCGCCTCTGGCCCTTCCCACGGGGCTCTGAGCAGCCTCACCTCCCTGATGCCCTGCCTCACCTGTAAGGTGAAGAGAACACACCGGCATATTGGGGTCACTCCTGGGACAAGCCAAGGAGCTCACCCCACAGATGTGTGGGAAGTTGCTCCCATCCCCAGGCCCTTCCTCCCCCAGCTTTGGAATGTGGCCATTCCCCGGAGGAGTGCCACAGTGAGCCCAGGTCAGCTGCAGGCCTGCATCCAGGAGGGTCCTTTGCTCCTGGATTGTCCCCCAGAAGGGCAAGCCTTCATGGGAAGGGCAGGGTGAGGCAGGGGTGTTGAGAGGAGGGTAGGTCCTGCCAAATAACCAGTGGGGGTCCCAGGTCCCAGGGGTTGAGCCTCGGGCCAGAAAACCCTCCACTGGTCTTCTGTTCACTGGAACGTCAGGCAGATAACAGCAGAGTGACCAGGAGCATCTAGGTCACAGCACCTCCCACAGCCCTGGGCAGGGCGGGGACTCTGGCACCAGGTGCCGTCAGTCCTAGGGTGAAGGTGTGTGTGGTCCTTTCTGCCAGGTGACCCCAAGGCTGCTCTGGCCAGGCCTGCCAACAGCCACTGATTCCCAGGAGAGGACATCTCTGTCAGGCCTTGGAGCTGCCTGTGAAGGGCCTAGGCCTGACCCCCATCCCCCCCACCCCCACCCCCACTGCCAAAGAATAAAACCTAGGCTCCTGCATCTAGTGGATGGGGGTTCTGCAAAAACCAAAAGGGGTTTCAAACTCTACAATTGCACGGCCTGGCCTTGAGGCCCCTTGCCCAGTCAGAGCCAGACATGGGCTCATGACTGGCTGGGGAGCAAGGCTTTCACTTGGGACAACCTGCAGGGGCAGTGAGGTGCTTGGCCCATCTTCCTGCTCTCTCGGGCCTCAGAAGCCAGCAGCTGGGGTGGGGAGCCGCCCAGGTGTCTGTGTGAGGCAGGGCAGCTGAGGCTGGCAGGCAGTGCCGAACAGCCACCAGCTCAGAACTCTCAAGGGACCCCAGAAGGGAGGTGGTCTTGCAGCACGGAGCAGTCCCACGTCTGGGCAACAGGACTGGGTCCAGAGCTGCAGGACGGCCTGAGGCCCTGGACCCCCAGCCCTCTGGCCAGGTTATCAGTCTGTTGGACCCCACACAGCATCCTAGGTGGGACCCCCGTGCCACTGAAAGCCCTCTGCCACACACCCCTTCCCTCCCCAGTGGCTGTGGCTAGTCTGGGCCCCAAACCTGCTGAAACTCAGGCCCCAGCTGTTTTCTCCTGAAATGTTCTGTCTCTGCCTCCCTTTTCCCAGGAACTGGGCATATGTCCACATGTGAGCCACAACTCTGCCCATCTGGGATCCCTGACTCCCTCCCCCATGTTGTCCTTCCAGAGGACTAGCCCCTGTGCCCCCATCCTATATCTGGGGATGCCCATCCTAAAGAGGCACAGCCCTCTCTGGGCTTTCATTTTCCCAGGCTTCCCTGGGCACACGTGGGATCTGCTGCCTCCACTGAATGAGAGCCAGGAGGCAGAGACAGCACAGAATCCACCCTGGATGTGGCAGTAGGAAGGGGACGAGGAAGGGTGGGTCCCCTGTCCAGCATCCATGGTATTCGTGGTCCTGGGACCATTGCAGCAGGCCATCTGGACATAGTTCCTGCTCCTCATCCCCAAGCCTGAGTGTCTGCTCTCCAGACATTCCACAAGCCCTTGAACCCAGGACTGCAGCCTACCTTGGTCCCTGAGGGACAGCCAGCACCCACCCAGGAGTAATCACTATCATTTATCACGGGCTCACTGGCCTCTAGGGGTCCTGCCTTGTTTCATGCTTCCACAACCCTGAGAGGCAGGTCCTATTCTCGTTCCCACTTCATAAATGAGGAACCTGATGCTCAGAGCCCCAGCTGTGGGCCCAGCATGAAGAAATCAGACACTTTGCCCACTGCTACATCCCCGAAGATGTCTGACAGCACATCCCATGTTCAGGAGGATTTCCAGAACTGCACCAACCCAGCCGATTCAGCGCCCGGAACTCCATTCACTGGCCCCACCCACCCTGGCACCTGGTGCCCCATGCCACCTACTGACCATCATTGGTCAGACCCCTCGGTGGCTTATTTTGTTTTTTGTTTTTTTTAGGTAGAATTCACATGTCATAAAACTAACCACTTTAAAGTGTACAATTCCATGGCATTTAATACATTCACAAGGTTATGCAACCACTACAATAAATTTTTAGAACATTTCATGCCCCAGAAGAAACCCTGCACCTATTAGCAATCACTCCCAATTCCTCTCCCACCTCTAGCAAGACCAGCAATCTGCTTCCTGTCTCTATGATTTGCTTATTCTGGGCATTCCATACAAATTGCATCATAAAATGTGTTGCCTACCTCTTGTGACTGGCTTCTTTCACTTAGCTTGATGTTTTTAAGACTCGTTCGTGTTGTAGCATGTCTACACTTCATTCCTTTTTATGGCTGAATAATATTCCGTTGTGTGGAGAGCCCTCACTGGGTTTATCCGTTCCTCCACTGATGGGCCTTCAGGTCTTTCCACCTTGGCTGCTGAGAATAATGCTGCTGGGAACAGTCATGTACAGGCTTTTGTCTGAACACCTGTTTCTGAGTCTTTTGAGGAAACAGCTAGGAGTGGGATCGCTGGGCCATATGATAATCCTGTGTTTACTATATCAAGGAGCCGCCACACTGGTTTCCATGGTGGCTGCAGCACTTTACGTTCTCACCAGCGCCGCACAGGTCCAATTTCTCCCAACACCTGTGTGCTCCACACTGTTCATCACATCCACCTCGGGGGTGGGAAGCGGAATCTTACCCCATGCTGTTCAGCCCAGGGTCCCCCCTCCTCCTACTTGTTAGGGCCTCAGTGGCTGCTGGGCCAGGTGCAGGCAACCTGGAAGCAGAGGCCCAGCACTGGGTGGTCGAAACCCACCGGATCTGGGGAGCTGGAAACTCTGAGTGGAGGAATCTGAGGGGAAGAGGAGTCAAGAGGGGGACCAGGTGGGAGCGGCCAAGACAGTTGTGGGCAGAGGAGAAGGACTGGGTTCTGTGAGGCTCTTCACTCCTGCCAGGAGCATGGAATAAATCACAACAGGAACTCGTTTGGGTCAGTGTGCAAGCTAAATCGCATTACCCCAAATCCTGTGAATATAATATGCATGCTCTTCCCTTGTCCTGGATTTTTGTTGGAAATCCTAACTGCCATCCTCATAGCCTGCCATGCTGAGCACTTTAATGCATGGGCTCTCATAATCCTACAACAGACCCGCTGCTGGAGGTATGGTCATTGCCCCACTTTAAAGAAGATGAAATGGAGGCACAGAAGGCAGTCATGGGCCTTATGCAGGATCTCCCTGCAGGGAAATGGCTCAGAGCCAGGTCAGTGTGAGGCACAGTCCTATGCAGTCAGGCCATACAGCTGCAAGTAGCATTTCCTGCTTGGGATTTGGAATAATAGGCTCCTAGAGGTAGAGGGCTCCTGGAGCAGGTTCTCCCTAATGCTTAGGTCGCCCTGGGTGCCCAGGGAGAAACGGCCAAGGATAGGACCGGACCTGTGTTTGGAGCTGCTGCCTCTGGCCAGTCCCAAGCATGGCTTTTAAACCGACCCAACACCAGGGGGATGGGAAGCGTGGATTTCCAAATGAACAGAGCTCATTTTCAACTCTTCTGTAGCTCTCTGAGTCTCAGTTCTCCTAATCAGGAAAATAGGCATATAGCAGGTGCCTGTGGAGAGGACCCTCTCCTTGGTTGAGTGTCCCAGCCTAAGCTGGCCTCCAGGGCGCCTCAGACTCATATTAGGCTTTGAGTTTCTGCTACAGCACATTGCACCCCTCAAATGCCCACATGCCAGCTCTCAAAGGCCCTGTTAGTTCTCCCACTGCATCCGCAGGAGCCCAGCCAGTGCAGCCCATGGTGTGTGTGCCTGGTGGATGGGTGTTGCAACTTTCTAATCCCAGTTCATCATTCAGCCCAGGGACTGGTGAGGACGGCAAACACGCATGGCCAAAGGGGCCCTGCTCCCCAGGAGGGGAGTGGAGGGGAGCAGGGTCCTGGCAGCCTCTCAACTCCTGCCAGGGAGGGGCTGCAGGTGCCTCCCAGGGGGCACAGGCTCCCCATGGCCCTGAATTACAAGAGGGTTTCAGGAAGCCCTGTCCCAGGTCTGGACCTGTGTTCCAAAAGGTAAGGCCTGTTCGCATCTTCAAATACGGTGGGGAAATGACATCCACTGAGCTGCAGGTGGGAAGGGAAATGAGAAAAGGTCTACCAAAGCTGCCCATTGTCCTTTGTGCCTGTGGAAAGTGAATAAATGTTTTCCTTTTTTTTTATATCTACCCGCCCACACGGTGGAAGCCTCCCAAGCAAATAGCTGCCCCCCCCCGTTTTTATTTCTGGGAAGGAATCTCCTTCTGTCCCCAGCGAGGTGTGCCAGGAAGGTGAGGCAAAGGGACAGATGCATGGTGGTGTGGATGTCACTGAGCAGAGACCCAGCTGGCAGCTCCTCCATCCTCACCTGCCCCAGTGGCGGCTGGGAAGGGGGATGCTCTTAGGGGTCCTCAGCATGGGGCGCACTGCCAGGGCCCCGGCAGGGAACATCGAGAACCCCACCCCGAGGCCCAGGATCTTCTTAAGTGGCAGAGCCCCCCTGGCCCAGGGCTGCCAGGAATCTGTCCATCCAGGCGCGGGGCAGGGCGACTCTCCCATGGCGCCGTGCTGGGGCGACGGGGCCCCGCACCACACCTGTCCGCTCCTCCGAGAGGCCCCGGCGCCGCTGCTGGCCGCCCCTCGGCGCAGAGCCCTGTGTCCGCCGTCGCTTTGATCCCGGGAGCGCCGCTGGATAAAAGTGCCGGGCGGCTCTGCGCCAGCGCCAGAGGGGGAGCGCAGCGGAGCCGGGTGTACCAGCGGGCTGGCGCGAGGCGAACGACGCCGAGGAACCGGGGCCGCCGGGTGCGCCGGCCGCGGTGAGCCGGACTCCCGGCCTGTTCCGGGAGAGGGTTGCAGACCGAGGTCTGGGGCGCCCGCGGGCTGCTCCAGGCCTGGGCAGTGGGCTTGGGGGCCCCCGGAGGCTCAGGTGAGCGCGCCCAAAGGCGCCCCCAGCCCGTCGGGACGGCCTGCTGCACGGCGGGTGGAGCTCTCCTGCGCTGAAGAGCCCCGTCCTTCCCCACCGCGCCCCGCCGCCCCTTCCAGCGTCCCGGGGCGGGGGCGGCGGCGGCGGCGCCGGGATAGCCGCGGCGAATGGAGCCTCCGGGGCCGCCGGGCAGCGCTGACCCCCCACGGCGCCGGGCCGGGAGCGCCTCCGGCGGCCGCGTCGGGGTAGTCCAGGCCCCTCCGTAAGGCTTGCGGTTTGGGAAGAAAAGGCGATGCCTCCGCCAAGAAAAGAGCGAGCGCGGCCCCCTCCCCCTCCGCCGAGCCCGGGCGGCGGCGGCACATCTAACGCGCGGGCACCCGGGCGGCCGCGGCCCCCGCAAACTACGCCCAGGCTCGGCCCCCGCCTCTCATTGGCGCGGGCGGGAGCCAGCGCACCCAGACCCTGCGCTACCCTCGGCGGCCGCGCGCGCAGCCCCAGCTGCCAGGCCGACGGCGCCCGGCCAGGAGCCTCGACGCCG
>JAQQAC010006923.1:42181052-42311219 GCA_029783875.1 Phataginus tricuspis | reverse complement strand
CTCCGCAGGTGGCCACGGGCCCGAGCGGCGCGGCTATGGGCCGAGGGGTGCGCGCCCTGCTGCTGCTGGGCCTGCTGCACTGGGCCGGGGGCGGCGAGGGCAGGAAGACCTGGCGGCGCCGCGGCCAGCAGCCGCCCCCGCCCCGCGCAGAGGCGGCGCCCGCGGCCAGCCAGCCGGTGGAGAGCTTCCCGCTGGACTTCACGGCCGTGGAAGGCAACATGGACAGCTTCATGGCGCAGGTCAAGAGCCTGGCTCAGTCCCTGTACCCCTGCTCGGCGCAGCAGCTCAACGAGGACCTGCGCCTGCACCTTCTGCTCAACACGTCGGTGACCTGTAACGACGGCAGCCCGGCCGGGTGAGGCCCGACCTGTGCCCCGACCCGCGCATCCCTGCCAGCAGCCCTGCGGGGCACTGTCCGCCTCCCCGCCTGCGCCCGAACAAGGGAGTCTCTGCGCTGGTGCCCCCAGGGGAGAGGGCTCCCGTCGGGCTTTCGGAGGTGCTGGACTGGGGAGGGCCCTGGCCAGTGACTCGCCGTGCGGGGGGTGGGGTTGCGCTTCAAGAGCTGGTCCCTGGCCAGCCCGGGCACTGACCCCTCGGACACAGGTGCCCAACCCCTCTGCTGGAGTCCTTCGGTTCCTGGGCGGGGAGACGGAGTCTACGAGTGGCCCTGGCTCCAGCAGGAGGAGGCGACACGGGGCGGGGAGAGTCCTGCTGTACCCCCGCCCCCACCCCAGCTCCACTCGGGCGGTCAGCTCCCTGGTGCTGCCGGGACTGCCAGGGATCCCAGCCAGCGGAGGCCGGGGAGGGGGCGCAGGTGGGACGGAAGATCTGGGGCGTAGCATTCACCCCTTCCTTGCCCAGAAGTAGATAAAGGAAGCATGCAAGGCTGGGGTTGGGGAGGGTTCGGGGTCATCCACGTCCTCAGCAGGTCGACGGCCTGAGTAACGCGACGTTAGGTCGGAATTCGGTGGCACCAGCGCCCTTCCACACATGCCTGGCGGGTCCCAGCGACCCCGCCCCACTCACACTCCTCCAGCGGGGACGCTTTTCAATCTCCAAGCGCCACCGCGCGCCCTCGGAGGATCCTGAGCCCGGCGAGGACCCGGCTCCAGGCCTCTGGCGCCGAAGTTCCAGCGGGTCCCGCGCGGGGCGGGCCGTGGGGATTTTCCACGGGCCACACAGCCCCTCGAGGCCCTTGCCCGCCCCGCGAGCGCCACCTCCCGGGACTGAATGCCACAGGCCGGGCCGGGCGCTCTCTACCAAACCTGGCCGCTGGCGCCCCCGCGCGGCTGGCTCGGGCCGGGCGGCAGGTGGAATGACCCTTTCCTGTCCCAAGCTGGGCCCTGCAGCGCCGCTGACGGCCCGCTCTGCCCTTCCTCCTCTGCAGCTACTACCTTAAGGAATCCAAGGGCAGCCGTAGGTGGCTCCTCTTCCTGGAAGGTGCGTCCCAGGGGCCCAGACCGCGGGGTGGGCGGGGACCCTGGGACACGGCCCTGACGGTAGCTGTGCTTGCAGGCGGCTGGTACTGCTTCAGTCGGGAGAACTGTGACTCCCGCTACACCAGCATGCGGCGCCTCATGAGCTCCAGAGACTGGCCCGGCACCCGCACAGGTCGGCAGCTGGCAATAGCCAGAGAGCGCACACCTGGGGGGCCGGGTGGGGCAGTGAGGGGCTCGCAGTGTGAAGTCCTGCAAGAAACCCTTTTTCACTCCCTAGAGCCCCAGAGAGGTCCCTACCCCGCCAACACCTCCTTCTCTGCACATCCTCAGCCGGGACACTCACTCTCACCTCTCATTTTTGTCTTATTCCACAGGTAACTTCCAAGGGCTCACCAAGGTGGCTCCAGAACATGCGTGTACGTAGGACAGGCAGCCCGAGTCAGAGAAGCAGGGGGTGGGGGGAGTCAGGAGTCAGCGCAGGGGTCACAGCCTGGCCCTCCCTTTAGGGGCCAAGTAGGATCTCACACATGCCTTTCTGTAGTCCCCATCCCTGCACACACCCCCACCACCAGAAAGACCCACTGCCACTGTCCCCCTGCCGCAGGCACAGGGATCCTGTCCTCCCAGCCAGAGGAGAACCCCCACTGGTGGAACGCCAACATGGTGTAAGGGGGAACTCTTGGCGGGGGGACTTGGGGTGTTCTTCCCGGGTGTCCCTCCTGGGGCTCTTGTCCTGGGTGGAGTCCGTCCTGTCTTGGGGCTCTCGGGCAGCACAGCAGCATGGCGGGCTCACCTTGTCCCCACGCCGCAGGTTCATCCCGTACTGTTCCAGTGATGTCTGGAGCGGGGCTTCATCCAAGTCTGACAAGAGTGAGTCCTCTGCCCCCACGGACAGGGAGGGAGGGAAGCAGACTTTTGGCCCCTCTAGCCCATAGACAGGGTGTTCCAGGGTGCCAGCCCCCAGCGCCCTCTGCCCACTAGTCCATGGTGAGCCTGGCCCCTGTGAGGGTCCTCATTCCTGGGTGTTCCCTGGGGAGGGACCCCTAGCATGGCCTCATGCACATGACCCACATCCCTCCAGTCTACCTCAGCCCTTGGAAGACCCTCCGGACCCCCAGCTAGAACCCTTCCTCCTCCTAACCTGGGCGCGGAAGGCCTTGCCCTCGGTGCAGGCCCTGCCTGAAGCACCCCCTCCTCGGTGCAGATGAGTATGCCTTCATGGGCGCCCTCATCATCCAGGAGGTGGTCCGAGAGCTCCTGGGCAAAGGGCTGAGCGGTGCCAAGGTGCTGCTACTGGCGGGGAGCAGGTAGGCTGGGCAGGGCTGGGGCGGGGCGGGCCCTCGGGCAGGGCTGGGCGGGAGTGTGCACGGGAGGAAGAGGCGCAGGGAGCCTGGGCAGACCCAGGGGCATCCAGCCTCGTTGGGACTAGGCAGGCAGCCCACAGGGCAGCTCCAGAACACTGCAGCGGACAGCTGTCCAGAGGCTTCTGTGAACTCCGAGGTTGCTGGATGTGAGGAAAGCCTTCGGTGCCCTAGGGGTGGGTTTGGGGTAAGCCATGCCAGTGCACTCCTTCCAAGGCCAGGGCCCTGTAGGCATGATCACACCTCTTGGTCGCTGGGTCCCAGCAGGCATGCAGGAGACCCAGGGACATCCATGGGGTGGTTGATGGGGCCTGAGGCCACATAGTTCACCTTCATTTTCAGATAAGGAAACTGTCAAAGTGAGAGAGAGGAAGGGAAAGGAGGGGATGACCTGCCACTTAGCTGTGGATCAGTGCCTGCAGGTCTGCCAGCCCCTCCTCTTGAGAGGCCAGTGCCCTTGAGAGGCCCACAGGTCCTGCACGCAGACACAGAGTTGGCCATTCAGAATGCATCAGACCCCAGGCCTCCTCAGCACAGGCTGGGGCTGGGTGGGCTCTGGGAATGAGCACCCCTCCACAGCCACCCGGCCTCACATCCCGCCTTCCCTGCAGTGCAGGGGGCACGGGGGTGCTGCTGAACGTGGACCGTGTGGCCGAGCAGCTGCAGGAACTGGGCTACCCAGCCGTCCAGGTGCGGGGCCTGGCCGACTCCGGCTGGTTTCTGGATAACAAGCAGTACCGTGGCACGGACTGCATCGACACCATCACCTGCGCACCCACGGAGGCCATCCGCCGTGGCATCAGGTGCTCACGTTGGGGCCCCTTCCAGGCTGCAGGCTCCCATGCAGAGGGCCTGAGGTGGGTGGCGTCTGGGGGTGGCCTAACCTGCAGCATGTGGCCCAGGTACTGGAATGGGATGGTCCCAGAGCGCTGCCGGCGCCAGTTCCAGGAGGGTGAAGAGTGGAATTGCTTCTTTGGCTACAAAGTCTACCCGACGCTGCGCTGTGAGTGGCCACCTCCTGAATACCCGGCCTGGAGTCCAGCCCCCAGAGGCAGGCCCAGAGACCACTGCCCCTCCCAGGAGCAGGGTGACTAAGTCACCCTGGGTTGACTGGGACTTTCCTGGTCTTAGCACTGAAAGTCCACTTGGTCCCACGCAGACCAGGACAGTTGGTCACCCTGTCCTCACCCATGGTCAGGAATATGCTCTGGAGCTGAATCCCAGGGCTGCACTGGGTGGGGTCTTGGCCGTCCCTCCTCAGTCCCACACGCAAAGGGACATCACCACCAAGTTTTCATCAGGTGAAGTCCCAGGGAGCCAGGCCAAATTGGGGTGGTGGGTGGTAAGGTGCTTGTTCAAGGAAGGGTGCCACAGAGGGCCGGCAGCTGGCATCCCAAGGGACCACGAGCCCAGGGCAGGGGGCAGAGCACCAAGGCGAGGCCCCGCTGAGCTGTGCCCCCAGGCCCAGTGTTCGTGGTGCAGTGGTTGTTCGACGAGGCCCAGCTGACTGTGGACAACGCCCACCTCGCGGGACAGCCGGTGCAGGAGGGCCAGTGGCTGTACATCCAGAACCTGGGCCGCGAGCTGAGGAACACACTCAAGGATGTGCCGTGAGTGTGCTGGGAACCCCCACTCAAGCCCCTCCAAACACGCAGCAATGCCCTGGACTTAAAACCAGAGACCTCAGAGACAGCAGCAGGAGCAGCCAGCTGGTAAACTGGGGTCCATCCAGACAGTGGGGTATCACCCAGCACTGAGCAGAAGTGGGCTTTAACCATGAACAGCAGTGGCCGGGCCTTAACTGCACGCTACCAGGTGAAAGAAGCCGACTGGGAAAGCACACACTGAGTCCAACCCCAGCACGGCCTGCAGGAGGCAGAGCTACGGGAAACCATCAGCCGCGCCAGGGGCGAGGCAGGGAGGGCGGGACGGAGTGCAGAGGGTTTTCAGGGCACAGGAACTACTCTAGTGATACTGTAGTGGTGCACACGCCTTACACGTTGGTCCAGACCCACACTGTGTCCAACAGCCAGACTGAGCCCCGATGCACCCAATGGACCCTGGGTGGTGGTGACCTGTCTGTGCAGGTTTCCTGATTGTAACAACTGCACCAGCTGGTGGTGTGTGGGTGATGGGGGGCTGTGCATGATGGGAAGCAGGCCATACGTGGGAACTCCCTAGGTCTTCCACTCAACTTTGATGTGAGCCTAAAACTGCTCGAAAAAATAAAGCCCTGGTCAGCCTCCCACCACTGCCCAGCAGGCCCTGCCTGGAGGAGGTGGACTCTGAGCAGGATTTGGAGGCAGGAAAGGAGCATGCGGGCTGGTGGGGTCAAGGCCTGGGCCACATAAGCAGGCAGCCAACCGCAGCAGCAAAAAGGACTCAGGAGCCCGAGAGGGCAGGCTCCTGGGAGCAGCCCGTCGCCCCTGCGCTGTAGGCATCAGGCAGGGAAGGGCTGAGGGGCATGGTTGCAACAGGCTGTCTTCTCCCCAACAGGGCCAGCTTTGCCCCGGCCTGCCTCTCCCACGAGATCATCATCCGAAGGTCAGTGTCTCCGAGCCCAGGGACAGCCTGCGTCTGTGCAGCCCCGCCCCTTGCCTGGCCATCTGCCCCCCTTGGCTCTGTATAAACGGCTTCCTTCCAAGGCTTCCAGTGCTACTTCCACCACCAGCTATGTGGGGAGAGCGCAGATGCAGCCCTGCCTCCAGTGGTAGCGATGCTGTCACCTGCTTCGGCCATACACCGAGTGACCCCACCTGTGTTTCTGTCTGCAGCCACTGGACAGATGTCCAGGTGAAGGGAACCTCGCTGCCTCGGGCACTGCACTGCTGGGACAGAAGTCTCCACGATAGCCACAAGGCCAGCAAAGCCCCCCTGAAGGGCTGCCCTGTCCACCTGGTGGACAGCTGCCCCTGGCCCCACTGCAACCCCTCTTGCCCCACCATCCGGGACCAATTCACGGGGCAGGAGATGAACGTGGCCCAGTTCCTCATGCACATGGGCTTCGACGTGCAGACCGTGGCCCAGCAGCAGGGTCTGGAGCCCAGTAAGCTGCTGGGGATGCTGAGTAGCGGGAGCTAGGGGTCCCACCCTGGAGCCGGCCTGAGGTCCTCTTGCCCCCGGCCCAGTCTGAACGCCCTCCACCTGCAGCCTTCTTGGGCCCCCACCGCTGCCTGCAGGAGTCCCAGAGGAGATGGTGGACCTGCCGTTAGCCCCGACTGTGGCCTGTGACCCTCAGACCCCCACTGCCTCCCCCTCCAGTCAGAGGCACTGGACTCCCTAGCCCCCGGCCTCTCCTGCCTTTTTGTATTATTTTATAAAGTGACTTTTTTATTACTTTGATTTTTTTTAAAGAAAAATAAGAAATATATGAATGATATTATTTTGTAACATATTTTTCTTAAATAATGCAAAAAGATAACAAGAACCTCACCATGCAGATGTGTTTGTTTGAATGGGCAGTGTGCCCACTTCACCCCTGCTCACCCTGGCCTCTCCCCCACCCTAGCAGAGAAGGGAGCTGGGGAGGGGGACCACAGGGCCCCCTGACCTCTGACCCCTTCCTGGATGCACAGGTCCCATTTGTGGCACCCACCTCAGCGCACGTGTGTCCTCTTCTAGAACCTTCCTGAAGATGCCTGCTCCTGTCTGTCCAATCAGCAAATACCACTCCTGGGCCCACGACAGGCGAGATCCCAACACAGGACAGCAGCTCCCATTTCTCTTTGTTTTGTTAGCGACGCGACTTTCACAGACTGGCTCAGAGTGTGAATAAGTGCACACCTGGGCACTGGCACAATCTCCAGGTTCAAAACTTGATTGGCCCAAAAAACACTCCCTGCCCAGCAAACACCTTCTTGAAATCTTGCAGCGGACTTATTTTTGCAAGGCCATACGTGCATGTGGGTCAGAATTTGGAAGATGCAGGCTTGGAGGTGGAAATCCTCCCTCTGGCTCTGCTTCTGAGAGCAGAGGTGGCACACAGATCTGCGGACGGTCCCAGAGGCCCCAGGCCTGGAAATGAGCATGCACACACAGACCCACTCTTCTCTCTACACATAACTACATGCACGAGGCACACGTGACCATGTATCGTGCACACAGCTGTCCCTTCTTCTCGCTGCACACGATCTTGGGGCCTGTGGGGAGCAATGCAATGGTGGTGCGATGTGGTCAGTGAGCAGTGGGCTCTGGGCTTCCCTCTCGTCAGGTGCAGAGGCGTCAGTGTGGATGACTCACGTCGACATCAGCATGCACATGGGCGAGTGTATGCGAGGGATAAACCCCGGCCACAGTGCTGGCAGTGGCCGGTGACGCTCCTGCCTGCCAGGTGGGGCTCCCTGCAGGCCCCGACATTAAGCACACTTTGTGTTTGGGCACACTGACCTCCCTAGCACCCCTACGAGTAGGTTTTATTATAAACTCCAACTTAAGTATAAAGGATCCGAGGCCAGGACAGGTCCTGGGGCGGGTCACATGGAGCAGAGAGAGGACCCACCGTGCCAGGTCAGCCGGGGCTCCACATCCGGCCCCCGACCACAGCTGCCAGGGGTCTGCAGCCTCGCTCCCAGAGTGAGGAGAATCGTGGAGGCCCCACACCCTCAGCCGCAGCCAGGGCTGTGCCCTAGGGTCTGACTGGCACTGCCAACACCAGGGCGACCCCCGGCCTGGGAGGGACCTGAGCAGAAACCTAGGACACTGGTGCCACCTGGGCAGGCACAGCCCTTCCAGGCCCTGCAGGGAAAGGCCTGGGTCTCACCCGCCTGCCCTGGGCCCACTCAGCAGCAGTGTCAGCTTCCCCAGGTGGAGCTGAGTGGCCACCTCTCTGGATAACTCCTACATGGCTTCCTGTGGGGATTCATGAAGCCCTGGTGGCCAAGAAAGACAGGTCAGGTATGCAGTAACCAAAGGCTGGAGAAGAAAGAAGCAGCACCCAGGGTGGCTGCTGGGTGGGGGGTTTGGGAGGTGTGGGCTGGAGGCCAGATCTTTCTTCAGAGAAGGGTAGCAGGTGGAGACAGCATGGGACTGAGGTCTGCTGCGCTGAGGGGCTTAAGTGACCAGAGGGAGGCCTGTGTGTCTTGTGTGTGCCAGGCCCACTGAACCTTATACTTGTGGGTAGGTCTGATGGGATTTCACCAAATGAATAAACTCTTTGTCCCCATGTTCCTGACAAAGAGGCAAACGGGCGCAGCCAACTTGGGCCAGTGACCAGCCGTGGTGTGCTTTACTTTGGGGAACAGTGCCAGGCGAGCCCAGGACGCACGAGGACAGTGGGGGACCACCGGACCGCTGTAGCTCTCTGGGCCGACTTCTCAACTTTTCTAGAAATGCTGCTGCTTTAGTTTCCACATCATGTGATTCCTAGGAACAAAACTGCCCAGGACAGAAGCAACCAAGACCTCCTTTGGTGGGAATGTTTAAACAAACTGTGGTCCATCCAGTGTAATATCAGTGCCAACACTAAGTGGGTCGTCAAGCCATGAAGACATAGAGAAACCTTTCTCTAGACCTTTCCTAAGGGTCTTTCCCCTGAGGCTGCGGGGAGCCACTTATGGGGTCAGGAAAAGCTGGTCACAGGTGGGCCCTGAGGATCAAAATCTGGGCAGGCCCCTCAGCAGGTTCCTGGAGAGTCCCAGGGGTGCCTGGTGCCAAGTGGGGGGACCACATGGCTGCTGGGAGTGGACAGCTCCAGCCAGGCAGCTTAAGCTCAGTTTCCCCACGCGGAGAAGGATGCTAGGGAAGGGTGGGCTTCTCCTTCCCCGAAGAGCTCGAGCATCAGGCACCACGTCCAGCGTGACCGGCATCCGAGAGTCACCACTCCCTCACTGAGGTCTCCTACTTCGCACATAAGCTGTCCCTGCCCCAGCCCGGTGCCCACCACCCTGGCCAGGGCCCCAGCTGGGTCATGCCTGCCACAGCTCTCTTCGGCAGGCCTGCTGAAGATGCAGGCTCCCCAGGGCCGAGTGACTTCGAGTGGGGCTGGGCAGGGGGCCTGCCTGTCTCCCTGGGGGCTGTTGGTGCCGCGCTGCGGCTCTACCCGGGCCCCATCGCCCTCGCGCAGAGCCCATCTTCCCTCAGCCACTGCGGGGTTACTGTGCAGGCCAGACTCCCCACGGTGGTCTTCTTGCTGTCATGCCTCATCTCTCCCCAGCATCTATCAATCCACTTTCGCCCGATTTCCAGGGGTCACCCAGCCAGGGTCGGAGCGGCGTCTGATCTTCAGGAAGGGAGCAAGCTTTTGCAGGAAGGCTGCTCACAGCACCCACTTCGCCACAGGGCGCTGGGGAGCCCGCCTCCTACCTGCTCGGGTACGCTGGCCATCCCTGAGCACTGGGGGGCCCCCAGCAGTGCTGGCAGTGCTGAGGCCCAGTCTCCCCAAAGTGCCCAAGGCTTCAGGTGCCTTGAGCTGGACCCCTTCGGCTGGGGGTGTGGAGGGTGGTGTCCCAAGGACCATTTATGGGGTTGAGCAGCGTGGCTGGGGTCGTGGTTATGAATGGCTGAACTGTGAACTTGGGCTGAAGTATGGTAATGTCTGCTTGAGATAAATCAAACCGCTCCATGCCGGAGGGTTTCCTTCCAGCTCCCTGTGCTCATGAGACAGCAGGAGCCAGAACCAGATGCCCTGCACCCTAGGCCTGAGGCCCCACGTCCTCATTCCCTTCTCTGGTTCAGGAGGCCCTGCCTAAGGACAAAGCCTACCTCCCCTGTGGGTCAGTAAGACCAGGGGGCAGGAAGAGGGGCTCCATGGAAGGCTTACCTCGCAAGGCCCTTCCACACCCCCTGCAGTGTCATACACTCTCAGAGGACTGACGCCCTGAAAACCAACACAAATCCCTTATTTTATGTTTATATTAACTGTTCTGGAAAATCACGAACAAGCGTATTAAGTCTGACAACCAGTACTATTCTAAAGGGAGCATGCTGACCCGAGAAGCATTCATGGGAGCTGAGAGCCCAGGACAGCCCCTGTCACCATTCTCCCGACAGACACACTGCAGAGACAGGACATCTCCTACGTGGTTTTCCCGCCAAGAGCATCCAGCCGAAAGCTGACTGTGAGGAACCAGTCAGACAATACACACTAAATGGCCTCTCCAAAAAGTCAGTGTTATAAAAGACAGATGCACCCGTATGTTCATTGCAGCACTATTTACGATAGCCAAGAAATGGAAGCAAGCTAAGTGTCCATCCATAGATGAATGTATAAAGAAGACATGGTACATATATGCAATGGAATATTATTCAGCCATAAGAAGAAAATAAATCCTACCATTTACAACAACATGGATGGAGCTAGAGGGTGTTATGCTCAGTGAAATAAACCAGGTGGAGAAAGACAAGTATCAAATGATTTCAGTCATCTGTGGAGCGTAAAAACAAAGCAAAAACTGAAGGAACAAAACAGCAGTAGACTCACAGAACCTAAGAATGGACTAACAGTTACCAAAAGGAAAGGGACTGGGGAGGGTCGGTGGGAAGGGAGGGAGAAGGGGATTAAGGGGTATTACTATTAGTACACATAACGTAGCGGGAGGTGGAGGGGGATACAGGGAAGGCTACACAGAGAAGAGAAGTAGTGACTCTATAGCATCTCACTACACGGATGGACAGTGACTGTAATGGGGTAGGTGGGGGGACTTGATAATGGGGGGAATCTAATAACCACAATGTTGCTCATGTGATTGTATATGAATGATACCAAAATAAAAAAAAATTGCAGGGAAAAAAGAAAAGTCAGTGCTTTGAAAAAAGTAGAGCCCATTCCAAAATAAAGGAAATCGAGAGATGTGACAGCTGAGCGCACTGCAATCCCGATCAGACGTGGGGGCAAACGTGTGACCAGCCATGAAGTGTGCTTGGGGCCCACGGGAGAACTGAGCAAGGACTATGTATCTGTGATCCTTCCTCAACTTCCCGAGCGTGACATCCTGTTCAGGGTCTGCAGGAGAACAGCCTTGTTGTTAGGAGGTGTCTGTTGGAGGGTCTCAGGCAGTGTCATGTCTGCAGAATCATTAATATTACTATTAAGTATCGACGGAACAGGGGAGGGGCAGTGGACCAACAGGGCAAAATATTAACAATTCTTGAATCTGGGTGAAAGAGACATGAGCGTTCATTGTGCTCTTTGGCAAATTTGAAATTTTTTTGAATGAAAAGTTGGGAGGAAGATATGTAAGGATATGTGTAGGCAAGACACTCACAATGGTTGCATCCAGGTGACAGAATTGCAGGCCACTTGTCTTCATCTTTTCCAGCGTTGATTAGGCCTGAGCATGCAATACTTTTTTTCTAATTATTTTTTTTTATTTAATATCATTAATATACAATTTAAAGTTGGTTTCACATGTGCATCACAGTGGTTCAACAGTCCCCACGACCAACTTACATTGTGATGGTGAATCACTGGGCCCTTCACGCCCCTCCCCCCCGTAACGACCAGTCGCTTCTCAGTGTCTATGACTCTAATGCCGCTTTGTTCCATTGTGAACATGCACTACTTTCACGGTCAGAAAAATTTTTTTCCATTTTCAAAAACCTAACACATTACTAATATTTTAGCCAAAAAACGGGAGTTTTTTCTATGTGTTTACATGTTTAGGAGCAACAAGTAAAAAGGTCCATACTGATCCCCCAAATAGGAGCTAACCCTCCACCTCCCAGGGTGAGGCAGGGCCTGCGGAACGGGGACGGGCGCCTCTGCAAGTGGGGTGCAGAGTCCCCAAGCACCACTCCCCTGCCCCACCGTCTCCCAGCGATCGGAGCTGTGAGCCCCAGGGACAATGACAAGGCTCTGAAACAACCAAGCCACCTCCCTGCTGGGAAGGGAAACCCCTGCACCCATCCCCCTCCTTTCTGCTCTCTCTCCTCCGGCCCCTCGGGCTGGAGAGCCAACTGACCTACCACACAGGTGCTGTGGAGGTGGGGATGTGCTTGCAGCCAAAGGGCTAATGGTCCTGGCAGACCCTTGGCTAGGGCATGGGGGTCAGATGTCCCTCTGGGGTGGGGACAGGCATGCAGGCTGCTATTCTGGGGCTCTGATCCTAGCCACCTATTTATAGCGCCGGGGGGGGCGGCTCAGCCCTCCCCACACAGGCGGCAGAGAGGCTGCCCTGCTGCAATGTCACCAGTGTCACTACCACTGCAGGCTTCTAGCACCTGCCACAGCTGCTGCTGCAGGAGACACAGGCTGCGGCCGGGCTGCGACCCCAGTGTCACCAGGCACCTTGTGAGACAAGGACGTGGCCGGCCAGATGGGCAGCACGTTGGAGGCCCCTGAGGGTGGGTACCTGCACCTAGGGGCTGTGGTGTCCCCCGTGGGCACAGCCCGTGCATTGCAGCTGGCCTTTGGATGCACTACCTTCAGCTTGGTGGCCCACCGGGGCGGCTTCACAGGCGTCCAGGGCACCTTCTGCATGGCTGCATGGGGCTTCTGCTTTGCCCTCTCCAGCGTGGTGGTGGCCTGTGAGTTCACCCAACTCCACAGCTGCCTGCGCCTCTCCTGGGGCAACTTTACAGCAGCCTTTGCCATGCTGGCCACCCTCCTGTCTGCCACGGCCGCTGTCATCTACCCACTGTACTTCACCCGGCTGGAGTGCCCACCTGAGCCCGCGGGCTGCATGGCCAGGGACTTCCGCCTGGCAGCCAGCGTCTTCGCCGGGCTCCTCTTCCTGGCCTACGCTGTGGAGGTGGCCCTGACCCGGGCCCGGCCAGGCCAGCTGGCCAGCTACATGGCCACAGTGTCGGGGCTCCTCAAGATCGTCCAGGCCTTCGTGGCCTGCATCATCTTTGGGGCACTGGTCCATGACAGCCACTATGGGCGCTACGTGGCCACCCAGTGGTGTGTGGCTGTCTACAGCCTTTGCTTCCTGGCCACAGTGGCTGTGGTGGCTCTGAGTGTGATGGGCCACACGGGGGGCCTGGGCTGCCCCTTCGACCGTCTGGTGGTGGTGTACACCTTTCTGGCCGTGCTCCTCTACCTCAGTGCAGCAGTCATCTGGCCTGTGTTCTGTTTCGACCCCAAGTACGGCGAGCCCCGGCGGCCCACCTACTGTCCCAGGGGCAGCTGCCCCTGGGACAGCCAGCTGGTGGTGGCCATCTTCACCTACGTCAACCTGCTCCTGTACGTGGCCGACCTCGCCTACTCCCAGAGGATCCGGTTTGTGCCTGCCCTGTAGCTGCAGGCAGCAGCCACCCCCGCACTCTCCAGAGGCTCAGGAGGGCCACCCAGGTGAACCCAGGAGCAAGCTGGAGGCCGACCACCGGGCAGGCTGCTCCTGGACTTGTGCTCAGCAGCTTGGCTCAGGAACGGTTGTTGGGGGGGCGCGGGGGCAGGAGGCATGGGGAGGAGCCTCCAGCAGCCAGCTCCCAGCCTCTCTGCCTTCTGTCTCTGTCTGTCTCTTTCCATCTCTCCCTTTCTCCCTCTCTCTCACTCCCTCTTTCTGTCTCTATCTCCATTTCTCTCTCTATTTCTTGGCCCTCCCTGGCTCAGTCTGGTCACGGTAGCACATGAAAAGCCTTTGAAGCAAGGGCTGTTGTGACCCACTTTGCAGATGGAGACACTGAGGCCAGGATTTAGGAAGCAGCCCTGTGTGTCCTTCAGTGTCTGGAGACTACTTGTGGGCTAGGTGACCTAAGTAGAGTTGGAAAGGGGACAATCCCAGAAGCATGAGGAAAGGAGCCCGGGAGAGTGCCAGAGCCCATCCAGCAGAGGGATCTGGGGGCCAGCTCCACTGCTAGCCATGAGGGGACAGCTCTCCCAGCAGAGCCCTGCTGGGGGGTCTGCACTGGCGTGAAGAGAAGAATCCAGCAATCAAGACCCTGCCTTGCCTACCTCTGAGTGTCCACAGCTGTGGGAAGCAGATAAGGACTGTGTTGAGATCACATGGGGCAGCCCCTGAGGCTGGAGATGGTACAGGTGGCCTGCAGGAGCCCACAGAGGCCTCAGCCCCAGAGCACAGCATGATGAGGAGAGCCTGGGTTCCCACCATTGACTCCGACACAAGAGCTTCTGCAGTGGCTGCTGTGGGCCCCAGGGAGGCTGGCCTGGGGCCTGTCCTGAGCCATGGGGAGGGCCTGGCCTGGAGCTGCACTGGAACACGGGGCCCGGGCCCTGGACACTCCTGGTTCTTGCAGGCCCACAACCTCTGCTCCAGCATCCATGCACCTGGCTGCTGAACACCAAGGCCTGCTGGGGCCAACACCCTCCATACTCCAGCCTGCTTCTCTGTCTTGAGAGCCCAGCCTGGGCCAACCATGGGCACCCACTGGCTGCCCTCAACACAGCAGCTCCTCTGCCCCTCAAGTGGCCTAGGGCTGAAGCAGGAAATAAACACCGACACTGATTTACACCTGGCTCTGGAGCGCAGGCTCTGCCAAGGGGGTGGTGGCCAGAATGCTCTGGCGAGAAGGGCCCAGACTGGGGCTGGGTAAGGAAGGAGGTGGCCGTGAGGGAGCCTGGGGGACTCTGGGGGTGAGGGCAGCCTCCCAAGGAAGGGGCAGGTAGGGTCCCTTCCCTCACTGGCAAGGGACATGGGGGAGCGGGGAGGGGGCGGTGATGTTGAGCTTGCCCTTCCCCCCCAGGGGCGCTCAGCACTCCCCTGCCACAGGCTCCCTTGTGCAGGTGGCAGAGAGAGATGAGCAGCCCTGCCTGCCTGCTAAGCAGGGCACACCAACAGGGGTCTCTGCCCGGAGCAGGTGGGTGCTGCTGTCTTCAGGTCCTGGAAGCACACTGGAGCTGCTGTGCCTTGGGGGCCCTGAGGGGACCCCCCCCCGCTGAGGTAAGGCAGGCATTTGGGGGTAGTTTTCCAGATGACAAAAGAGTGTACAGGCGACACCCTTCCCAGCTCACAGGAAGGCCCAACACGTCTTCCTTTTCTAGCCAAACTTCTGAAATGAGTTACCAGTCATCAGTCCCCCAACTTGCTCACTGTCCAGTGGCCTCCTGCCCCAGCACTCCACTCACCCTGAATCTCAAAGGCCCTGAGAGGGAGACAGAGGAGGGAAGAGGATCCAGGGCTTAAGATGAGCGCGGCAGAGGTCCTGTGGGAGGCTTGCCTGGACACATTCCTGTTGGTATGCATTCACTGCCTGGACCAGAGGACTCTCTTTGCGGGAGAGGAAATTACTTGATGTCACTTGGAAACAGTACTCAGATGACATACAGTGAAAGGCTGGGTTTTGTGCCTCTGAGTCTGGGCTACTCCCTTACAGTCCACTTTGGACACTTCCTACAGGCCCTCCCTCGAAGGGTGAGGACTAACTACCCTGACAGGTGGCAGGGCTGGGAGGCCTGGAAGTCTGTTGCCTATTTGATGACAACATGGTGGTGGGGGTGGGTCCCTGTGTCAATGAGGACTCAGCCCTGCTTCCGCGGCATAAACACCCAAGTACTGCTGAAATCACATTTTAGGATAGCTAGTCATGACTTAAGATACAGAACTGAAAAACTCCATCCCCTGGTCGCGGGATGGGCTGTCAATGACCATCACTTCTTACTTTGCCCTAACCTGACTGACTGGGACCCCAGACCATCCTGCAACCCAAATGCACATGAGCCCTGAGCACGTTCTTAGGGGAAAATGACTGGGGTCTTACTCTCCTGAAAACCAGGGTCAAAAAATTCCATGGACCCTGCAGACAAGATGTTAGGAGAAATGAAGGTGCTCTGTGGGACCTGGAGGGTCTCCGGGATCTCCTCTTCTATTTACTGGTTGATCACCACCAGCCCAAGCACCTGTTTGGGGAGGTTTGTGTGGTGATAGGCCTGTGGCCCCAAGCACGAGGGGGTCCAAGACAGACTTGCAGAGAAGAAAGCCCCTGGTAGAAGGAAGGGCACCTGACCTCAGAGGGGCCTTGGCCAGGACTCCCGCATGCCTCCCAATTTTGAGATTCTGAGAAAGCCTGGGCGCTCTCTCCAGTTTCCAAGCCTCCTGTACAATAAAAAAATGTTAAATGACAAAATATAGTGTGAAAACACAGGTTTCATTCGGCAAATTGTTTTCAACGCTGCCCTCCCCCCCCCTCCAAAAAAAGGCAAGAAAATAAGTCAGAAAAATGACTGGTTGGCCTCCAAACACGATTTTGATGGTCTAACAGGTCTGAATTCAGAGAGCGCAGGGCATGCAGCCAGCCTGATGTGTACTGTTCCGCGTGGCCCAGGACATGGTCCCGCGTGGGCAGCGCCTGCCCCGGGCCGTTCACTGAGGGCCAGGCTCCGGCCGCTCCCTACTCCAATGCCTCAGCCCCCACGCGCGGTGCCGGGGCGCGTATCGGGGGATCACGGGTCTGGGGCTTGCAGGTCCGAGGGTGGATACCCCGGGGCTGCAGGTTGTGTAAACGCAGATCCGGGACCGACGTCCTTGGGGGTCGCGGGGCCGGGAAAGGGCGGGGGGCGCGGGGGGAATGTAGAGCGGATGATGCAATCGCCGGGCTCTGCCCCCGTCCCCTGGATTGGCCGGGGCCGGGCGGCCGCGCCGGGGATTGGCTGGGGCTCCAGGGGCGGGGCCGGCGGGCGCGGATGCCGCGTGGCGCCGCGGGAGGGGCGAAGTGCCCGGGATAGCGGAGTCCTTGGGCGCCGGGCTGGGGAAGGACTGGACGTGGGAGGGACTGGGCCCTGCCGCTCCCCGGCCTCTTCCCGAGGCGACGCCCTCCCTGCCCGGGACCCTCTCTGTGGGCGCAGAGACCCGGCAGCTCCCGGCCAGGGCACCGGGCCGTGCGGCGTGGCCGGACCTGGCACCGACCATCTGACTTCTCCGCGGAATTCCGCCCCGTCTCGCTCCGCAGTTGCCCCTGCGGAACCGGTGCCAGCCGCGAGGGCTGCGGGCGTGGCCTCGGAGACCATGAGCGTGGGCTTCATCGGGGCTGGCCAGCTGGCCTTTGCCCTGGCCAAGGGCTTCACAGCAGCAGGTAGGCCCTGCGGCCGGGAGGGGGCCAGGGCCTACCTGTTACCTTCCGCAGGCTGTTGGGTAACCATGGGAGTCTGGGGAGCTGCTCCTGGTTCCAGCGCTGGGGGAAACGGCAGCCTGGGACATGTGGAGTCAGGCAGGAGTTGCCCTCTTACTGAGTGGCGAGATTTCTGTTCTCTTTGGAAATTTGGAGGAGGGAGGCCAGGACAGGCCTTGAGGAAGGAGCTCTGTTTCTGTCTCCCTCAGGAGTCCTGGCTGCCCACAAGATAATGGCCAGCTCCCCAGACATGGACTTGACCACAGTTTCTGCTCTCAGGGTAAGTGCAGGCTGGAGGGTGACAGGGAGGCCAGTCAGTGTGTCTGGGAGCAGGTGTGCGACAGCCTTGACCCTAGAGAGCAAGGAATAGAGGCCCTGGTGGAGGGTACCTTGCCATAGCTCCCCACCCCCAGCGACAGGAGTGGCCCTGGGCTGGAGTATCTCGCAGACCCAACCTCCTGGCTTGCTGATGGCTCCCCTTGGCTTTCAGCTCTTGGGACCTGGGTGACAAGCACTTTTGCAGCTGGTGGACAGGGGGTGCTGGTCTGAAATGGGGTTCCCCAGGTGGAGCCGCTGTAGGAGTGTGTGAAGCCAGGTGAGACATGGCTGGGTTCTGAACACGGCTTGGTTTGCTACAGCTGAGTTAGGGCTCCAGACCTAAGGGTGGGGACAGGCTCCCAGCTTGACACCACCACTCATACCCAGTGGGCAGGGGTCAAGGGTGTTAGGTCTACAACCCAAGGTGGATCGGTCAGGGCTGTGTGTGGATGCAATGTTCCTTTTTTGTCTGCAAAAGGAACACACTTCAGAGCAGAATTTCCTTTACTTTTGGGTGGGAAGGGCAGTTGGAGGGTGTCAGAGCCCCACATCCTGAGGCCCTAGCCCTGCCATGTCAGCACTCCCAGCAGCCTCTGTGCTGATGTACATGTGGGTCTCTTGGCTTGGTGGGGGGTACTGAGAGGAACAGCCAGCCCTGGGGGTGGGCTAAGCCTACCTGGGTGCTCCCCGCAGAGGATGGGGGTGCACCTGACGCCTCACAACAAGGAGACTGTGCAGCACAGTGACGTGCTCTTCCTGGCCGTGAAGCCGCATATCATCCCCTTTATCCTGGATGAGATCGGTGCCGACATTGAGGATCGGCACATCGTGGTGTCCTGTGCAGCTGGTGTCACCATCAGTTCCATTGAGAAGGTGGGCACCACAGGTCCCGGCCCAGTGGGGTGCGGAGGAGGGTGGAACCTGCCCCTCTCAGCACCTGCGCTGGTCGTCCATCATGAAAGGGATGTGTGGGCCTGGCCCACAGTGAGAACTCAGGAAATACTTGGTTGGGTGAGGGCATTTGTACTCCTGCCCAGCACACCTTGCTGGGCAAGAGGCTGGGATGGATACATAGCCAGTTTCTCCTCCAGAAGCTGATGGCATTCCAGCCAGCCCCCAAAGTCATCCGCTGCATGACCAACACACCAGTTGTGGTGCGGGAAGGGGCCACCGTATACGCCACAGGCACACACGCCCAGGTGGAGGATGGCAGGCTCCTGGAGCAGCTCCTGGGCAGTGTGGGCTTCTGCACCGAGGTGGAGGAAGACCTTATTGATGCCGTCACAGGACTCAGTGGCAGTGGCCCAGCCTACGTGAGCACTGGGGGTGGGTGGCCAGCAACTGGCAGCAGTGGGCTCTTGCTCACACTTCAGTGCATGTCTCCTAACCTGCTTCTGCTCCAGCTGCCACTGCCTGAGGGAGGGAAGGCCCGGGACAGGGCCTTAGGTGTTTTCTTCCTGTAGGCATTCACTGCTCTGGATGCCCTGGCTGATGGGGGTGTGAAGATGGGGCTTCCAAGGCGCCTAGCAGTTCGACTTGGGGCCCAGGCTCTGCTGGTCAGTGATTTTCCTGATCCTCTGGTGAGGGCCACTCCTTGTCAGGCCCAAGGCCGGTGCATGGGGTGGATGGGTGGAGAGTTGGTGGCAGGAGGGTGCCCTCACAGCGGCGAGCTTCTCTCTTTAATGGCAGGGAGCTGCCAAGATGCTGCTGGACTCGGAGCAGCACCCGGGGCAGCTCAAGGACAATGTCTGCTCTCCCGGCGGAGCCACCATCCACGCCCTGCACGTGCTAGAAAGTGGGGGCTTCCGGTCCCTGCTTATCAATGCGGTAGAGGCCTCTTGCATCCGCACAAGGTGAGGTCCTGCTTCTGCTGCCCCCTGGCTGCCTGCCCCAGCCCACCAGAGCCCCTGGCCTCCCATGTCTGCTTGGTCATTCACTCAGCAGATGCTTATGGAGCTTTGGCTGGGTGGTTGCCAAGTGTCCCCAGGGTTACAGTTTGCAGCCCCTCTCCCCATCCTCCTCTGCCCTGTGAGGAGGGGATGCCCTCTGAGCCCAAGCTGTGCTCCCCACATGGTTCCATCATGTGTATCCCTCAGACCGGAGTGATCATTCAAGCCAGGAGGCAGGCCAGTGGGAACCAGAGGGAACCTCGGTGGGCCTGACTATAACGCCCTCCCATTGACGTCACTGGGGAGACGGAGCACCTCAGACAAGCAGGATGCTTTGCAAGAGCTGAAAGGAGACCAAAGAGCAGGCACACACAGAGCTGGGCATCCTGGCTTGGAGTTGCTTCCCCAGTCCAGGTCTGCAGCATACCAGGCGTCTTTCTCGCCACCATGCCTGCTCGCCAATCCAAACGCACTGGCTGCCCTGAGCGCCCCACACATGGCAGTGAGGCTAGGACATGGTGCTGCCTCCTGGCACCAACTTGTGGGAAGACAGGCGAGGCCCAGTCCTGTGCTTGGGGCAGTGATGGCCCAGGGCCTGGGGGCGCTGCTCGTAGGTTTGGTGACCCTGAGCTGCTTTGAATGAGATGAGAGGGAGGGGGACAGCAGTTAGGGGTGGGGTCACTGGCAGCCGGCATGCAGGTCCAAAGGCCCTGAGATGGGTGCTGCAGCAGCACTGGGTGCTGGCGGGTGCTGGCAGGTGCTGGGAGCTGTGGGCCTTGGGCTCAGGAAGGAGACTGCAGACACTTGAACCGAACCCTCCTCACTGCCTCCCCAGGGAGCTGCAGTCCATGGCTGACCAGGAGACGGTCTCACCAGCTGCCATCAAAAAGACCGTCCTGGACAAGGTGAAGCTGGACTCCCCTCTGGGGGCCTCACCGACCCCTGCTGGCCACTCCAAACTACTCCCCCGCAGCCTGGCCCCAGCAGGCAAGCAGGATTGAAGTGTCTGACCCACCCACTGGACTGCTTTCCACCTTCTCTCGTGGGCTCAGAGCTCCTGCATTAGGAGCATCTAGCCCCAGGCCATACAGGGTGTTTCTACAATGCCTAGTGCCCCCAGCTCTGGTCAGTTCAGGGGTCAGCCAGGGTCCTAGCCAGGGAGAGGGCACACTGCTCCCCAGTGGGAATCACCAGAGTCCCTGAACGCTTCCTGGCCCAGAAGGGAGATGTATTTCTCTGACCTCGACATGCCCCTTCCTCTGTTCCCACACCAGGTCAGGACCACCTTCCTCTGATCCAGAGGAGGCCTCTGGGTTCTCCACCCTCTGGAGTCAGCTGGCTGAGGCATGGCTCCTTCCTGAGCACAGAGGGCAAGTTTCTCCCCATGAAGGCCCAGCCAAGGAGGGATCCCTGTCCTACTCCTGGCCCTCTGCTAACTGGGGCACACCTCCTCCCTTGGGGTAGGAAGGTTGGGAGGGCCCACAGTTCTTGACCAACTGCCAACTACCCCTCATTCCCTCCTGACATCTGAGAAAAGGTCACCTTAGATGGTGGAACTGCTGAGGCCCCAGCACACTCAGGCCACCATCTCCACTCATGATCCAGCCACAGACACTGTCATTCCTCTCCCTGACCTTTTAGGTTAAATAAATTGGTTTCCAGTCCAGTGCCCTGACTTCTGTCACCACACATGGAGGGAGACCCTGGAGGCCATAGCTGTCAGGGATAATATTAGAGGCCAAGCCAGCAGCCCACGTACCCCAGAACCCTTCACTCAGCAGCACTGGTCAGTGAGGCCATGTCTCCCTGTAAGAGGGCAGGGGGCTTCAGACCTTGGTCCCTAGAGGTGGGGCTGGAAATGGACACTGTGGGCTCGGCTTGGAGTGCCCTGCACGGGGAAGGGGCAGCAGCCTCGGCTCCCTTCACACCTCCTGGTATAGTGAGGGCAGGTGTCTCCCCAACCCATGCAGGTGAGGAAGGAGCCCTCTAGGGAGGTGTGTTAGGGTTTTCCAGAACAACAAAACCAATAGAATATATATATGTATGTATGTATAAAACAGGACATATGTAAAGAAAGGGAACAATTTAAGGAATAGGCTCATGCAGTTATGGAGGCTATCAAGTCCAGCCTGCAGGGTGGGCCAGCAGGCTAGGGACCCAGAAGAGCTGATAACCCCAATTCAGAGGCCATTCTCTGGGAGGAGCCCATGTTGCAGGTAATGTCCCAAGGCAGTTGCTGGGGAATTCTCACTCTAGGAGTGTTGGTCTTTTTTGGGCCTTCAGCTGATTGGGTGAGGCCAGCCCATGTTATAGATGACAGTTGACCAATTTAAATGTTACTCTCATGCAAAGACACCATCACGGAAACAACCAGAGTAAGGTTTGGGCAAGTACCTGGGCACCCCACAGCTCAGTCAAGTTGACATACAAAATTAACTATCAAGGAGGTTCACAAGATCAGAGCTGCTAAGGGTCAGAACCCTTTATGGGGCTAGAAGCACTCATGTTTTAAGCTATAGTTACTGAGTATGGAGACATTGGGACGAGGCCCCTTTTGCCTCTAGAGGTTGACGCACCTCCCCCCTCCCCCCACGTTAGGGGAGCTGGCTGGGTGTCTGTAGGATGTATGAGGAACACCCAGGAAGAGCCATGGGTTCCCCCAAGGACCATCCTCCCCTGACATGGCACTTGACAATGCAGGGAGACCCTGGCACCCTGCCATGGGGAAAAAGATGTCCTGGAAGAAACTGTCCCACAGACCACGCAACTGCCTAGGACTAAAGCTGGTCCTAACTGTTCAAGGGCAGTCTTACTGAGCACCTGTGTGTCAGACACTGGCCAACAGGAAGATGAAGGGGGCATGCCACCCCTGTACAGCTCCAGGCCCGAGGTGAGCTTGCAGGTGGGTCTAAGGGGAGGAGGAGACATGTCACGGCCTTAGAGCACAATAGGTTCAGGGAAGCATTGTGCCATCCTGGGAGAATGTGCTGGGTTTCAGCAGGCAGGACCTGTGAACCTCTCGCTGTGGCTCCTGTCAAGCCAAAGGTGGCCAAGGTGGGGACACAGGGTGGAGCCAGACAGAATGAAGCAGGGCAGGATGTAGGTGAGAAGCTGCGGAGGTGGGCAAGGCAGCCTGAGGCTTGGAATATCCTGCACAGACGGACACCTGGGGAAGCCACTGAAAGTATGAGCACAGAACTGAGCAGAGCAGCATGGTTTACATGGGTCCAGAGCAGACCAAGGAGGGAGCAGGCTCTGAGTGCCAGGGGTTCACAATGCCTGCTGGGAAGCATCACAGTGCTGCTGGCCCACTGAGTGAGGCTCAGCTTAGTGACGACTTCCTGGCCCCAGCATTGCCAGCTCTGACTCCTACCTCATCCTGGAGCCCCCTAAGTGGGGCAGAGGCTGGACTAAATCTTGCTGTTCTTGGCCCAATGGGCCGGGTGAGCCCTGGCAGAAGAGCCAGCTCCCACTGCTTGGTCCAGCTTCTGCCTCAGTCTCCTGTCTAGAGCCCTTGCTCCGACTACCTCTGCCAGTCTGCTCATGTGCCAGCTGAGCATCCCCTACCCACAGTCCCCAGAGGATGGGGGGGCCAGCACAGCAGCCCCGTTACCTGTCTGGAGGGTGGGCTTCAAGACCTAGGGCCTTCACCTGTGGGGGGCCCTAGTGCCCACACTCCCGCTGCCCCCATCCACTTCCTGCAGTCTTCTCTGGTGGGCACACCCCCTGCCTTCCCTCTCCCCCAAGATGGAAGAGGGGCTGAGTGTGTTTCCAGCAACGTGGGTGAGATGCAGAGGAGGGAGACTCCTGGAGAAGGGAGTCCCGTCGGAGAAGCAGCCTCTCAGTCACCCGTGAAAATGGCAGCCAGACTTCATTCAGTGAGGACTGAGGAGTCCGGTGTGGGGCTGAGTTGGGATTAGCCAATGAGTGTCCACCCCATGCTGGGCCCCAGCCCCTGGGCCAGTCACCTGTTTCCTGATGGCACTGTGGTTCCAGCTTGAGCTGGGTGGTAGCAAGTCAACAGATGGGGCCTGCTGTAACCCACATGGCTGGCTAGGGCCCTGCGGCATGGGCTCAGCCCTCCCAGACCAGTGGTAGCTGGGACGCCGTACCCCCACTCAGCAGGACCAGACCAGCCGCCCCTGGTGAGGAGGCTAGAGGGGAGGGATGGACAGGACTGCATTCTCAGCCTCTGGGGTGTGTCTCTGCTGCCTGCCACGGGAAAGTTACAGTCAATGAGGCTGGGGCTACCCTCGCAGAGCTCAGCATGTGAGACACAGCCCGGCTCGGCAGGTGACCAGGTGTGTGGGATTCAGAGAAGTTACTGGCCTCTGGCAGGGAGCGCTTCCACCCGCTCTGGGCCCGACTTTGGGGCCTATCAGCACGTTGCTTTTGTCATTCAGTGGTACAGAGTTCCCGGGGGCCCCGAAGCCCATCCCTTGCTTCTCCTCGGTCGGTACACCTGAGCTCCTGGCTCTACACCTGAGAAGGGAAGCTCAAAATCTGGAAGCAGAAACTGGATTCCTCCAATTTCCCTCTTCCCAGCCTCGGCCTCTTTCTCCTTAAATTTTGAACAGCGGTGAGCACTCCTTACAGAAAGGGCAGGAGCAGACAGGGACCCGCAAGCAGAGCTCCAGACAGGTGCTTGAAAACAGGAAGGAAAGAGGCTCTTCACACGTCAACTGCCAACCTGACAGAGGTCTGCGTGCACCCGCTCCGGGCCGCCAGAGTCCTTGTCACTAGCGCGAGGCCTGGGGCGTTGGGTGGACACACCACACACCTCGGGGCCGCCAAGAACAGCCTCGTGGTGGAGCCTCGGGCAAGCCCTGGCCCTGGGGGCCGGCTGGAGCCAGGCCACTGTCTGCTCAGAGCCCTCGTCGCCGGGGATGTCGCGTCGTACACGCACCCAGGAGGCCCGCCGCCAGGGAGCGGGGAGGGGCGGGGAGGCCGGAGAGCGCGCCGGAACCCGTCCCGCGAGACCCCGCCGGGCGGGGCGCAGCGCGCGTTACTAGGGCTACAGCTCGTGGGCGCGCAGGCGCAGTGCGGGCCCCACTCCTCTCCGGCCGCCGCAGCAGCCGCCGCCACCGCCACCGCCGCTACCGCCGCCGCGCCTTCCCCTTTAAGCCCCGGCCGGTCGCGTCGCCGCTTCATGAATGGAGCCCACGTGACCAAACATCATGTGACGTCTGTGGAGCGGCAGCGGCGGCGGATCCCGAGCCTGGTCCGGCCAGGCCTTCCCAGCGCGCTCCGCCCGGCCGCACAGGTGGCGAGTCTCCCCCACACCCGGGCCCGGAGCCCCCGCGCGGCCTCAGAGCGCCAGCCCACCACTTGCCTCGGCCTTGGCCCGCCCGGGCCTGCAGTGTATTGGGTGAGTGCGCTGGCGGCGGGCCGGGCGGGGGGCTCTGGGCCAAACTGGGAGCCGGCGGGGCCGCGGTTCCTCCTGGCTGGCCGGGGTCGTCGCGGGCAGGCGCTCCTGCCCTCAGGTCTGCCTCTCACCCCACTGGCGGCCCGTGCCTCGATTTCCCCCATGGCAGGGGCCGCGTCTGGCCCCTGTTCCCGGGGTGCTGGGGGGGCGGGGCGCGCGCGCACGCGACTTGCTCGTTGGAGCCCGGGGCGTCCTGGAAGGAGGGGCAGCCCGACGGTGGGCGGGCGGGAAGAAAGGGTGGGGTCGAGCGGGGCGCCCAAGGCTCGGCGGAAGAACCTGGCGGCCCCGGCCAGAGCTGCTGATTCATCAGGTGTCTGTGTCCGCGCCTCCCCAGGCACAGGGGTCCTTGGCGGGACAGGGGGTCAGGCTACAGGGCGGCACGTGGCGGGCCGGGAGGACCCTGCTAACGCCGGCTTCGCCCGTCACACGCGTGCCGGATCCCAGAGGGAGACTTGCTGAGTCATCAGCATGAGGTCACTGGCTGCTTATTCTGATGCCCGGGATAGGGGTTGGGGGTGGGATTGGAGCTAGGGGCCTGGGCAGGAAAGAGCAGGAAACGTTGGTGGGGAAGGGGTCAGACCCAGGGGCTGGGGCCCCTAAGTTTGGGCTCATGTGCCGGCTGAAGGCGGGGTGTGTGAGGAGGAAGTGGCCGGGCCCCGATGCGGGCTGTCTTCTGGAGTAGGAGGTTTGTCTTTTCCCTCCACTATACTCTTCTCCGGCAGCTGGTGCCTAACCCATGTCTGGGGCAGTTCCCCAAACTGGGAAATAGTTCTGTGAGTGAGGGGAGGGGAGGAGCTTAGGGAGGCCGTGCTTGGGGCTGGGAAGCAGACTTTCACCGTGACTGGTCGACTTTCACCGTGACTGTCTGCTTGGCTAGGGTGGGCAGCCCCTGGGCGGGGAAGAGAGGGATACATCCTGGCTAGACTGGGAGCCAGTGGGGGAAGGAGGTGCCTGTACTGGAATACGGGGTGACAGCGGACAGGACCGGTTTGGGGGGTGGAAGTGGGAGGCGAGCAGGCACAGCTGTATTGAGAAAGGCAAATGAGAAGAAACGGTGCGACTTAGTATCCGGGGCACAAGCCTGGCTCCTCTTGGCAGCCTGGCCTTTGGGTCTGCCTTGCACCCCACAGGCGGCCTGTTTTGAGGGTTTTGAGGATGCCTAGCCTTCAGGGCACAGCAGGTTGACTGGCATGGACAGCATCGGGTGGAAGAGTGCAGTTCCCAGTCACCCCCTGACGCTGGAGCTCAGTGGTGCCTGTTAGTAAGGAATCTGGATCTGGTTGTGTCAGGCCAGGTGCTGGGGATTTGAGGGTGGTGTGGCCTGGGTGTATGGTCTTGGGGGCAGGGAGCGTTTCATCTAGAGCTGACCCTTCCTGCCCAGGTTAGCCTGGCCTTGTGGTTTGTTGTCAGGAATGTCCCCACCACATATCCTTAGCCTGGAGCTTATAGACACCAGGAGTTTTAACATATCTGATATTTTGGCTGGAAGTTTATGCTCCAGGAAAATGCAGATTCCTGGAAGGGTATTTAAGTCTTTTCAGTTTTTTATGCTTCTGTAAAAATTAAGGTTTAGATTCTTTTCAAAGTGACTTCTATTGGCTGAGGGCTTCTGGAGAAGGTGGGTTTTAAGGGCAGGGTGGGAGTGAGGCTCAGCTAAGCTGGGGTGTCAGAACGCCCAAGACTGTGCCTGCCTGGGAGGCTTGGCGAGTAGGGGTTTGTAGGCCAGGAGCAGGGGCTGGCTGTCTTGTCTCCTGCCTGGTGTCCGGGCCGAGGGGAACCTCCTGCTCCTTCCTGGCCGGCTCTTGGCCTGAGTGTATGGCCTGGGGGACCTTGGTGGTTTGGGCCTTTGGGACCATCTGCGCCTTCTCCATGAGGCGGACAGAGAGGAGAGGGTGAGACTGGGCTGTAGCTCTGGACCTGCCTTTGGGATGGAGTGGGAAGACTGGGGGCAGGGGACAGCTTCTTGATCCAGCCTTTGTGATACCCTTCTCCTGGCTTCTAGAGGTGCCCTGAGCCATCACTCCCAGCTGCCCCCGAAGGCTGTCTCTTCCCCATCAGTGTAGTCTTCAGATAGGCAGAGGCCAGGCCAGGAGACTGGGGAGCCCTGGCTTTGCTGAGACCCGCCCCTCCCCCACCTCACATGCAAGCACACCTTTGTTGGGAGGCTATTGGCTGCACTTGTGCTGAGTTCAGGCCTTCTGCAGAGGGTGAAATCTGTTGAGGAGGCATTTTTCTGTGTGGTCTCTTCAGGAAGTCACTGTTGTGCTCAGCATTTGGGGGTGGAGGAAGGATGGCAGGTGGGAAAAGCTGGTGCCAGGTTTTTCCTTCAGGCCCACAGTGGTAGGCCCTGGGGCAATGACCCTGCACCCCCAACTCTGGCTCAAGGCAGCAGAAACCCCTCCAGCTGGGCTGGGAGGGCCTGGCTCCCAGGGGAGTCGTGGGCCCTGAGGACCCTCTGACTTCTGGCTCCGTCTGCCCCATCCTGTGCACTGGAAGAACTGTGGTGAGAGCCCGGGGTGGCTTGGATGTGGGGAGGCACTCTGGTGCGAGGCTGGGTGAGGTGGGTCTCTGCCCTTCCCCCAGCTCACACTTTAGCTCCCTGAAGAGGGTAAGAAGGCCCCCCAGCCCAGAATTGCCCTAAGTGCTTGTGGCTTTCTCCAGGAAGGGGTCTGCCGTCCATCTTAGTCTCTGGCCATTTACCTTCCTGTATCTAACCTGGAAAGTACAAGCAGAGTTGGGGGTGGGTGAGGGCTTCCTGGCCGAAGGGTCTGGTGGGAGCTGGCTGAGCCAGGAATTCCAGGACTAGGTATGTGAAATGTCCTTTGCAAGTCTTCAGGAGGCAGAAAGAGCAGAGCACAAGAAGTGACCAAGTGTGTGAGAGGGGCTCTGGTCCTGCTTCAGCCCCTTTGTTTTTGTTCCCTACCCTGTGGGCACTGGTCCCAGGCAGGGGGCCTGGAGGGGGCCGAGCAGCCCCTGGGTGGCTAACTGTGGCACACTTGTGAAATACCCTGGATGGGGTGGGGCAAGGGCACAACATGCTGCAACCCAAAGCCACAGGATGGTTACTCCATCAGCTCAGCGGTGCAGGTGCACAGAGCCTGGAGGGGCCTGGGGCCAGGCTCCTCCTCGTGGACTGCCTGCCTGACGCCTGGGGGGCAGGGTTGCTCCTGCCAGTGTCGAAATGTCAGAGCTGGTTAGTGACCCACTCACCGCTCTTCAAAGTGAAAGTCTCTGGGAGAATCCAGACTTTCCCACATACCCCCTTTGCCTGAGTCCCCAGTGGGGTTGGCCCCCTAAGCCTTAGTGGGAACAGGGTTGTGTTGTGGGAGGTAGGACGTTGGAGTACCTATTTGTGGGGTCGCTGGCCCAGCCCTCACCTGCTCTTGGCCAGGCTGGCCTTTCTGGCCCCAGCAGCGCTCAGCTCAGCAGCTGGTCCCCTAGGGCTGTGTTGGCTGGCAGCCTCCGGTGGTGCCAGGCTGGTGAGGGAGAGGGAGAGGGAGCTAGAGCCGGGCAGTGTGCTGAGTCAGCATGACTCGCGGGAACAGCCGCGCTCTGGGGCGCACAGGGGTTATTTTTAAAGCTCCTGGCTTCCTTCTGGGCGGGCCCCTCCCGCATCCTTCTAATCTCCCCTGGCCCCTTTTCTTGCCTCTGCCTCCCTAACAGCCCTTCAGTTCCCCTTCCCCCATCAGCCCTTTCTGGCCTCCCACCTGGTTCCCTGGGGGCAGAGTGGACTGGGAGCAGCTGGGTCCTCGCCAGGTATGGGAGCTGATCAGGTGAGGGGTGAGGCTGGGCGCCTGCCGGGCTAGCAGAGGGTGTGGAGGGAGCTCACAGGCTGTGTAGACTGTGGAGAGAACTGGGGTGGGGTCCAGGGTCCTGACTTCTGCCCCCTGTCTCGCAGAGTGCCTGCTTGCTGTGCCCCCAGGTTATGACGACCCCCAATAAAGGAAACAAGGCCTTGAAGGTGAGTGGACAGGGTGGGTGGGGTCTGGGATGGCCACAGGGGTGAGTAGGCCGCTGGGCCTCTGACCTCAGGCACTGTGTTGCCCCCAGGTGAAGCGGGAGCCGGGTGAAAATGGCACCAGCCTGACCGATGAGGAGCTGGTGACCATGTCAGTGCGGGAGCTGAACCAGCACCTGCGAGGCCTGTCCAAGGAGGAGATCATACAGCTGAAGCAGCGGCGGCGCACACTCAAGAACCGCGGCTATGCTGCCAGCTGCCGAGTGAAGCGAGTGACCCAGAAGGAGGAGCTGGAGAAGCAGAAGGCGGAGCTGCAGCAGGAGGTGGAGAAGCTGGCCTCAGAGAACGCCAACATGAAGCTGGAGCTGGACGCCCTGCGCTCCAAGTACGAGGCTCTGCAGAACTTCGCCAGGACCGTGGCCCGCAGCCCCGTGGCACCAGCTCGCGGCCCCCTTACTGCTGGCTTGGGGCCCCTAGTCCCTGGCAAGGTGGCCGCCACCAGCGTCATCACAATAGTAAAGTCCAAGACGGACGCCCGGTCGTAGGGACGTGCACTTGCCCAGGCGGGTCTGCAAGGGGCCATTAGGCACATGGCGAATTCAGCAGCCCTGTCCCCTTCTCCTTTCTCTCCTCATCCTCCTCCCTTCCCTGCAAAGCACAACCTGCACCCCAGGGGCACTGGGCTGAGCCCCTTTGATCTCGTCATTGTCATCGTGTGTTTCGTACGTTTGGATTGGTTAGTTTGGCGGTGACGTGGGGTCACCCCAGCCCTCTTTGTACCGAGGCCTTGCAGGCATAGGGTCCAGGGTTGGTCCTGGGTAGTGGACAGGAAGATCAAGCAAGTGCTCTGGGCTGGTGGGTCCCTGAACAAGGAGGACTCCCGGGCAGGAGGGGTCACCCTCCACTCCTGAGTGACCCGGCCCTGGCGGCCTCAGGGCTAGTGGGGCAGGGTGGTTCGCTCTCAGCTCAGTCAGCAGACGTAGGTGGGCTGTGAAAAACAGGTGTCTTTGAGAGCCCTGGAAGGCCAGCCACCAGTCTGAGCGCTGGGGGATGGGGCATCGTGGGGCCACAGCGCTCGCACGGAAGCATTGCACTGAACAAGACCAAATCATTGGCTGTGAGCGTGTGTGGAGGGTGTGTCCAGTGTCCTGCAGTGGGTCCCGTGTCACTGTTTACATGACCGATTTGTGTAGTTACATAGCCTTTTATTTAAAAGAAAATATTCCTTTTACGAGGTTATTAAATTATATGTTTGAAAAGTAAAGAAAAAAAGAGCAGCAGAGTATTTATAAAAGTGTCTTTTTAAAAAAACAAGCCAGAACATTTGATGATATAAATGGAAAGGGGAAGAAAGTATAATAGAAACTTTGCTAGTTTAAAAAAAGAAAAAAAATCCCTTTCTTGTAAACTTATGGACAAGTCTTTGTGGCTGTTGGAGTTTAGTTTTTATATACACAGAGTTATCAGACATTATTTATAAAACTTAGTTTAAAAAAAAAAAAGGCAAGCTGCGAGCGACCAGAGGCACGTCCTGATGTCCTCTTTGCTGTCTCTTTTGCAATTGTACCGAAAGTGACTTACTCCTCTGCCCTTCCTGCTTCCGTCTCTTGCCGGTGCCGTGGTGTCGTCCGTGCCTGGTGAGGTCTTGTGCTGCGTCACGTGCTGGTGCTCCTGGTGACCTTTGACCTGTGGGTGTCTCTTGTGTCTGTTTCCCATGTTTGTTTCTTGGGTTTGGTTGTGTTTTTGCTTCTGCTGGCTTGCCAGGCAGCACCTGTTCTAACGGAGTTTGGGGGTTCAGCACCTGTCAGCCTGGCCTCTTCACCCTTGGTGCTGGCCCCAGGCCCCCAGGAGTCAGATGTAGGGCTCTGCTGCACCCCTGCCCATCATTAGCTTCGCGTGTGTGTTTCAGGCTTGAGCTGACACGGGCAGGCTAGGTAAAACTAGGGGCCCCCACACTGCTTCCATGCGTACTGCCTCTGGCCCTGTGGGGGTGCTTTTCAGGGAACAAGGGGTCCCTGTGGGGATGCCCACAGTGCCATGGACACCCTGTCCCCAGCTGTCTTCCTTCTGGCCTCCAGTCGGTGTGGTTGGGCTCTCGCCGCCAACCCGGCTTTGTTCCTGTGGGCTTCATGTCCTCAGCAGGGGACCCATAGGAGCCCACGTGGGGTCTTCGAGGCCCAAAGCCCACTCATCCCAGAACTGTCTGTGCTGTGGGGCAGTGCTTCCCAGGCAGAACAAGGGGGTTTGAGGGCCCACCTAGAGCAGCCCCTTTTCCCTGTGTGAGGGCCTGGGGAGTTTCCACCTGTGCCAGACAAGGGCTACAGTCTCCAGGGCCAGGCCCTGTCCCTTATCTCCCCCTGAACATGCTGGCAGCTCTTGGCTTCAGGCCTCTTTCCACCTTCTGGGATCTGTGTCTTCCAGGGATCCACGGCTTGGCTTGGAGAGATGCTTCTCTCTAGGGCTGAGCCCAGCCCCCCATCACTACCACCTGGCAGAGGCCGCCGGTCTGATGGACTTGGCTAGGGAAGCTCCCCATAGGCTAGAACAGTCTGCCTTCAATACCTGTGCCCAAGGGGCTGATGCCCTATTTCTGGCCATGTGGGCCTTGGCTTCTTTGGGGACCCTGAGCCCCTGAAAAGCATGGAAGTTTGGCCTGGGGAAAAGAGAAAAACAATGTGTCCTGGCAGGGTTTAACCTCGCGGGCAGCAGGATTTCCAGCTGCGTTTGTCCTAGTGTGCCTGAGGGATAAAAGCAATGAGGTGCTGTCAGCCTCTGTCATCTTGGTGGGCTCCTTTTGTCCTTAGATGCTCAGAAACACTCCTAGTTGTGCCCAGGTCAGCCTGCAGTGGAGATTCTGACTGTTGACTAAGTCACCTAGTGGCTTCCTCCCCCTCCTTGGCCTGTGTGCCCTAAGTCCGGATGAAAGTTGGTGATGTAGCAGCAGTGAGTTGGAATCTCATAGTGAGAATCCCTAAAGAGAAGCGGTCATGCCGTGCCCTGGAAGTGGGAGGGGCAGGTCCCCACTTTTGTCCTGGCTGGGAGGTGAGCGTGTGCTGAGCAGAAATTGCAGGTCCTACGTTTAGGCCGTGGAAGAAATTTCTGCAGTTGGTGAGGCTGTGCTTCCTTTCAAGGTTTTGGATTTAGAGCAACTGTTCTTTGGGTCTGGGGGAGCATCCTGTTATGAAGCCAGCCCCACAGGACAACTCCATCCTGTTCTCCCTTTACCTTGGTTTCTTGACAGTAGATCCTGTGTCCACATGTGACTGGTTAGTGTCTTTCTGATTCTTGTTAATTCAGTTTTGCTACTGTGAGGGTGTTGTGTTCCCTCCTACTCTCAAGTTTTCTGACATAGCGAATCGAGGCCTTTGGCCAAAGCCAAGTCTCCCACACTTGTCCGCTAAGTAAACCATAATGTGCACCTTCCCTCCCACCTTGCCCTGCCTCACCTCCTCCCTTATCCCAGCATAGACACTCAGATTTCAGAGGAGAACCCTGTGGGAATAGATTAGTTCTTGCCCAGAGTATGGCCCCAGAGAGACCTCCGCATAGCGCCTGGCTGCTGCTTCGGGTGGCACTGTGAGCAGGCTGCTCATGGCAGCTGTGTAGAGTGCTGATTTCTGCCAGGTGCCAGGTTTCCCGGAGGTCTTTCTGTTCTTGATTCAGGTCTGTGTTTACACAGACCATCAGCAGCAGCCTCCATGGCCGGTGCCTGGGCCCACAGCCCTAATGGGCTGCATTTTGCTTGGGGACAGGTAGTCCATTCCCATCCTATCCCTGCTGCCTCGTTCTCTGGGGTAGCTGGTTGGCCAAAGCTCCCATCCACAGCTGGGAAGCCCAAGCCACAGCCTGCAGCACCATTTCCGCTCTGGGATCCTGTAAGTTATTTTTTAGGCTGTGGTTTGGTGAAAGGAACCAATGCATTAACGATTTTTTTCCCCCAGAAGCCACTGAATAATTCTTTTTGGCATGTTTCCACCTTCCTGTTGGCTGTCTGGTTTTAGAGCAGGTGGGGAGAGCAGAGGACACAGACAGGGTTGTCCCCTCCAGGCCGATGGCCTGTCCTCTTATGGTCTGTGTGTCAGGCCTGTTGGACCAGGCACACACATTCCCACCCCACCCGAGAGCAGCAGCCTTGGTAGGTGGGTGTCCTGCTTTGGAGAGCGGGCCCCTGATAAGATGGGGGGCAACCCCTCCAGCAACCTGATACTCTCACCCCTCCCTTCTCCCCATCCCCTCCTTACTAGTCCCTGAAGCCTTTAACCAAATGGGAGTGGGTACAGGAAACCTTCTCCTGGCATCTTAGGGCAACAGGACAAGGGCTGCCCAGTGTGTCCAGCTCTGCTGCTCTCCTGGCGCCGAGAGGGTGGATCCAAGCAGAGCTCATCAGACCCTGCCTGCCCTGCCTAGGGCTGAAGCCAGGAGGAGGTGGGGGAGACCCTGGGATCTGCGGGTAAGTGGGTGCTGTGAAGATCCTGGTGAGGAGGGGCCTCCCGGGCGGCAGCCTGGGCACCCACCCTGCCCTGTGCAGTATTTATTGCTAAATTATTGTCCAGGAGGGGCGGCACTGGGCCCAGCCCCGGGTATTTATTGCTGTACATAGTTATGTTTGTGATATATAAGGTTTTCTTTATTTTGTATATGATCAATAAACACCTTTTAAGGAGAGACTAGCAGGTGCAGTTGCTTCCCTGGGGTGCCGCGCGGGCGGGGCCGGAAGGGCGGGGGCGAGGCCTCCCGCGCATGCGTCGGCGCGTGGCGTGCTGGGACGCGGAAGCGGAAGCGCGGGTCTCCCGGGAGCGATGGCAGCTGGGGGTCCGAGCCGCTCCGAGCGCAAGGCGGCAGAGCGGGTCCGGAGGCTGCGGGAGGAGCAGCAGCGGGAGCGCCTCCGCCAGGTACGCCGCTGCCCGGCCCGCGCCGCGTCCCTGGCCCGCGCAGCCCTCACCGCCCGCCCTGCGCCCGCAGGTGTCGCGCATCCTGAGGAAAGCGGCGGCAGAGCGCAGCGCCGAGGAGGGCCGGCTGCTGGCCGAGAGCGAGGACCTAGTGACCGAACTGCAGGGCCGGAGCAGGCGGCGCGAGGGCCTGAAGCGGCGGCAGGAGGAGGCGAGTGCCACGGCGCGCCCCCGGGCTCGGTCCGCCGCGCGGGGTGGGGCGGGGCTTAGGACGGCTGGCGTCTCGGCAGGTGTGCGATGACCCGGAGGAGCTGCGGAGGAAAGTCCGGGAGTTGGCCGGCGCTGTCCGGAATGCCAAGTACCTGGTCGTCTACACAGGCGCGGGGATCAGCACGGTAGGCAGGCGGGGCGTGGACGGCCGCGCCGCCAGCTGGTTTCGCGGGTCCCGGAGACACCCGGACCGCTGGGACGTAGGGAGGGGGGACTCGCCCCCTTCTGGTAGACTGACCCCCGGATGGAGCGCGGTACTCTTGAGAAACAGTACTGATTCACAAAACCTCACAGAAGGAGCAGCTCAAAGGTTCTTTCCTTTCTCAGAGAAACTCGAAATGACTCGATTTGAAACTTCTCTACGTAGGTAAGCATTTTTAAATGCTTGACTTCTGTGTTATACCCAGAGACCAGAAAGGAAGTGGGATAAAAATGGTACATAATAGCTTAGTGCTTGCAGGCACCTCTTCGTTTAAAATCAAGGAGGCTAATTCACTGTCCCAAGGTCATGTGGGCAGAACTAAGCCTGTTATTGCCCATTCGTCGTGCTTTTTGAATGTTGAAGGTGAGTAGAAAGCAAGGCATTAAGAATTAGAGTACACCGAGTGGAAAAGAATTGCACTGGGTTTTGAGAATTTCTATCGAGAAGCTGTGTTGGGTGGTGGACTATGACTAACTTTCCAAGTACACATGGCATGCTGTTGGTGTGGTTGATGGGTGTGTGTTGAGTGTGACCCACGAGTAGGCCCAGTAGAGGTGAACATCAAGGATTTCTATCCTCAAGAATAATAAGGCACATGAGCAAATAACTGTGACACGAAGCTGACTGTGCTTGGTCGATAGAATAGAAACCCAGATACACCCTCTGTGGTGGGAGAGAGCTGGGAAACCCAATCCGGTTGGTGTTCTGTGGGAGGTAGCATTGAGTTCTGGCTTTTAAGGGTGGGTAAGATTTTACAGGCAGAGGTGAAAAGACACTCCTCGCAGAGATGGTCTCGGAGGCCCAGTGGCAGGACTGTCTACAGCACTGACTGCTCTGACTTACACCAGGAGCCTTGGCAGTCCAGTTTGCTTACTGTGTGGTCACACATGCACTCCCGTCATGAGATTATTTAAAAGTAGTGATACCACCTCTTAGGAGCTGCAGGTGGCTCCTAAAAGCTGCATGGTGTTCGTTAATTTGCTCTGAGCATTACTGCTTGAGATTCCCTTTTTTGATGTGAGTCCCTTTTTTTGTTGTGAAACTCAGGGTAGGTGTTTTATGAGTTTAGGCATCAGGGAGGAGACAGGACTCCCAGAAAGGGGGTCACTCACAGCCTGGGGAGCTCGAGACATCTCGATTGTGGCACATCTTCTGTCTTGTCTCGGGGTGACACTTGCGCTGTATTGGGAGCTTGGGAAATGCAACAGTCTTTATCTCCATTTTACCCTATAGTGTTTATCCTCTCATGGAGAGGTCGGCCAACCTTTGTGAAGGCAGGGCAGGAGCCACTTACAGTACGAGGATGTAGAATATGGACAGAGGAGTGCTCCCTGTTAGGGGTCACCATTTGGCTAGACCTTTGTTGAGCACTGGCTAGGCCCTGGGGCCGCAGATGAACCTGACCAGTCCTCTGCTCATCATGGATGAAGGCCTGGCCACAAAGCCCAGGCTGTGCTCCCTGCTAGAGAGGCTCCCAGAGGAGGCAGAACTCCTGGGTGCCTGGAGGGAGGAGCTTGACCAGGTATGTGAGGGCACTCCATCTGGGTTCTGACGCATTGGACCGGGAAGTGCTGAGCCTGTGGAAGGAGAGGCCAGTCCACGCCATCCTGGAGTGTGCTGGGAGAAATGTGCTTCCCATACTTGGATGTTCTTCCCGTGCCTACAGCGAGGCCTCCCACAGGGCTTATCTTTCCCGCAGGCAGCCTCTATCCCGGATTACCGGGGCCCTAATGGAGTGTGGACGCTGCTTCAGAAAGGGAGAAGCATTAGGTAAGCCACCTTCCCTCCCATCTGGTCAGCCAGGGCAGCGTGGGTCTGACCTCACAGTTCCCCTCCCCTTTGCTTCCCTCCCCTGGCAGTGCCTCTGACCTGAGTGATGCTGAGCCGACCCTCACTCACATGAGCATTGCCCGCTTACATGAGCAAAAGCTGGTAAGAGCCATGGTGTGGGATCCAGAGTGCCACCTTGAGGCCCAAGTGCAAGTACATGTCAGCTGGTGGACCCCCCATTAGGCACGCCCACCAAGCAGTTTAGACGCCTGATTTAAGCCTCTCTCTAACCCTCCCATGCTTTGTCTCCAAGAGAAGAGGGCAGCCTCTGACCCAGGATGTTTAGGTCCAGTCTTGGACCCACAGCATTTGGCAGCCCCTTTCCCTCATGCTGCTCATGAGTTGTCCGCACAGACCTCAGAAGCTACCTAAGTACAGGGGAGGCTCATGTAAAACCTCTAGACACCCTCTGCTGAGTACTTTCTACCAGTTGGGGAAGGGATTGATTCTCCCGGGCATTCAAAGACCTGAAACCTAACCCAGGAAAGTATCAGTCTGGGCTCCAGACCCCGTCCCAGCTGAGAGGGACAAGGAGCTGCTCGCCCACACAGTTGCCTCATTGTTGGGGGCAGACGAAGGATCCTCCTGAGTCCTGCAGGGACCAGCCTTTGCTCTGGGTCTGCCTCCAAGGATTCATGTAGGGTTAGAGTGGCCCCTGCTTTGGGGTTGTCCTGGGCTCCGGACTGCCCCACCGCTGAGCACAGCTGCCCCACAGCCACCTGCTGACTGCGCCCTTGGCTCCCCTCCAGGTGCAGCATGTGGTTTCTCAGAACTGCGACGGACTCCACCTGCGGAGTGGGCTGCCTCGAATGGCCATCTCGGAGCTCCACGGGAACATGTACATTGAAGTGAGCGGTCTCCCTGGGCCTCTGGGGCCTGGGAAGGCCAGCAGCTCCCACTCACAGTGCCCTCTCCCCCTCAGGTCTGCACAGCCTGCACTCCCAACAGGGAGTATGTGCGGGTGTTCGACGTGACAGAGCGCACTGCCCTGCACCGACACCAGACAGGCCGGGCCTGCCACAAGTGTGGGACTCAGCTCCGGGACACCATTGTGCACTTTGGGGAGAGAGGGACACTGGGGCAACCTCTAAACTGGGAGGCGGCCACCCAAGCTGCCAGCAGAGCAGACACGATCCTGTGTTTGGGTTCCAGCTTAAAGGTATGTGGACAGCGCCATGGACGGCTATGGGAGTGAGCCTGTCAGCAGCTGGCCAACTCCCCTGGACCCGGCTTCCTGTAGCCTCATTCCCTGGTGTGTGTGTGTGGTCTTTCTGCCCGTCCATCCCTTCCCACAGGTTCTAAAGAAGTATCCACACCTCTGGTGTATGACCAAGCCCCCCAGCAGGCGGCCCAAGCTCTACATTGTGAATTTGCAGGTAACTCAGGCAGCAGAGCCGCCTCCCATAGACCTGAACCTTAGACCAGGGAGCCAGAGTCCCTAGGATGTTCACGTCCCACACTCACAGGCTGTGGAAGGCTAGCCGGGCAGGGGCTGAGGCCAGCAGACCATTGGGAAAGAGTGAGGTGCTGTCCTCACTGGCCTTCCCTTGTCCCCAGTGGACCCCAAAGGATGACTGGGCTGCCCTGAAGCTCCATGGGAAGTGTGATGATGTCATGCAGCTCCTTATGGACGAGCTGGGCCTGGAGATACCCCCCTACAGCAGGTGAGGGGGGCAAGGGCGCACCCCCTTTTCCTTGCCCCTGTGTGGATGGGCCGTGTCTGTCTTCTCTTGTGAGCTGAGTGTAGAGAAAGTTCTCTGAAGTGTAGCAGACGGTGTCTGAGGTGTGATTGCAGAGTGGTGGTCTTTGCAGGGATAGGCTGAGGCACCCTGACTGACATGACTCCCAGTGAGGGGAGAATCTGCCAGTGTGGGCCTGGACATTCCCCTTTGCTTCACACAGAGTGGATGGCAAGGGGCCCTGAAGAGAGGTGCTCTTGGCAATTCTGCTCACACAAATCTTGGTGCATTTGGTTTGGGGAGCTGGCATACTTTGGGAAAGCTTAAACAAACTGCCTTAATACAGAATTTGTAATAATTTAGACACGGTGTATGTATTGAGTAAAAAGTTTACACTTTCTTTCTCTGTGAATTTTCAGGGTCTTATAGGGGAAATCAATAACTTCTTTTAATCAAAGGGTTCAAGAATTAAGGATCCCTTCACCTTCGGGGCCTGGCAATTCTTGTATGTTATGTTTGTGGTGTTCTGTAATGTGGGCCTATCGTGTACTGTACCTGTTTTATTTATTTATTTTTACATAGCTCATTTTCTTTATCAGTGCTTATCTGTATCTTAAGTTTATAATATGTGGCTTTACATCTCAGTCAGACACATGATCTCTTTATGGTGTAGTCACCTCCCTAGTCAGCTGGCCTTCCCTCCCGTTGAGTCTGGTCTGGGAAGGGGGAGAGGGTCTGGTTCACCTGCCCCTGGCCATACAAGTGAAAGGTGGGGCCCAGAGCTGCTAGTGGCTCAGCCCTCCTAGGGCTGCTGCTGCCCCAGCCCGTGTGTGCAGACGAGGACAGAGGCCTGTGGAGGCCGAGCTAGTGTGGGTGCCGACCTTTGATTTACTCAGCGTACCCTTCTTGCAGCTCTTTTGTAACTGGAATAGTGGGGCTGCCGCTAAGCAAAGCCCAGCCACAGTTAAGACACGGGAGGGAAACAGGGTGACCAATCTTCAGTCAGTGTTACCACCCTGGGGCAGGTTGTAACTGAGAGGCTCCCAGGCACCCTGATCAGGTTCTCCCTTTTTGGTAGGTGGCACGACCCCATCTTCTCCCTGGCAGTTCCCCTGCGTGCAGGCGAAGAAGGCAGCCACAGCCGGAAGTCACTGTGCAGAAGCCCAGAGGAGCCGCCGCCTGGGATTGGGGGCGCATCGCTTAGCTCATCCCCCGTCCTTGGTGGCTGGTTCGGCAGGGGCTGCACCAAACGCATGAAAAGGAAGAAAGTGACGTAACCTGGTGGTTGACCTAGAACAGTTGGCACTTTGCAGCTGGCTCGATTCGGGGGTGAGGGACTCCTGGAAGGCCAGGACTGCCCAATTGCCCTTATGGGAAGCCCCCTTGCACTGCTGTGGTTGCCCCGGGCATGGAGCCGATCATCCAGCCTTTCCGTAAAGAGGTGGCAGACATGCCTCTGCGAGAACAGAACTCGGGTTATTTCACACCTGGCCGGCCAAGAGGGAGCACACGGCTGCCTTACCTCGTTCACCAGGCTAGTTCTCAGGGGTCTCAACCCTATTTCTACTACTTACTAAAAATGTTAACTTTATATAAGAACCTTTTTCTGTATTGGGTTTGCGGCAAAGGGGTGGTTTTGAGCCTTGGCTCTCAGTGTACCGTTTTATTGTTATTAAACATTTGCACTGTTTACCCCGTGTCACCCGGTGAGCACCCTTTCGACGTGTGGGTTGGGACCTGTGCCCCGCGGGGCTCGTGAAAGGGCGGAGTGCGCCCCCTTGGTTCTGCCCGCCTCTTCGTCCAGTGCAGGCTGAGGATCGGCGGAGGCGCACTTCGTGGGGGGGGGGGGGCGGGCCTCAGCCTTGGTGGCGCACGCCATTGGCAGGGCTTGGAGGGGCGGGGCCCGGTCCTGTAGGGGCCGGTCGCGCGCACTATTGGCGGCGCGGGGGCGGGGCGGCGCTCTCTATTGGCTGCGTGGGGCTGGTGAGGTGCGCGTGACGGCGCGTGCGCTGGGCAGGGGCTGCTGCTCTGAGTTGTAGGGTCGGCGGGACCGCGCCGCAGCTGCGGGGCCATGATCCGGAACGGGCACGGGGCGGCGGGCGGCGCCGAAGGGCAAGGCCCGGGGGGCAAGCGCGCCGTGCGGGTGTGGTGTGATGGCTGGTGAGCGCGGCGGGCCGGGGCCGGCGGGCGCGGCGGGGGAGCGGCCTCGGCTTGGGGGTGAGCGTGAGGGTCGCCGGGCGCGGGCAGGGCTGCGGACCTCGGCCCGGCGGCTCCCGGGCGCCTAACGGGGCGACTCCCTCGCCCGCCCTGCCCGGAACAGCGGCGGAAAGTCGCGTGTGTCTGGTGCTGCCGAACTCAATTGAGTCGCTGCCGTTGGGAGCCCTGCGTCCGAGGAGCCGTGACCCAGAACGTCTTCTCCCGGGCTCTCCCGCCGCGCCCAGCTTGCCCAGCACGGATCCGAGAGGGCCTCCGGCGGTCGGGCAGTAATCGCCAAACTCTGTCCAGGACCCCAGGAATGCCCCCAGACTCTGGGTCCATCCACCCCGGGAGGTTTTCGTGTCCACCCGCCTTATTAAGACAAGTCGGGTAGCCGGGGTTGTTTTAAGATAAGTTTGGGACATCAGCAGATCAGAGGAAGACTGACCTCGCCTGAGAGATGGCTTGCTGCCTCCGATGCTTCCTCATACCTTTACTTGATGGAAGCAGAAATTCCTATTTGCCTAGCTTGGGGCTTCCTAGTGGAGCTTGCTGGGCCGCCCATTCCCAGTGCCTGAGTTACCTTGGGGAGAGGGGGTGCGGCTTCCTGTTCCTGGACTCTGACCTTGGCCCGGGCCTGGCCGGGCCCCGCCCCAGCAGGCCAGGAGGCAGTGACTAGGAGCAGCACCCCCTGCACTGTGCTGTGCAGACCCCCAACCCCTACCCAGTCCCTGGCTCCTCCTCCTGCCGCCCAGCCCATCCTGTGGGCATAGGAGCTGCCGGGCTGTGGGATTTGGATTTCCCTCTTCTAACACCCTGGGGCCAGGTCCCTGTGACCCCACAAGCTTGTCTGCTGGGGCCTGGTTCGCCGTGGTGGGGATAGCAGGTGGCACTGAGAGGAACAGCTCTGTCCGCCGGTGGCCTGGGTCACCTGGGAAAGCAGAACAGTTTCACCTACTCAGAATACCATGTGAGGCTGGAAGGAAGCAGAGCGAGAGTGAGAGCCCAGCTTGGGGCCCACAGCATGTGTGTTCTCCCCAGTACATAATAGGTTACACGGGGGAACCCAAGCCATGCAGTACGTGCTGTCTGTGGCCTTTAGTTCAGAGTTCATGCTTAACTAGGCCTGGATTTGAGAATAAAACCTGTAGAACCAGGAAACAGGGAGATGGTTGCTGAATTTCTGGAGGCCACAGGGGAGTAAGGACTTCCAAAGCCAGCAGCTGCCCATGTTTGTTGTTTGGACTTTGTTCTGAGTTGGCCCTAGGGACAGAACCCACCTGTCTCAGGGTAGTACAGAGTCCAGCCCACCCCTGAATTAGCATCAGTTTACAGCTTAAAGGGCCTGTCTGGGCTGGTTTGCATTGGCTGAGGGCAAAGCACTGTCCCAGGTGGGAACAGGGGCCTTCTGTGTGCTCTCCGGCCCTCAGGACTAACAGGCGTTGTCCCTGGGCACCTGCTGTGCTTCCTCAGTCTGGCCCTGGACCCAGAGGCCAGTGGTGTGGAGAGCTGAGTGCCCACCTCCTCACTGGCAGTCCTCCACCAGCCCCTTGGTCCCCTCGGTCCCCTCCTTCCTTAGTACTCTGCCCTTTCCACAGCTATGACATGGTGCATTATGGCCACTCGAACCAGCTGCGCCAGGCACGGGCCATGGGCGACTACCTCATTGTGGGTGTGCACACCGACGGTAAGCGGGGGCTGCCATGCCCACCCTCCAGACTCAGGGCCTCCCAGGGGGCTGTCCCTATTGACCAAGACCCTGCAAGGCCCTGCGAGGGGTTAGGCTGGGCCCAAGGCCATCCCATCCTAAGAGTACGACTTAGTGAGCTTGCCCCAACCTGGACCCAAGCTAAGCCCATCAGGGCTTTCCTGCTTTACACCTCCTGTCCTGAGCTAAAGCAAGAGGGGGCCAGTGGAGTGCATGAGCAGTGCAGTCAACGAATGGAGTCCCTGACCATGCCCACCCCCACCCACCACCTGGTTCCCAAGGCCTTGGAGGACTGGGCACACCATTGTCCAGCACAACCCCTGAGTACCTGGAACTCTGGTTGAGTGAAAGACCTTGCAGAGAATTAGCCAACATGGCCACGGTGCCTCTACCAGCCCATGGTGGACAGAGTGGGAGCCACTCAGCTGTAGTTCCTGCCCTTGTGGGCTAAGGGTCCAGTGATGGAGACGGCTGCCCGCCACAAGCCCCTGCTTGGTGCTGGAGGGACTGGCAAGCCTGTGGCCCAACCCTCCAGGGTCACCCATGTTGGCCTTGCCCTTTGCCCTCTGCTCTGGCCCTAGAGGAGATCTCCAAACACAAGGGGCCACCAGTGTTCACTGAGGAGGAGAGGTACAAGATGGTGCGGGCCATCAAGTGGGTGGACGAGGTGGTGCCGGCGGCTCCTTACGTCACCACGCTGGAGACACTGGACAAGTACAGCTGCGACTTCTGCGTCCACGGCAGTGAGTGCTTAGGCTGGAGCCTCAGAGGCCTGGGGACTTGGGGCGGGCTCAGGATCAGACCGACAGAGGAGCATCCAGGGGTACTGGGGCCCCCTCACACTCTGGGGAGCACAGACCCCTTTGAGAATTGGAGAGAACTCTGGGTCCTCCCTCAGAGATGAGCCTACACACATAGGAGAGCCGGCTGGGATGGGGAACTGGGCCCTGAAGGTCCTCATAGCTTTGTGTTAAGCTTGTGTACTTGTCCCCCTTAGATGACATCACGCTAACCGTGGACGGCCGGGACACATATGAGGAGGTGAAGCAGGCCGGGAGGTACAGGTAAGCCCTCGTGTTGGGCCCCCTCCTTCTGCACTTTTGCTGTTTGGAGGGGGGCGTCCTGTGTCTCATGGAGGGACTGGAGGGCAGGGGTGCTGCGCCACGGGCTGTGAGAGGCGTCTGAACGCACACCTAGGACAGTGGTCACAGCCGGGGACAGCTGTTGAGCAGCAGAGATGTGAGGGTGCGACACTGGGAGCTGGTTGTTCTTGAGTAACTTGAACTTAAAAAGCCAGCGTGGCCGGTGGCTCCCTTGGCCGAGACTGTTCAGGGGGCAGGACCTGAGCTCAGACGGGGGCACGCAGGGACCGGGCTGCCCACCCAGCACCCCAGGCTTGGAGTCTGGGGCTGTTCCCTGCCTCCCGTCGCCGCTTTAGCTGACAGAAGCACAGTGGCCATGCCCACGCCTCCCACCGCCCCCGTCCTGGCATCCTCCGGTGGCTGACAGAGGTGGGGAGACGCCTGCTCCGCACAGCACGGCCTGCTGCTGGGCCACAGGCTGGGCTGCCCTTGGGTGGGATGAGCTGGAGGTGGAGCCTTGCAAGAGTCCAACCATGAGAGCCCTGCCCCCACTGTGTCCAGAGAGTGCAGGCGCACCCAGGGCGTGTCCACCACCGACCTTGTCGGCCGCATGCTGCTGGTGACCAAGGCACATCACAGCAGCCACGTGAGTCTTGGGGAGGCAGGGCTGGAGTCTCTGAGGTCCCAGGGCTGACGACCCTGCTGGGAGGGAGGGAGCCCCTCGTGCCTGGCCCTTGGTGGGCTCCAGGACAGCAAGCTTCAGAGTTCTGGGGATGACCATGTCTGGGGAGCGGGGCCCCTCAACCCCCCACCTTTCTGTGCAGGAGATGTCTTCCGAGTACCGGGAGTATGCAGACAGCTTTGGCAAGGTGAGTGTCACCACCACCCCCAAGGTTGCCCCTGGGGAGAGGTTGGCCTAGAAACTCACCCTGCACCCTGCTCCCTCCCTTTCGGGTGCCAGATCCTGACTGCCAGGGTTGGCCAGCTGGCCAGTCACAGGTCACAGCAGCCACTGCCTGGAGGACGAGCAAGGACTGCCCGCAGACAGGTAGTCTAACCAGGCAGTCTGGTCTTCTCTCCTTTGAGACACTTTCCTCAGAAGGCTTCTCCCAGGTGACCAGATGGTGGCCTCAGGGTACCTTGTCACCAGGACGGCAGTATGCACTGGCCTTTCTGGCCGACCAGTTGCTGGGTCCGTGTGGTGTTGGCTGCAGTGCCCACTGTGGCCACAGGTTGGAGCCACAGTAACACCAGCCACAGGGGTCCCACCCAGCCATGCCTGGAAACAGCAGTGATGGAGGCAATGCATGGAGCCCAGCTGGCTGGGGCTGGGGGTTTGGAGTCCCATCCTGTAGCCCCTCCATCTGTCTCTCCGTCCTGCACCTGTGCCTCCTGATGGTGTGCACGGGCAGCCCCAGGCTCAGAAGAGGAGGCCCTGGAGGAGCAGGTGAGGAACATGCCTGGGAGGCCTGTTGCTGACCAGACCCCTTTCTGCTTGCAGTGTCCAGGAGGGCGGGACCCATGGACGGGGGTGTCCCAGTTTCTGCAGACATCCCAGAAGATCATCCAGTTCGCTTCCGGGAAGGAGCCCCAGCCAGGGGAGACGGTCATCTACGTGGCTGGTGCCTTCGACCTTTTCCGTATCCTCTGGGAGTGGGAGATAGGTTGCCCCTGCCCCAGGTCTTTCCCCTGCGTATCCTTATTGCACTAGCGGTTGCAGCATCTGGAGGCTCCCACTGACCCCCAAGGGCCCTGGACAGGGGTTGGCTGCAGGGGCACAGCCATCCACAGGGAGCATTGTGGGTAGCAGGAGGCAGGAACCTGCTGAGGGTCCCAGTCCCGTGGGCAGCTGCTTCCATCCCGTTACTTGCTTCTTAACCTGGGCACAGACATTGGGCATGTGGATTTCCTGGAGAAGGCGCACGGCCTGGCGGAGAGGCCTTATGTCATTGCCGGCTTGCACTTTGACCAGGTCTCATTCCCTGGCCGCTGGTGGGGTGTAGGGGTTCCTTGGGATCCTGGGGTCAGGCTTGGGTACAGGCAGCCTGTGATGGGAGTGAAGCCCTGGGCACTGAACTGCTGGAGGCAAGGGAGATAGGCTGGGGCCTCTTCCCTGCCAGCTGGCCAGGGCTGTCCCTGGAAAGAGCACAGGCCCTGTCTACCTGAGGTTACCTGACCTGACCTCCATCTGTCATAGGAGGTCAACCACTACAAGGGGAAGAACTATCCCATCATGAACCTGCACGAGCGGACGCTGAGTGTGCTAGCCTGTCGGGTGAGTACCAGGGCAGCAGCGGGAGGTAGGCGGGGCTGGGGTGGGAAGAGGGTCCGTCAGGCCCCTGGAACTGTTCCTCCTCAAATCCCAGGAGCTCTTGGGGTCCCAGGGCTACAGCCAGCTGGCCACACCATGCTGCCTCCCCATCCCCTGCTGCGTCTAAGCCTTGGCCGGCATTAGGGCCCCCTAACAGTTGTGCCCTGTCCCCACAGTATGTGTCAGAAGTGGTGATAGGAGCCCCGTATGCGGTCACAGCAGAGCTCTTGGATCACTTCAAGGTGAGGGAGCCCCCGGGCCTCTGCTGGCTGTGAGCAGCGGCTGCGGCTGCCTCCCTGTGCGGGCAGGGGCCATGCAGCCTGAAGGCTTCCTGACCCCCACGCCCTCCCCAGGTGGACCTGGTGTGTCATGGGAAGACAGAAATCGTGCCGGACAAGGATGGGTCTGACCCTTACCAGGTGGGCGATGCTGGGCCCAAGCCCCTCAATGCTGTCTGGCAGGCGGGCATGACAGTACTGCCCGTTGCTGCCTTCTGTCCTAGGGACCAGGTTGCTGATGCGTGGGCACTACCGCCCCTGCCATGCTGGGTGCCAGTCTCCCTTGGGTGGGGACCCTGTGGGCCCTGGCAGCTGGGTGGTCTCCTTGGGATCCAGATGAAGGTCCTCTATCCCTCCTTCCTTCCGGCCTCAAGGAGCCCAAGAGAAGGGGCATCTTCTGTCAGACGGACAGTGGGAGCGACCTCACCACGGATCTCATCGTCCAGCGTATCATCAAGAACAGGTGAGACCCCTGGGCCTGTGGGGACACCAGAGCAACGGAGGCCCTTGTCCTGGGCACACAGCTCACCCAACCTGGCCCGCAGGCTAGAGTACGAGGCCCGGAACCAGAAGAAGGAGGCCAAGGAGCTGGCCTTCCTGGAGGCCATGAGGCAGCAAGAGGTGTGTCCTGAAAGAGGTGGCGATTGGGACTTCTGAGCAGAGCACGAAGGCCGCCTGGGCTCTGACGCCAGCCCTGTCCCTGCTTGGCGCCTGCACCTCAGGAGCTGGGCTCGTGCTTCTTGACAAAGCCTGCAGTGCTGCCTCTCCAACCGGCTTGGCCTCAGAAGGGCTGGTGTGGAGGACACTGCCTCCCACCCCGCCTGCAAGGCACCCTTCCTGCTAAACTGCACAGAGAGGGCAGCCAGCATGGTAGAGCAGCCCAGCAGATGGGATGAGCAGAGGGCACATTTGACCAGAGGGGTGCCACCCTGTGTGCCAGGGGAGACTCAGCTTCCATCCTCCTGACTCCACGGCTGCCCCCTGCCCCCAGGAAGCTCCTACAGACCTGGGACACCCCTGCCACCTGGCTCAGGATGGCACTTCCTGCATGCGGCCACAGTGGTAGCCAGCTGCAGGGGAGCCGTGACCCTGTGGGCCATCCTCTTCCTCTTCAGAGTGCAGACCATGTCGCCTGCGCGGGCAGCCTTGCGCAGCAGCATAACCCTGAGGCCTGGCTCCTGGGCCCTTCGCCTCCCGCTTCCCTGGCCAGGCTGCAGCTCTCCCCACAGACCTTTTCTGATTTGGTACCTGACTGGCTTGTGTACAAATAAACCTGGTGGGGGCGCCGCCTCAGGCTCTCCGTCCTGCTTGGCAAGGCCAGGGCCCACCCAGCTGAGGGGGCAGCGGGCAGCCTGGCAGCAAGGAAACACCCCAGGTCTGGGCCTGTTGGTGCCACGGGCTTCTTCCTCCAAGACAGCTGACACTGAGAGCCGAGCATGGCTCTTGGCCCTGGGCTCTGTCCCAAGGAAGACAGAGGTTGACTCCCCATGGCTCCATGCAGAGCCACTCACCCAGGAAGGAACTGGGGCTGGCTCCCCAGCTGGGTCTCCAGAATCTCACGGTCTCCTTCACTGAAGTCTGGGCCCACTTGGAGCAGCCCAGTGGCCGCAGGGTGCTGGCCCCGTCACCTCAAGGGGGCAGGGCAGGGATAATGGTTTGATTAGGTTTTTGGTTGGTGGGTGAGGATCATGATGTCGTTTCAGCCCTCCCCCATCTCTTCCAGAATGGCCTCTGCCCTCCAGCTACTGAGCTAAGTGGGGTCTCAGCACCTGTAGCCTGGCCCCGTGGGAGCCACGGGCTGGCATCCTCTCCCTCTAGGAGGGGCCCTGATCTCTCCTTTCCTCTGACCTCGCTATTCTGGAGGTCTAACTTAGAATCCTGTGCAGGAAACTGAAGCAAGATGACCGTGGAAGTTCACACACCCCAGCTGGCCAGCCACCATGTGCTTTCCTCCCTCCCCAGGTAGGAAGGAAGTTAGCTATGGAAGCCACAGGGCCCCCGCTGTACCCCTGCCCCACCTGGGCCCCAACTTCTGGAGCTTAGTGGACTGCCAGCCCTCCCCACTCAGACCCCCCGGGTTGCAGGGTTCCCTGAGCAGCCAACCAGCCCCTGTAGACTTGGAGCACCCAGGCAGCTCCTCTTGACCCTGGAGACAGCCCAGGCCTGCCAGAGCCCCCACTGGAGATGGCCTACAGCAGCCGGCGAGGACCCCTGACCAGCTGCACTTGGAGATGTGGGGCCTGGGGCCCAGGTGCACCCCAGGAGACGTGTCCACTCAGGTGCAGTGGGACTAAGGGCCCCATGTACAGCCTTTCTGAGCAGAGGATTGGTGGTCCAGCTCCCTCAGGCCCCTTGATGCCCCGCTAGCCAGGTGTTCTACAGGGCTGGGGACACCACCCAAGGCAGGCCCACGCGCTCCCTCCTCGAAGTGGGATACACCTGCTTCCCTGTGACCAGAGCTCTCAGGCCAGCTGCCTGACAGGGATGCTGAGCTTGGGCTCTGCCCAGCCTTGTCGGGGGTGGGGGAGCCTCCAGGCAGCCCTCTCCCCGCCCCGGAGCTGCACATCTGGAACCCCAACCCCACCTGGCCCAGCCTGCTCGGTAGCTGGTTCGGCACAGATCCATCGCCCTGTGTCCAGTGACCCAAGTCATTTGGCCGGATCTCTAAGACACTTTCCTCCTGTAAAGGAGACCTTCGGTTTCAAGAAACCCAGGATTCAAAGCAGGGCCACAGGAGAATTCTCAGAGGCAGCAGGGCCACCTGGGGCGGGGTGCTCAGGGAAAGCTACATCGGGGGACATGTGAGCAGGCTGAGCACCCTCGGTGGGTAGCGGGGGACTGGCGGCACCTCCCAAGAAGATCAGGAGCCGCGTGGATGAAGGCAGGTAGGTGTGGGGAGACAGGACAGGGCCTGGAGAGGTCCGACAGGCACAGCCCCTAGGGGACGTCTAGAGTCTGGGTTCCAGGCCACACATGCTGGAGCCTTGCAGACTGCATCTTTCCAAGCAGGAGGGTTTGGGGGGTGCTCCCCTGCAGTGTTTCAGGGAGCCTGGTGGCGGTCAGGGGGTGTGGTCAGGTCCCTGCCACTCCAGTAAGCCCCACCCGCAGTGCCCACCACAAGGCTGCTGCGCGTCTCATTTATCCAATCAGCCATTTACTGCGGAGACGGGGTGGGCGGCACTGGGAGCCATGCTGCACCCAGGGTCGGGCCTGGGGGCACCCAAGCCGGATGGCGGGCGGCGGGAATACGTGCGGGAGCCAAGTGACGTCCAGGCTTCAGGGCCGGGCTCAGACGCTGCTACAGTCGGCGGCGCGCAGCGACAAGAAGACGTCCGCCTTGCACTGGAAGGTGGCGCGGCCGTCGGGGAGCTGCTCACAGCTCTGCAGGTTCGGAGTGACCTCCGTGACGCACACGGTCTGGGGACAGGAGAACGCTGAGGGCACGGCCCGCTCCCTGGGCCCCCTGCGCCCCGCGCTCCCGCCCCGCCCCGCGGCCCCCGTCCCGCGCCCCCGCCGCGCGCACTCACGAGGCTCTGCAGGCTAGGGCGCGACTCCGGAGAGGCGTCCGCCCGGCCCGGGTGTCTAGTGCCCACGGAGGGCTCGGAGCGCGGCGCATAAGGGGACCTACGGAGGCCGGACAGCAGCCCCGAGGCGCGGCCCACCGAGTAGTAGTTGGGCCCCGCCACCTGCCTGTACCACGCGAGGCCAGGCGGCGCCAGCAGCAGGCACAGCGCCAGGACGGCGACCACCAGCTTTGCGGTCCTGGCCATGAGAAGGCGGGCAGCCGCGGGCGGCGGGGATGGGGGCTGCGGCGGCGCCGCCTTATATGCGCGGCGGGCCCGGACGGGCGGGGCGGCGCGGGAGCGGACGCAGAACCCCGTCGGCCTCGCCACTCAGGAGCCGGGAGTAGGCTGGGTGGGCGCCCCTCAGGCGCAGGGCGGGCTGGAAGCGCAGGTGGGTCCGGCCCCGCCCCTCTCCACTCTCGGGTCTTGGGTCTTGTTTGCTTCTGCCGGGAAGGGACGCCCAGGTCTCGCCCACAGGCTGAAAGGCGCCCTAGCCCCGAGTCGGCCTCCAGAAGTCCCCAGTGGTCAGGGGCCTGACCTGACCGCACGGGGCCCGAGACAGCGTCTCCTGCCCTGAGGCGGAGCTGACCCCATGGGCCAGGGCTTCTTGGGGAAGCATCTAGGTGGGTGGAGGCGTGGCGGACCGGAGGGCCAGTCGGCTTCATACCCGGGGAAGGTTCTAACAGGGCTGCTACTGGCAGGGACCCCTGGGAAGCAGCGAGAGCAAGGCCAGGCCTGGCCTCGGGTTTCCCCACCAAGGCACAGCTGGCCCACGGCAGAGTCCAGAGGCCCTTCCTCCCCAGCTCTGCCCCTGCCCTGGGAGGCTGGGGAGCTCTTGCCTTCTCTCCATTCAAACACTGGCCGAAGAAATCCGGAGCTGGCCACAGAGGAAGGGGACCCATCACTGCCCAGCAGCAGCTCTCTTACGGAACACCTACTATGTGCTAGGGTCCAAGAGATGAATCAGAACCAGTCCCTGATCAAGCCAGACGAGTGGGAAAATGGAGCTTGGTGGCAAGGTGGGCAGGATGGTTCACTGAGGGTCAGGGAGGTGACGGGTAGACGAGACAAGGCCACTGGAGGGTGTTGTGAAGGTGGGTGGTGTGACTGCCACCTGGAAAGGTCAGTGAGGGAGCACAGGAGGAGGTGATGGGGTCCTGAGTTTCCTGGGGGGATGCAGATGGCTGGACTCTGCTGCACGCAGGCAGCCACATGTCCAGCTTGAAAGGACCAGGCTGGAACCCAGGGCAGAGTGTTGAGGAGTCCAAGTGGCAGGGAGTACCCTGCCAGCACGCACTGTGTGACCTGGGGTAGGTCGTGAACCCGTCTGGGGGTGAGAGCATCTACCCCAAAGGGCAAGGGCACAGAGCCTGAGAAGCTGGACTTGGGGTCCGGCATCTGGGGGCACTTCCAGGGCGGGCACCACTCCAGGGACAGGCTGGGGTAAAGTCAGGAGAGTCCAGAAGCCGGGGGCCTTCCAGGCCACCCAGGGTGCCTTCCCTGCTAGTCTGTAAATGACTCCTGGCAACACCCCAGATCCAGCCCCATTGTAGACAGAATGGCTGCTCAGAATACAGAGCAGCCGCCCAGAACCCAGCAGCCAGATATAAATTTGTTTTCTGGCCTGACAGGAGCATGCAGGAGTCTGAACCCAGGGCCCCAGGTGGGGCTGCCAGCCCTGGCAAGTCATATCTGCCGATAGGCTCGCTCAGGTGCCCCCTCCCACTCCCACTCCTTGAACATCCTGGTCACCAGCCGCCTTCTGGGTATAAGCTTCCCAAGACAGACACCAGCACAGGGGCAGCTGGGTTTCTGGACAGAGGCACATGAACTCCAGGTTCAATGTGGGTGATGGTTCCCCAGGCCTCCTTCCCTCCAGGGACAACATCCAGACAGGAAGTAGAGCATCACATGGGTGACCAAGAGGCCTGTCCCTCCGAGTGAACTGCTGGGTCTTCTCCCCTGGGGTCTAGCCACCCACTAGGCAGACAGAAGGAGTTACGAGGGCACAAAGTAGTGACCCCAAGGGAGAAACCATCAAGAATGGACCAAAGAAGCCAGTGCCAAGTGACTCCCAGAAGCTCAACGGCGTCACGCAGGATCCAGAAGCTTCCTAAGCCTCCCAGGGCTGGGGCTATGTGCCCCAGGGGCCACCACCCCATGGGAGCCTCCCAAGGGCTATCCTTCCCTAGGTAGGGGGTCCCTCAGATGTCTGGGGACATATATCCTAATGTCAAGAATATCGGTCTCTATACCGGGTGGCTGCAGCCCCAGTGCAGGGCTGGCCTTAAGTCTGAGCAAGGCAGAGGAACTGCAACAGATCTGCTCAGGGATCCCCTTCTGACAACAGGGACCACAGGCAGTGGCTGCCAGTCGCCAGGGCCCCAAAGACCAGCCTGCAGTCAGCCCCCAGGGCCCCAGCCCAGCTTCTGTCAGGCTGAGGCTGGCTGATGGGCCCTGGGCCTCCTCTACACTGTTCCTCCACCCCCAATGGCACAAGCACACCCCAGAGTCTTTGCATGGCCAGGCCCTGCCACCTCCAAGCCAGACACTCCTGCTCTGCGTTTCCCCAGCTTGTCCCGTTCCTTCTTCTCCCAGGGCTGTGGCTCAGGGCCCAGTGGCACTGCATCAAGATGTTTATTCATTAGTTTCCATATCAATACACACCGAAGACACATCAGCGCCAAGGAACAGGCAACAAGAGGCCTCCAGCAGGGTTCAGGTAGTTTAATGAGTTTGACTTATTGGATAAAAGTGTCAGCGTTGTGACGGGAAAAACAAACCAGCTCCTGTCCTCACTGCACCTGGGCCGGGCAGGGGCGCCTCACTCCTTGAAGCGCCACTCCTGGCGGCACATGGGGCAGTGCTGCTGGACCTGCTGCGCGTTGAGCCACTTGAGGATGCAGTGCATGTGGAAGCAGTGCGAGCACTGGCCCCACACCAGGGGGCAGTCGTCGCCTGGCACCTTGCCTGTGGAGGGACAGGAGCACCGGTCAGCCTGCTGCAGCCCCCGCCTGCCACCCTCCCAGGGCCTGGGCCTGTGTGCGGATACACGGCACACTGCCACCTGCCCTCTGGCGCCCAGGTGCCCGCCAAGGACACACGCATCGGATGGGAGGCGATTCCTCTCATGTGGAGTCAGAGGGCTGGGTGGGGAGACTTGAGTCCTCCAAGTCTCCTTCCCCAGGTGGCAGGGACCCAGGCACAGAGGGGTGCGCTGGGGACACGTGTTTACGGTCCAGCCTGTCAGCAGCAGGGAGTGCACAGGGTGCTGCCTTCCACCCCACACGCCTGGAAATGCCACCTCTGTGGAGAGGGCTCAGCACAGACGGGAACCCACCACACTGCCCGGGATCAAGAGCAACAAGTGTCCCTCCGGTCTCTCCCACGTTTTGAGGGAAACCCCATCAAACGGCTGGTGTGTGCAGAGCCCAGGGACTGCCCCCAACCCCGCCTCAGGGTCCCCACCCAGGCTGAGGAGCTGCAACTTGCCTCCTCCACCCCCTCCAGGGCACCCCTTCCCCGCAGCACTGCCTGGACAGCCCTCTGCACCTAGAGGGGGCGAGCTCGTCTGCATGTCCCTGGTGTACAAACACGAGGGACCAGACAGGCCAGGACAGGTGGGCAGGGTGCCCAGGCAGCAGCTCTGGTTCAGTGCAGTTCTAGGAGCTCTATGAGGGCAGAAACTGCCTTTGGACCCCTGTGAGCATAGGGCCAGGCCTGGTCACCTATGGCCCTGGTCCTCACTCTTGACACCAAACACAGGATCCTACAATATGTTAAAGAAATAGCACCATGGCTGAGCCACAGAGCGACACTCTCAAAGCCCCACCTATCAACTGTTCCACTGAGCTGGGCCAGGAATCTGGCTATGCTGTCCTCCAATCTCCCAGCCCTGCCAGACAGGAGGCCAGGGCCACACAGCCAGTAGGACAGCAGACACTCCCCAAGGGCAGCATCCAAACAGGCGGCCTGTGTGGACGCTTCAATATCTTTCCATCGTCTGCTGGAAACTCAGCTCCTTCCCACTCCCTGGGCAGCCCTGCCCCACAGGGACATGTATATCCCACTGAGTCAGAAGCGATGGCCACCACTCTACCTTCTTACTCGTTTGGGGCAGTGTTTCTCGGTCTTGTAAAAAACGCATTCCATAACAAAACGTTAGTCCCTTTCTGAAACTTACGACTAAACCACCAGAAAATATACTTAGCCAATACAAAACCGTAACACTTACTCTGATGCCAGGCCCCGGGGTGGCGTGAGTAGGACCCTGGGCCAGGAGCCCACATGCTGTAACCTCGTCTGGGGTAGCCCCCCGCCCCCACCCCACAGCCCTTCCGGCCTCAACACAACTCTACAGTCACCCCTATCAGTAGAGGGCGCTACATGTCAGGACAGAAACCAAGGAGCGGCAGCCCACCAGCCACTGTGGGGACCCTGCTCGCTGGCCATTCGGGCCTCCGCGGCAGGACGGTCTGGATGGAGGAGCCACTTTGTTCCGGCGCAGTTACCTGCAGGCAGCTTGCCTGGGGCGTCTGATGAACACGAGGGCCCAATGACAGTGACTCAGCAAAGGCTCCATAGTGTTCTGATGGAAGTCCTTTTCAACCAGACTTTCACCCCCAAAGCTCTCTGGGACATGGAGCGAATTTGTTACAGCCTTAGTCATCCTGTGTTTCTCACAGGAATTAAATTTTACCAAGAGAAACCCAGCGTTACTTGATCTGCAAAGAAATGCCTCAGGCCTGTCAAGCACCGCGCCTTACGGTCAGCTCACTCGAGAGCCCAAAGGCGAGGCGCTCAGGCCCCCACTCTCGGCAGCTGGAGGCCCACTTTGACAAGACCCAAGCCTGGGAATGGTCTGTCTGGGGCCCACTGGTACCACCTTGAACACTCGTTGCCACATCTGGCCAGGGGTACAGACACAAAAATGGCTTCAAGGACTTTCTTTTCAGAAGGTGACAATCTGTTGTTTAGATTTAAAATAGATTAATTTCTACAAAAGTATGGGTTTTCTTAAAGATACTAATTTTGAGAAAAGCTAAAAATGGCTTCTATAACAGATTAAATATATATCAACTCACTTCAATAAAAAAATTCACAAAAATTTTTAATGAAACTAAGAAAATTAATTAACTAATTTAATAGGTTAAATATAACCAGACCCTATGTGTGACCATTCATCTCATTCTCTTAAGGAAAAGCTGAACCAATCAATGACTTCCTTGGACTCCATCCTACCTGTTTGATTGATCAGGATGGATTAACTCCCAGGTGACGAGATTTCCTGTCACCCAAGGCAGATGTGAAGATGAGGCCTACACCAAAATAGTATTCGCACTAAAATTCAGTAATTTGCATCTCACTGGGCGTAAGAAGCACTCATGTCACCCCACAAAAAGGTCTAGTCCCTCCAGGACAGGAGCCAGGCCCACTTTTCTCCCTGGCCGCCCTCGCCCGGCGACGAAGCCGTCACTCTTTACCCTTCTGCTTTATGACCACTTGGGTCTGACTAAAAGCTTCAACAGCACAAAAATCTGCTTTTGACTTAAACATATAATCAGACATTTCTATTTCACAACATATACTAGGGACAAGCAACGATACAAAATACATCACAAAGAAAGTATCTAATAAACCTGACGGTAGGCATTCTGCAAGACAACCTTCTAAAAAAGGCAGATGTCCTGAAAAAAACCGAGAACGTGGAAGGGCTGCTTGCAGTTTAGGCACTGGTGAGTGACCGTGCACACACCACCCAAGAGACACTTGGGGACAACTGCAGAAATCTGAACAAGGAGTAGGAATGGGGGCGCCGTTGAGGAGTTATCACCTTGTCTCTGGGACAACAGCGGCGGGTGAAAGTCAGCATTACACTTAGAGACGGGGCTTAAGGGGCTGGGAGTGAGGCGGCCCGTTTACCATTTACTTTAAAACACTTCAGCAAAGCGGCGAAGTAGATATGGAAACATGTTATTCCTTGTTACTCTACACGCTGGATGCGGGGTGTCTCTATAATATTCCCTCGTTTGCTTAATTTTCAAATAGGCTCTAACACATCTTTTTGTCCCGTGTGTTTCATAGACGAGTTTGATCACGGGAGAAGGTTGCACTATTTTTTCTTACAAAGCTTTGCTGGGCTCTTTCCACAAACATGAGCCCAAACCGCCTGGCTCTTTTCTCGAGGAAAGGGAGCCATGCCAGGGGCTCTACGGGGCTCGGGCACTCACAGTCCGGGCAGCAGCCGTTGAAGGCCATCCGGCAGATACCGCAGTTCTCGTCGTTGGCCACCCAGAGCCAGGTGGCAACGCCGTTCCAGCATTTTATCTTCACCTTCATGGCGGCGCCTGCGGGGAGGTCATCGGGCTGCAGCACCTGGGCTCCTGCCGCCAGGGACGCACCCCTTGGGCGGACGGGCGTCCCATTTCCCATTCGGGGATCGGCAGGGACTTCAGGCAGTACGTGCGAAAACATGCCCCGCGGAACTTTTTAAGGGGTGTGATCAACTTAGGGTGACAGATGGAGCCCCAAACCCCGCTCGCTGGGAGGTAGCCCAAGGAAAACCACCATCAGCGGTTCGGCCTGCGCCTCCAAGGCCGGGGGAGCCGAGACCACGCCCCTCCCGCCCCCACGGGCTCAGGACACGGAGAGCAGTAAGGGCGGGGCGTGATGCCGGGAGCGGAGGTGCGGGAAAGGGCGCGGGGGCAGGCGGGGCGGGTTGGAATGAGCGGCGGCGGGGGAAATGTATGGAGAGGAAGAAGTGCGGCCAGTAAGAGGGGCGGGGCAAGGCAGGGTGCGGACTCGCGCGAGGGCGGGGAAGGGCTCCCCGCCCCACCCCAACGGCACGCCCCGCCCCGCTACCCCGCACCTCCGCCAGCTTCAATAGCACGCCGCCCCGCCCGCCTTCCGTTGGTAGCGCCGGCGCTCGCGCGGGAAGGTACAAAAGTGACCACGGGCGCAGCCCGGCACTTCGCAGCAGCGCCTCGGCGCTCGCGCCCCAGTACGCACGCGCCACTCCGCCGCAGCCGCCGCCGCCGCCCGTCCGCAGCCAATCCGCGGGCGTTCAGAGAGCGCGGCACCGGAAGACCCTGCGCGGCGCCGGAAGTGACGCTCAGGCGTGCTGACGGCGCGCGCTCGAGCCGAGACTGATTCCGCGCCCGCCATGGCCGACAAAATGGACATGTCCCTGGACGACATCATTAAGCTGAACCGGAGCCAGCGAGGCGGCCGCGGCGGGGGCCGGGGCCGCGGCCGAGCCGGCTCTCAAGGCGGCCGCGGCGGCGGGGTGCAGGCCGCTGCACGAGTGAATCGAGGCGGCGGTCCGATCCGGAACCGGCCGTCCATCGCCCGCGGCGCGGCGGGCGGCGGCGGCAGGAACCGGCCGGCGCCCTACAGCAGGGTGAGTGCGGCGGCGCCGGCAGCGGCGGCGGAGCGGGCGGCGCGCGTTGGAGGGCGACGGGCCAGGCCGGTGGGCGCGGGTGCCGGGGCGGGCAGGAGGTCGCGCGACGGCCGGGCCCTGGAGGCGGAGACCCTCCGGCCTTTGTCTCGCCTGGGCGCTGGGCCTCGTGGCGGCGGCGGGAAGTTAGCTGGAGGGAACCGAGAAGTTGCGGGCCGGCCGCGTCCCGCGCGGCGTGGGCGGGAGAGGGAAGGCTGCGGCCCCGTGGGCCCTCTGACCCGGGCAGGGAGAGCTGGGAAGAGCCCGGGGTGAGACTCACGGGGCTTGTTTGTGTTCCTGCGTTTTCCTTCTCCAGCCAAAGCAACTTCCTGACAAGTGGCAGCATGACCTTTTCGACAGCGGCTTTGGGGGCGGCGCCGGCGTGGAGACGGGTGGGAAACTGCTCGTGTCGAATCTGGATTTTGGAGTGTCGGACGCTGATATTCAGGTAAAGGGGGGGAGCGTCCCGTGACCAGTTCTCCCCGCACGGAGTGGAGTCTGTTGTTTTGGTTGTAGCCCTGAGTCCCCTCCACGCCCGCCGTAGGACAGTGCGCCCTCCCAGCCACCCAAGGGCTTGCCGCTGTCCCTGTAAGGGGCCGCCTGAATGTAAAGCGGAGGCCAGGCTAGAGTCAAAAGTCCGACAAGTAGATCAATTTGTGCTGGAAGACAGGCCCCCAGGTTAGTCTGAGAAACAGCTGCTCTTCGTTGCTAACATGTTGGGTGAGTGAAATTCCTCTGCCAGAACTTCCAGCTTCTAACTGGAAAAGATTGGTCATTGTGAGTGGTTTGTTATTGACAGAGCTAGAATGCTTGCTTGCTTTATTTTGTGCTCTCTTTAATGATTTGTTGGGAGAAAAAAGATCTCCTCTGTAGACAAAGCACCAAAGCAGGACAGTCCCAGGCATCTTTGCGGCTCTGTTTGCCTTGAGCCCTGTGTCTTATATGGAACTTGTGCCCTGTTACCCCCTGTGGTCTTCTTAATTGGCACGATTGTCAAACACATCTTTGGTTGAAGCTTCCTTTTTTTTTTCCTTTTTTCTTTTTCCTTTCTTTTTTTTTTCTTTTTTTTTTTTGTTGCTTTGTTTTGTTGAATTCCAAAGGCATTTTAAACTCAGTCCCAGAGATGGCTGGGTCAGGGTGTTGGGCCTTCCTGGGTTCAATTTCCCAGAGCCCAGTCATGTGACTTTACCGTGGGAGGACAGAGCAAGGCTGGTGAGCACTCACAGTGTCTCAACACTTTTTTTAAGGTGGTTTCTGGCATCCACTGGAAACCGCTTTTGGTGAACTCCACTTCCCGCTGTGTGCCTGCGGCCGGAGTAGCCCCACACTCTGGGTTCCCTCTCCAACTCCCAGCCTGCCTGAGGTCAGGGCAGTTTCCATGGCAGCGCTTGACTTCAGACTTTGCGGCAGGCTTGAGTAGGAGGAGAGGGAAAGGTGAGCCAGAATCTGCCCTGGGGGAGGGGCTGGGTCAGGGCTCCAGCATAGAGGGGCCCTTTGAGCTCGTCCACTTGTCAGATAGCATCCCTCACTCTGTGATCTTGGCCTTTGCTGTTTCTTGGTACAGTCCTTGGGTGTGTTGTTAATTTTCCTTTGTTGAAGAAGATAGTGACTTAATCTTGTGCCCTTCATTGGTGGGCTTTGCAATCCTTTACCTGCATCTTGATATAGATGTCATGTCCCCAAGTTGGCAGGAGCCCTCAGGCCCAGCTGCTCCTGGAAGTTGCCATCCTGCCTGCCCCGTCCCTTCCCTAGTACCCACTACCACTGCCCTGCCCCTATACTCTTGTCTGCCTCCCAGGGGAATACCCCCCCAAAGCAGCTCCTGGACCACCAGAAGGAAACCGCTTTGCTAACCCCTGCTCTTTCTGACTCCCAGGAACTCTTTGCTGAATTTGGGACCCTGAAGAAGGCAGCTGTGCATTATGATCGCTCTGGCCGCAGTTTAGGAACAGCTGATGTACACTTTGAGCGGAAGGCAGATGCCCTGAAAGCCATGAAACAGTACAACGGTGTCCCCTTGGATGGTGCGTTTGGGGGTGGACCCAGGATGGAGGAGGGGCTGTATCTAGCTTGTGGAGTTTGGGGCTGGCCCCGTCCATTCAGGAGTAGGGCTTACCCCTCTGGCTGAGGACACTGTGCATTTGCCCCTTTGTCTCTCTCTTCCATTCCACTTCTCATATGCTGCCCCACACATCTGGACCAACCTCTTGTGAATCCCCATCCAGCAAGCTACATCCCTCCCCTCCTTCAGCTCCTTCCGGAAGATTCACTTCTGTGAAGCCTTCTCAGAGCCGCCATAGTACACCTCTGAGTGCGGGGCTGTAGTCGTAAAGACAAAGGTACCGGTTCTTCTCCTGTCAGGTCACCCGCACCTTCCACCTGTACGCACCCTGGACACCTGGCTAGATGCCCGCCTAAACTGGACTGAGAAGGAGTGAGGAGGTTTCGGTGGGGTTGCCACTGGCACTGTCATGTTCTCCCACCAGCATCTCCAGGCTGTGTCTCTTGCCAGGAGCGTTTGAGACGCACAGAGCCCCTTTCTGGTTCTTGCATGGAGACCAGGGTTGGTGCCACCTACCAGGCCTCGGAGCCGCCTAATTGGAGCATGTCCTCTTTGTCATTTGCCACAGGGCGCCCCATGAACATCCAGCTCGTCACGTCACAGATAGATACACAGCGGAGACCTGCACAGAGGTGAGTTCTGGGGCCTCCAGGACCAGTCAGCCTCTAGTTGTGGTCGCTCATCCTTAAGGCTTTGCAAGCATGTGAGTGAGTTTCTTTTCCATTGCTAGTGTAAACAGAGGCGGGATGACTAGAAACCGTGGATCTGGAGGTTTTGGTGGTGGCGGCGGCACCCGGAGAGGCACACGTGGGGGCAGCCGGGGCAGAGGCAGAGGCGCCAGCAGGAGTTCGAAGCAGCAGCTTTCCGCAGAGGAGCTGGACGCCCAGCTGGACGCCTATAATGCCAGAGTAAGTGGCAGATGAGCCCCAGCAGGGCGGCCAGGATTGGGGGAGCGGGCCCCTGTGAGTGAGAGCCTCTTTCTGTTTCAGATGGATACCAGCTAAGCAGACCAGCAAATCCGTGCGTGGGACAAGCCGCAGACTTTGGGCCGTGCTCCCTGGTGGGAGGGGGTGGCAGACTCGGGCTGCGTGGCCAATGATGGATTTGTTTCGTTTATGTTTTAAAATAGGATTTAAAAACTCATGTAAAGGTTTTTTTTTTTTTTTTTTTTTTTTTTAATTCTGAAACAGACCTGTTTTGTACCGAGTTATTTTTGGGATAAATTTTACTGGTTGCTGTTGTGGAGAAGGTGGTGTTTTCACCTTTGCCATAATAAAATAGAAATGTGTGTAGAACTGGACACAGCTTGCTCTGTGCTGCCCTTGGAGTCCTTCAGTCGGGCCGGCACATTAGTGATGTCTGGGTGGGAGGGAGGGACGTGGGCCTGAGGAGGGCTGTGGAGAACAGCCCTGCCAGCCCGGGTGCAGGTGGGAGTTGGTGCCGCAGCAGTGGCTGCCGCTCTCCTGTCCTGTCCTGCCCATCCTGCCTCCCCGGCCTGCTCTGCTGGGCACAAGAGGTAGGGGTAGAGCAGTGGTCCTTGTGCCTGCAGCCACATGTCCCAGCCTGCCCTGGGGCATGGGGGTAGCGTGGGCTGGGCTGTTCCTTTCCTTCTGGTGCTCTGGTTCTGAGACCTGGGTCTAGTAGTTTCAACTTCGCAAATGTGATCCCCTTGCATTCCTCTGGTGTTTCATGTCCAAGAAAGAGTGAGGGGGAAGGATGTTCTCCTTTCTCAATGGTGTGCTTGGTGGAAGTGGTGACAATCTAGTTTGACCTGTAGAGAATGGGGGAGTGGCCAACACGTGCCCATCTGGACCCCACTGGGGCAGAACAGGAGGCCTGTGATGTCACCTGTCTCTACACCAGCACCCTGAGGTGCGGTTCAGGAGGGCAGAGGTCCCCGTGGGAGGTGGAGCCAGGAAACCCATCTGAGGTCTTTTCTGAGCCTTCCACAAAATTCCTCGGAGGGTGGTGCTTGTGAGCTACCAGTTCTGCCTGAAACCCAGCAAGAGCTCAGGGCCCTGTTCTATGGCTCATTCCAGAGTAAGCAGGGCAGTTAGAAGACAACCGCCTTTGGAGAACAGGGACTGTGGGGAGGGCTGGGTGGCAGCAGGGATAGGAGCCCCAGGTTGCCCCTGAGCCTCACAGCAGGGACTGGAGAAGGGGGATGGCCCACGGCTCTGCGCCTCGCCTCACTTCTCCAGGAGGCCTCTGTGCAGCTCAAGCAGTTTGTAATCACCCATCCACATAAGGGATGTGGCTGTTCACGAGGTGGCTGTGACTAAGGGGTGGCCTTTAACTGCCAGTTCGGACGCTGCCACTTCAGAGCTGGGGTCTGCGTGCCATGCCAGGCACTGAATGGGAAAGTGCATAGGATGATTCCTGTCCGCCTCCAAGGAGTCCAGCCCAGCGGGGGAACGCCCGGCCTTGGGTGCAGCAGCCTTGAGAGTAGATGGCAGAGGGGTGGGGTCGTCGCCTGAGGAGGTGGCCTTTGGCTGAGCAGCATGTGCAGCCAAGGCAATTGCTTCCAGAGAGTTGCTGGGAGAGGGTGGGTCATCTTGCTCCCCGCTGGCCAGCAGCTGGAGAGGGCATGGATGACACGGCAGAGGGGCCCAGGCCGAAGACTATTGGTGCTGGCAGTGACGGCCTGGGTGAGAGCGTTGAGTAGCTGCTCGGTGCTCGCAGGGAGCATGGTGAGCAGACGGGCTGGCTGGGAGGACGCCATCCTGGAAAGAGCCCCAGGCAAAGGCCTGTGAGGGGCAGGGGCCATGCTGGTGGGCAGACGCCGGTTCTGAGACAGGCGAGGAGAGTTGGGCTCGTGACCAGAGCTTTGAGCTGACATGGTTTGGCAGCTGAGAGTGGGTGGTGTGGCCCAGGAAAGGCTGGAGGTGGTGCCGCAGGAGCTGGGAGCCTGCAGGGGGGTGGGGGCGGATGAATGAGTAAAGCCCGAGACTGGGTGAGCTGGTGGGGAGGGCAGAGAGCAGGGCCCCGGGCCCAGGCTACTTTCAGCCTCAGTGCCCTTATCTGAGACAGAATCCTCATTTTACTTGAAGGACGGGAGGACCCTGTAACTTCTTGTCCACCCTGGGACATTTTTGAGAGGGAGGAAGGGGCTGCTGAGCGAGCAGAGGTCCTCCAACCCTGCGCCCATGTTGCTGTGGCACCTGCTCACCTCAGGCTGAGCTCCTTGTCCCAAAATAACAGTGGAGGGAGGGAGAGGATGAAGTAACATTGTGTGGTTGGCGTGTTCTTGCCATTCTGCTCCGTTGCTGAACTGCAGTTGGCCAGTGTCTGCATGGCTGGCGGATGGGGCTGCATGCTCCCCCTCTGCTTGCCAGTGGTCTGAACAGAAGCTCCGTGATGGCCCAGAAGTAGGCACATGACTCACTCCACCTTCAGCTACTCGGTCTTCAGAGGGGCTGAGTGGAGCCAGCACCAGAAAGTTGGGGGTTGGCGCTCTGGCCTACCTGCCACGCTGGGGGGCCTCTGAGCTGCGGTCAGGGAGCCTGTGTACTGGGGCCATACAGCTCCTGAGCATGTCCTTGTCTTTCGGCTGGTTGAGCAAAGGTCCCCTTGGTTACTGAACAATGTGGGATAAGAAGGGACAACCCTCTCTCCCTTGGATTGTGTGAAACCCAACAGGAGCAGAGGGTCCAGATTCACTGAACGATTGCCGCCCTCCTCAGACGCTTGAAATCATGTAACATGCTGTGTCTGTGCTCGGCAATGGCATCATCTAAGTGAGCGCAGTTCTGTTCTTGTCCTCGGTGAGTTGCTAGTATAATATAGGAAGCAAGAATGGCGATACAGTATAATGACCACAATAGAAGTAAGTAAATTGGGGATGTAGGCAGCACTTCCCTGTCACTGGGTGCAGGAATATTCCACAAATATCAGAGCCTGTGACTCCTATACTACTGGGTGTTCTGTACAGATCCCATTTATCCTTCTAAGAACCTAGTGAAGTAATCTTTTCAATTTAGAGTAAGAGTATGAAGAAAATGAAGTTTATTTACCCATTGAACAAATATGTGAATGCCTGCTGCATGCCAGACAAAAGAACAGTGAGCAAAACCCAGAAATCCTTGCCCTGGGAGAAGTCCCTTCCAGGAGGTGTGGCCGGGGAAGTGAATGCAAGGTGGGAGGGGGAGACAGGAGAGATGGTGAGTTGTAGGAAGAGGCCTGCAGGAAGTGGAAGGTGGAGGTGTGAGCCATGTGGGTATCGTGGAGGTTTTCCTGGCAGAGAAAAGAGCAAGTGCAAAGGCCCTGAGGTGAGGACACTGGGAAAGCTCTGTGGATGAGGGGGAGGCACGGATGACATGGGATCTCACCAGGGCCACTATGCTGGGCCTTGAAAGAAGGAGCTCTGTGGGGCCAGGGGCCACAGGTGCAGCCTGGCATAGGGAGAGGCTGTGTTTTGGGAGGGGCTGCTGGGGCCCAGCATTTGGAACTCAATGTGGATGACATCCATAGACAATGGTAGAGGCAGTGGCGTGGGTTTTGTGTTTTTGCTTTAATAGTGTATGGAATGTGAAGTGCTCTTTTAAGAAAACTAGTTTTTTAATTGAAAAAATAACAATATTCAGTCAGCACAAAAGGAGAATGATGCAAAATAAATTGCCTTCCCAGCTCTCTAGATGGAACCCTTGTTACTGCAGTTTTTTTTAATGAGGGCTTTATTGAGATATAATTGGTATACCATAAAGTTTACTCATTTAAAGTGTACAGTGATTTTACAGTATTCACAGGATCATATCTCCACCACATTCAAGTTCCAGAATATTCTCATCATCCAAGAAGGTATCCACTGTCAGTCATTCCTCATCCCCTAGTGCCTGGCAGCCCTAGTCAGCTGTCTGTCTCTGTGGATCCACCCATTCTGGACAGCTCATGTAAATGGAATTGTATGACACATGGCCTTTTGTGTCTGGCTTCTTTCATTTAACATGTTTTCAAAGCTCAGACACTTCAGCATCAATCAATACTTGAGTCCTTTTTCTTGCCGTGTATTATATATATCACGTTTCATTTTTCTGCTCACCCGTTGATGGATATGTGGGTTGTTTACACTTTTAGGCTATTAGAACAATGATATTAGGAGCATGGATGTACATACATATTTTTGTGCAAGCATGTTTTCAATTCCCTTCGAGTAGAATTGCAGGGTTGTAGGGCAACTCTAACCTTTGAGGAACTGCCAAGCTGTCTTCAAGCAGCTGCTCCATCTTACCACGTCCCCACCAGCCATGCCCGAGGTTCCACTTTTTTCACATTCCCACCAACACTTGTCTTTTGTATTCTAGTCATCCAAAGAGTGTGAAATGACAGCTCACTGTGGTTTTGCTTTGTACTCTTCCTTAGCTTTATATATATATGTATTTATATAGATATATATATTTATATCTTTTTTAATGTCTGTACTGAGTAACAATTACCATGGAAAAGACCTCCCTGGACAGTTTGGAGGACTTTGCTTCGAAACACTCATGGCCTAACTGGATATTAATGTCCCATGTCCACTGGCATTCATCCCAGCCAACAAAACATTGCCACTGAAGGCTGACTTTGTTGAATATGAAGAGTGCCTGTGCTAGTTTTGCAGAGGTAAGACTCACATCTCCTCTCTTCATATTGCCTTGTATTTTTTTAATTTTATAGGAATTCTCCCTTAAAAATTCTAAGATCTTCCTGAAATTGATATAGCTTCCCTTATCACCTGTTAACATCAGCCTAGCTCTCTAACTGAATATTCTTAAGTGTTACTTTGCAAGTTTGATATTCAGATTTATAGAGAGAGCAGCACAAACAATTCCTGTGTGCTCCTCCCCAGACCACCAGAGGTTAGGACTCCACTGGCTCTTCCTAATACTGATTTGATTTGTATCTTGAACTTATTTGAGAGTATCTTGTAGCATGCCACTTTACCCCAAATCCTCCCATATTTTTTTTTTAGTACCCTCTCCTATCATAATGGTAATTTTATTAGCTGGCAAAATTAAGTTGTATTGTTACCCTGTATCCTTTTTAATTAAAAAAAATCTTAAGTATAGTTGACATATTAGTTTTAGGAGGACAACATAGAGTTTCATTTATATATGTCACGAAGTGCTCACCATGATTAGGTGTGGTCACCGTCTGACCAGTTGTCACAGTATTACTGTGTTCCCTATACTGTACTTTTTATCTCCATGACGTCTGTATTTTATAACTAGAAGGTTGTACCTCTTGATCCCCTTGACCTTAGTTTGCTCATCCTTCCATACCCTTCCCCTCAGACAACCACGTTTGTTCTCTGGGTTTATGAGACTATTTCTGGGATTTCTGTTTCATTTTTGCTTGTTACACATGAAATCATATGGTATGTCTTCCTCTGACATTTCACTTAGCATAATACTCTGAGTCCATTGATGTCACAAATGTTAGGATTTCTTTTGTATAGCTGAGTAATATTCCATTGTGTATATGTACCACATCTTCATCCATTCATTTATGGATGGACACTTAGGTTGCTTCCATGTCTTGGATTTTGTAAATAATGCTGCAATAAATATAGGGTTGCATGTATCTTTTGGAATTGGTGTTTTCATTTACTTTGGGTAAATTTCCCAAAGTGGAATTGCTGGGTCATAGGGTATTGCTGTGGGAGACTCTGTAGCACAAGTGAACCCTGGTCCTTCAACAGGACTACACAGAGCAGAGAGGATGATCCCACTAATTAAGCCACTAACATGCAGCTGACTGCAATGTATGAAAACTGATTCTGATTTGAAAACTGAAAGAATTCACAATGCAATCAAGGAAAATACTGGTTGGCTCTTTAGTGATATTTAGGACCCTTGTTACTTTCCTTGGTTGATATTCATTACCTAACCACTGCTTTCTAAGAATTACTCCAAAACTTGGTGTAAAAACAAGCACCATTTTATGCTCACAGATTCTCTGGGTCAGGAGGTGAAACAGGATGGTCTGACACCTTGGAACAGGTCTGCTGGGTCTTTAGCCCCAATTTTCAGATTAAGAGAAGCTATTCCCCAGCCTCACTCTCACCTGCACCCTGAGCTGAAGCCACAGTGGGATGAGACTTTTGGGGGTCGTGGGAGGAGGTAGTGTGCTTTGCACAAGAGGAATGTGGGTCATTGTAGCTAGACTAAAGAGAGCCACACATTCCGTTTCTTTTTCTGTTGAGAGGTGGTGTCTAACTCTGCCCTTGAATCTGGTCTGGCCTGGGTTATGGGTTTGATCAGTGGGGACCACATAAGTTTGATTCTGGCACTTCTGAGCGGGTCACATAAAACATGAACAGGACTCCTGGAACATTAGCTCTTGGAATTCAGCTGCCAAAATCCCACAGGAGTCTTGTGCAAGGTCTTGAGGTCGACAGCCCCAGCTCAGCCCTGTATAATGACCATCTCAGAGACCAGCCTTCATTTGGCTTCAGCATGGCTTCATCTGGCCCCATCTGACTACAACTGCATAAGGACAGAACTGTAGCTCGCTGCTCCAAGCCACTGCCTTTTGGAGTGGTTTGTTACATAGCACGGGATACCTGGAACATGTGGGATAATGGTACTGTGATTATTACTTACCCCCCCCAGAAGGATCCTGCTCCTTAGAAATAAACATTTAGACGTAAATAAATACTTTGAAATAAAAAGGAATATGCTGAAATATTTGCAGTGGAAATGACATCTGAGGTGTGCTTCTAATTGGCGGCATGTGTGGGAGGAGGCAAGGGCACCGGTGAGGACCACTAGCAAGGAAGACAGGTGGTGAGTCCGCTGGTTTCCTAATTCCTTCTGCTCTGGCACATGTAGTAGGCTGCCTACAAATGGCCCCAGCAGCCTGGTCTCTGGTACTCAAGCTCCCTCCTGCACAGTTCCAGGCCAGCAGAACAGGCAGAAGTGAAGATACTCCTGAGATTCTACAAGATGCTGCGGCTGTCTTGAGTGCCTGCTATTTCCCTTGCTTCTGTTCTCTGTCCATCTGCCTTTCCAAGGCTTTACTTGGGAGCAGCCCTATGGAGCGGCCTGGAGCTGTAGGTGGCGGGGAGTATACCCTCCAGCCAATAGCCTGAAAGGAACTGAGCCTTCTGCCCACATCATGTGCTTGAGGTTGGGATTCCAGCAAATCTGGAAGGCCACGGCCCTGGACTTGGACTGAAACCTCACGAGAGACCTGCTAAACTGTTCCCTGATCCTCAGAAACTGGGAAATCATAAAATGTTGACTACCCTAAGCTGCTAAATTCCAGGGTATACTTCTACAGAGCAACAGTTACTAACAAAATGGATGCTTGAAATTTTCTGTAACACAGCCTTTGGTTGTTTTTAAAAGCACTTGGGTCGTGTGAAAGCAGACACTTCCTCAACCAGCAGCTCAGCAGTGCCTCGGCGGCCCGCTTTGGCATTCCGAGTTTACCACGGCAGGGGTCTCAGCAGCAGCATACCGAATACCCACAGAATGATCTGCTTTGGGACAACTAAACTCTCTGCCCACAAAGCTGACAGTGCGACTCTTAGTTACAAAAAATTCGCAAATGCTTCTCAAAATTTCCAGAAGATACCATCATCAGTAATCTGCATTACGTTCTACAGCTGAAAATGACCCCATACCCGATGCAGGCGTGTGCCGTGTGTGACCTCCCGGCCGCGGGCCGCTGCCTGCCCTCGCCGAGCCGAACAATCATTAAGGAGGCTCGCGTCCAGGATCTCCTTATTTAGAGTCTACCGGTGCCGCGGGGTGCAGCTGGAAGGCGCCGCCCAGGATCCGCTGGGGTGCCTTTAGGGCCTGGCCCACGAAGAGAACGAGTGCGTAGGGGTCGGGCACCGCGTGGGTACTCGAACACCCTGGCTCGGTGCCGGCAAGGCCTGAGCTGCGCCAGCAGCTTCCAAAACCGTGAAGACGGACGTTCTCGGGGCAGCCCCTCCAGGAGGAAGCGCGCCTGGCCCGAACCGACCAACGCGCACCGGAGCCACGCGGCAGCCCGGGGTAACTGGAGCGCCAGGCAACGAACTGCGGCGACTTCCAGGTGCGCAGCTGTCCGCCTCGCAGGCTGGCCCTGCGGACCCCGTCGCGGAGAGCGATGCCCCTGCGCTCCGCAGCTCCTCACACAAGTGCCAAGGCACACGTGGGGCGCACTCGAGGGCGTGACCCTGCCCCATCCCGTCTGCGGGCTGACCCGCGAGGACGCCCGGGACCGGCAAATGGCAGCAGCACAGGGCCGAAGCAGCCAACCCGCCCGGGCTTCGCGAGCCTCCCGGCTCTACGCACAGCCCGCAAGCGACGCGCCCCGCAAAATGTCGGCTGCGCACTCTCCGCACTCTCCGCAACCCCCGCGCGCATGCGCCCTGAGCCAGTCCCCCGGCGCGAGCGGAAGTCGCGTGATCCCGGAAGTGGCAGGCCGGGCGCGCGCGGGCGGGGCAGCGACGTTCGTCATTTCGTGCGGGAGGGAGCACGAGAGCGGCGCGGTCGAAACTCCGGTGAGCCTCGGCGGCAGCGGGTGGGGCGGACGCTACGCCTTTGTTCGTGCCGCCCTCGCGCCGTGGGTGGGTGCTGGCCGGGAATTGCTCCGGCTGGGTCTTGCGGGGGCCGTATCTGCTCGGGCCGAGTTCTGTGGGAGCCGGGGGCGCAGGGCCGTGCAGGCCTCTTTGGGGGCAGCCTCCCTCACCCCGCTGCGCCCCCTCCCTGCCCACCTCCCCGGGAAAGACCGCGGCAGCCCCGGTCGCCGTGCCCCCGGCCCGTCCTCGAGCCTGCGTCCCGGCCCAGATTGCGGGCCCTGCGGAAGGAAGCGCGGCCTCGGCGGACGGCCGCCGAGGATCCCGTAGCCTGCGGCCGCACTTGGGTGGCGCCAGGGCGTGAGCCTTCTAGAGGAATTCCAGAGGAAGCGGCGGGGAGGCCTTGGCGGGCGGGCGGCCCCACCCCGCTGTGGCGCCGGGCGCGGGGCTCCCAGCCGCCCTTTGTGCGAGCGGTACTCGGCGGCCCGGCCACCGGCCGCCCTTCCCAGGCAACCTGCGGCCTGGGGTGGGCTGGGCTGGGCGTGGCGCGCCGCCGCGGCGGGTCTGAGGCTCAGGTGTCCCAGAGGGTCCTAGGCGATGCGATGGGGATCCTTAGCTAAAGGAGCCCAACGGCCGCCTTGTTCACTGCTCCTCGCGGAGGCTCTCCTGAGCCAGGGTCCGAAGAGAGGGGCCTGAGACTCCCAAGCGGCTGGAGTTCCCTTATTTTAGTTCCCAGACCCTCAATCAGAGAGAACTTGGACAGATACTTAGGGTGCCCCGTGTCCTGTGGGATTCAGGCCGGCCCTATCCTCTGGGGTCCGGGAGAGGCCTGCGTTTGTAAGGTGAGCCTTGCTTCACAGTTACGATAGGGCCGAAGGATCATTTCCTGGTCAGGGAGACTAGCTGGGGGGATCTCTTGGGAAGGACTGGGCAGCTCAGGTGAGCAGTGGGACTTGAGAGGTGACTGCCCGGGCCCTGCCTGTTGGCGCTGTGCTCACGGCCTCCTTGTGGGCAGGGGAAGTGTCTCGTTCGTGAGGAGCAGGCTGCAGACCGTTCTGTGTAGTACTGGATGTCGGTCTTTGGGTGGGGTCCTTCAGGGTACCCTGTGGTGAGCACGGCGAGGAGGCCGTTTGTGGCCCCTCTGGGCCTCAGGAGTCTGTGTCTGGTACCTTGCAGAGCTCTGGCTGCAGACACTGGCCTGGCCCAGAAGGTGTGCCTCTCTTGGCACCCAACAGATTCAGGGCCCGGCTACCTGGAGGGCCTTTCAGTGCAGCCCATCCATGCTGCTGCAGGGCCTGCCTAAGGAGGGGGAGACATTGAGGGTCCCTGCAGGCTGCCACAGGTGTGCAAACTCCACCCACAGGTGTCCCAAACCCAGCTAGAGGTGAGCATGGCCGAGCAGGAGCCCACAGCCGAGCAGCTGGCACAGATTGCAGCTGAGAATGAGGAGGACGAACATTCGGTCAACTACAAGCCCCCAGCCCAGAAGAGCATCCAGGAGATCCAGGAGCTGGACAGAGATGATGAGAGTCTGCGCAAGTACAAGGAGGCCCTCCTGGGCCGCGTGGCTGTGTCTGCCGGTGAGTGCGCTGGGGCAACAGCCAGAAGGACGCTTCACGCCTTTTGCTTCCCCCACCCCGGCAAGTCATGAGCTGGGAGTGGGAGCCAGAGCGGGCAGAACTCTGACTTGCTGCCACTCTGCAGATCCCAACGTCCCCAACGTCATTGTGACCCGCCTGACCCTGGTGTGTAGCACGGCCCCAGGTCCCCTTGAGCTGGATCTTACAGGTGAGTGGTACCTCTTGAGGTCCCTGACTGCAGCTGCCCAGCACCACCTCACTTCCTCTGAAATAGTTCCTCATGGCGCTGGTGCCCTCTTGTGGGCCACACAAGAAGTGCAGCAGAGGGGATCTTGGAAGGTCCTGGCTGTGGAGTGGGTAGTCTGGGACCTGGGTCAGTGGCACCAGGGGCTGTGTGGCCAGGGGTGAGGTGAGCCTGAGGGCAGCCAGCAGTTGCAGATAGAATTTGCAAGGTGACCGGCCTCCTTTGGCTGAGTCTCCTGGGGTGGTGTTTGCCCCGAGCACAGGTGATTTGGAGAGCTTCAAGAAGCAGTCCTTCGTGCTGAAGGAGGGTGTGGAGTACCGGATAAAGATCTCGTTCAGGGTAAGGCTGAGGCTGCAGGGGACGCTGTGGGCGGCGGGGGCTGGGAGGCCTGGCTGAGTCCTGCTTGGGTCCCTCTGGGCAGGTGAACCGAGAGATCGTGTCGGGCATGAAATACATCCAGCACACGTACAGGAAAGGCGTGAAGAGTGAGTAAGGGGAGGCCCCCGCCCCCCGGGCAGGTGGCGGGCCCTGTGGGAAGGGGCAGAGGGGCAGAGTATGGGTCACCCCAGGGGCTCCTGAACCAGGAGGGAGGGAGGGTGGGCTCCCGTGCTGGTGCTTCCTGGGTGGAGACAGGCAGTCCTAGTGACAGATGTGTTCCTGCACCGCAGTTGACAAAACTGACTACATGGTTGGGAGCTACGGGCCTCGGGCGGATGAGTACGAGTTCCTGACCCCCATGGAGGAGGCACCCAAGGGCATACTGGCTCGAGGCAGCTACAACATCAAGTCCCGCTTCACAGATGATGACAAGACTGACCACCTGTCCTGGGAGTGGAACCTCACCATCAAGAAGGAGTGGAAGGACTGAGCCCTGACCTGGGAGGCGGGCAGGGCCAGCGGACAGACCGACGGACGGACGGATACGCCCCACCCCTACCAAGTCCCACCCTCCTCCTGACCCCATGTCAAAGTGCAGACAGGGCCCCTGCCTATGCTGCCCTCATTCCCACCTGGTCTGCCCCCTGTCCAGCCCAGCCAGAGCTCCTGTGACCTGCCCTGTCCCTCCCCAGCCCGCAGGCCCCTGTCTCCACGGTGGTCTATATCGTTGCTGCTTCACCTGTGCTGTAAGGGAGGGAGGCGCCAAGCCAGGCCTCTGCCCCCTCTTCCGTGGCCCTCTGGGTTCCCCACCTGTCCTAACCCAGCCTGAGGCTCTGCCTTTTCCAAGGGAACAGGCCAGCCATTGAATGGGGTCTCAGGGCATCCAGGTGCTGCTGGGCCTTTGCAGTTGCCCCAGCTCCTGTGCTGTGATGGGTGCATAATGTAGGGCTTCATTGGGGCTGGCCACCTTCTGTTTCCACCTTTCCCTGCCAGTCCATCCATCGCTCAGTGACCGTCTAACCATGATGCCTTAACATGTGGAGCGTGTGCTATAGGGGCTGTTGCTAACCTCTAACCCCGTGTCTGCATGAGCATGTGGTCTCCCTGCTCCCTCATCCGTGATCCCTGTGGCCCAAGGAGGTGTGGGGGTCTTGCTGCTCCCCAGCTGCCAGGGCCTAGCCAGCCCCTGACCCCCGCCCTGGCCGAGGCTGTGGGATGGCTCAAGAGGTTGGGGGAAAGCCAAATAGCCAGAATTCAAGTTGCCTCCGGTCTCATCTAGGAGGCTGGGTGTTCCCAGGCCTCTGCCACAGCGGGCAGCACCCAGAGCCCTTGGTCCCAGCAGAGAGCCTTACCTGTTCCACCTGGGCCCCCGGGCTGAGAGTTGTGTGCCTGGTCTGTCAGTATTTATTGCCTCCACATGTGCCGTCCTCTGGGCCTAATGGCCTGCCGCCTCCGCCCCCAGGCTTGGTGCCACCATCCCCGGCAGGCCTTCCCCAGACCCAGCCAGGACACCCATGGGACCAAGTGTGTGCAGAGCCGACCCCTGTGCCTGCCTCCCCTCTGGTCAGGCCTTGGCCAAGACTGCATAGGAGCCTGTCCCTGCTTCTCTTTTTCTGACTGGGAAATAAATTCCCCCAAGGAGCCAGGGTGTCTGCTGCTTGTTTCTGGGTGGGGGAGGGGCCGGGGCCCTTTCCTTGGCTGCTGTGGAGCTGCCACGGCTACTGGAGAATGAGTTTGAAGTCGTTTTTTCGGTCCCTGCATGGCCACCACCGTGGTGTCCTCATGCAGGCCCTGAGGCCTCCCAGGAACAGCTGGCCACATGGTCCTTGCAAGAGGGTGGTTGGTGGCAGTCTCTGCCTCGGGATAGTCCTCCAAAGAAAGGATCCTGGAGCTGCTCGAGAGACTGGGGATGGGATGGCTGGGATGACAGGTCTCACAAAATCCCAGGAACAACCCCAAGCTGTGGGTCGGGGGTGGAGGAGGCATTCCCTGTCAATTGTGGGCAAGGTCATGGCCGGAGGGCTGAAGGGAAATGAGCCCCACAGGTGGCAGGTCTGGACAGGGCAGAGGGGAGGCTGGCTGAACCATCCTCTGCCCCGTGGAGCTCGAAAGGGCCTAGGATTCTGAGGCGGAAAAAGCAAGGCTGGGTGGTTAGGACTCTGGAGGCCCCTGTTGCCTTTAGGCTACCAAGTGCACCAGACGCCAGCCCTGCTGAGTTGCAGGGCCTCCCCACCCTCCAGGGCACACAGCACTGATGTCCCTCTCCAGCCCCTGGCCGGGGAAGGGGAGATGGGTAACCCAAGCTGCAGAGGGTTGGCTCTGGTCTGTGCCCCAAGCAGGTTTAAAAAGTGATTAGGTGTCACGCTTATGAAGTTGGAGAAGTAGCCATACCTAGGCCACTCTGTGCTTGTTCCTAAGGGGAACCCTGCCAGGGTGTATTGCAGCCAGGGTGGACCAGGAAATACCTTCTTGCCCTCCAGGACAGTGCCCACATGCTGAGTGGGACAGGCTGGGGCGGTGGGAGGCAGTGAAGTCACAGCTCTGGGCTCCGAGGCCCAAGGCATTGCCCACTAAACAACACGGGCGCCTTTGAAACATGTCCACTACCTCCAGAGGGGTGAGGCTCCCAGGTAGCAGCTCCTGTCCCATCCAGTCCAGGGTAGCCTTGAGGCTGGCCACAGCCAGTGCTGGTCCCCAGTACAATTCCTAAAATATCCAGTGAGACTTCAAATCCAGGGGCAGCTCAGTCATTAGCAGTATGGTTTATGGGTCTAGGGCCTTCTGAGGCTTTGTTGGGTCAAAGGGCTACGTTTTTCACTCTTGGTCTTCCCTAGCTTTAGTTGGATGTGTGAACTCAGACCTCAAGTGCCAACTTGTACGGGCACACTGCCAACAGCCAGGACTTTGTTCTGGCTCCTACCCCGGTGAAGGATCACAGGCCGTGGCCTCTGCTGGAGCTGTAACATGTCTATCAGGCCCCAAGTCTAACCTGATCTGGCCCCTCCCCACAGGCTCCTGGCCTCCTGGGCTCCAGTACCTGCGGCCCTCTCCACTCTCTCTGTCCATGGCCTCCAATATCTCCAAGCTTCCACATCCTCAGCCACTCCCAGATGGACTCTTCTTCCACTCAGTGGGGTGCCAGAGGATGCCAAGTCAGGGCCTTTGATATGGCCAACTAGTCACCAGTTCTGCAATTTTACAAGAATCTCCTCCAAGCCTGCACTGTCCCATTCTATAGCCAGGGCCCGCCTGCTTCCATCCTCCAGGACCACGCTCACTGTGACTGCCCCCAGCTCACCCACACACACAGCCTCCTGTCCCCACTGCTGTGCAGCAGTGGAAACATGCAGTCAGGAGCATAAATGCAGGCAAAGCTAAAGACTGCCTGCATTTATGAAGAGTATCTTTCGTCAGGCAAGCACCTGGGCCGGGGCCCCATACAGCTTGGGTGGAGGCCGGAACCTGCCAAAGCACAGTGGGTGTCCATGAGCCCACTGTCAGCAACCTGCATACCTCCATCACTTGCAGGCTGAAAGGGAATTGTTTTATTCTGAAAAATGTTTCTCAGATAGTATTTATCAAAACATTTGATCACTCATTAGTTCAGTCTTTAATGGGCATCTTCTCCAAGTATGAGACTCCTCAAGGATATCCTGAAGCAGCTGTCCAGTTCAGACACATGCCAGTCCCAGAGCCACACACTCCAGCTCAGCCCCACTGCATCACTCCAGAGCTGCTCTGGGAAAGCAGATGAGTAGGCTTTAGGCAAAAAGGGGGCATATGCCTCCCTCACAAGGCTGGGGACTACAGCAGCAGCCAGCTACCCCAGCCAGTGTTCTTGGGGCTGGAGGCATGTTGCACCTCAGTTAGCTACTGACCAACTCATAGAGATAGGCATCTCAGGCCTCCTTCCAGCTTTCCGAGCACTCTGCTTGGCAGCTCCTGCAGGATCAGTGCATGAGGCTAAGTCAAAACAGGCAGAGGTGACTTGAGAAAGCACATCACGGCAAAGTCTTCAAAATAATCATGCCCCCCAACCCCCAGTCCAGGGCTCCTGTTAGGCACTGATTTTCATAGAACACTGGCTTGTCTTTGGCCACCTGGGCTACAGAACAGCAGCCTTATCATCACCTGAATCAAGGTGTGTTCCAAATGTTTTCTGCTTTGGCCATGGAGGCCCAGACTCAACCAGAGTGAGATTCAACCACAATTTAGGTTCTTGTCCAGTCTGCATCTGTTTATTCCCCGTAGTGTTCTCATTTTTGTAAATACTGTATTTTGGGGCTAAGCTGCCTCCAGACCATCAAAAACGAATCTGCATCACAGTATCTCAAATCCTTTCATTCTGTCCTCACCTGCTGAAAAAATTCAAGTACTAGGATTTAGGCATGTAAACTCTGACCTCAGGAGCACCTCTGAAATCTGAACAGGATATGTATGTTCCCTATTTAAGGCACCAAACTGTGGTCTGTAAAATAAGGTCATGGTAACCACAAGAACACTGGAAGACGGGGCAACAGATACAAAGCAATGCCTGCCAGTCCCAAGAGCAGAGGGGGCTGAAGAGCTGTCCTTTAGCATGCAAGCACCCAGGTCAGGGCCCCACTGAACTGGAGTGGAGGCCGGCACCCACCAAGGCATACATTCATAGCCCTTCTATGCCTAGAAGTTCTAGCTCCTGCTGTCACCTGTAAATCTGGGGAAAGGAAATCCTGGGACAAAATACCTCTAAAACCAAAATCAGTCAAAGGGAGAGATAAAGTTTAAAATTCGTTTATTCTTACAAACTGTAGTCCGGGGGCATCTCTCCTGCTCCAGCAGAAGCAAAACCGGCCCTCCCCTCACCTCTCAGGTACAGATAAGCCCTCCAGTGCCCATTGATATGGAGATTAACTTCTCTCCACGCCCGAGCAATACTGCAAATGCACTGAAGCCACACTTCTTTCCACCTCTAAACGCCGATTGATATGCAGATGTAGTAAAGCCAGGAGAGATGCTCTGGAAATATTACAATTCTACCCACATCACCTCTGTGAGTACAGGTATTGCAGCGTGCTGAACTACCTCTGACTGACCCTCTCTACCAGCACTGAAAGAGGGACACAGAGAATGTGATCTTGATCTTGAGAAATTCATATTCTAGCCAAGGGAGTCCCTCAACTAGTATGTGTGCCCTCAACATTACAGGCAAACAGTCCAAAGTATGAAAGCATCTTTTTCCTGTCTTCCCATTTCTGCAATCAGGATGCTAATACAGCCAACATATACCTTTGGGAGAGCATTTCCCTTTTCCCTGCCAAGTTGCTAAATTGATGAGTCTTAAAATGAGTGGTGGTGGCATTTCCTAATCAGTTAAGTGAATGCAAATGAAGAGGAAAGATTCCTGGAGGAAAAAAGAGTGTTGAGGAGTGGGGGAATGAAGGACAGCGGGGCGGGGTTTGAGCAGCGAGGGAAAGGGACGGCTGATCGGTCTAGGAGAGCGCCATCCAATAAAAACAAAATGCCAGCCACCTCCATTATTTTTTTAGATGCCATGTCAAAACTCAAAAAAAAAATTTATGAAAATTACTTTTATTTAACCCAATGTATACAAATATTACAACCCGTCAATATAAAACAATTATGAAGGGAACACCGTACATTCTTCCGGTGCTCAGTCCTGAAGTGCGGGTGTGCGCGGCACTCCCGGCCCGTCTCCGCGGAGCCAGGCACACCTCAAGCGTTAAGTGGCCTCGGTGGCAGCCGGCGGCGGCCCGGTCGGACACCGCGGTCTGCAGGGAACAGCTCCGGGGCTTCCGCGGCTGCCGCCCCAGCAGCTTCAGCGGCGGCTTCGAAGGACGGACAGCGATGGGGGGTGGGGGGGAGGGAGGTCAGAGGACCGCAGGTTCAGGTCATCCCACCGCCCTTCCCGTTTGGGGCCTTCAGATGGCCCGGCCCGACCCCGCCGCTCCGCGCAGGCTCCAGCGGCTCCGGGGCCCTCCTCCCGGGCCTCCGGCCCCATCTCGTCGGCTTCGGTCCTCTCCGCGTCACCTGCTTGCCTCTAGCTTCAGCTCGCCGACGCCCACAGGCCGCCACCAGCGACCAGCCCAGCCTCCCCGCAGGCGGAACCCGACCCCCAGACACGCTGGAAGTTGCGTCAGCCCTGCTTTCAGCCCCGAGAGGGGGGCGGCGCCAGTTTCGGATACGCGGTCCAGTCAGAATACAACACGAGGGGTTTCGGAGGCGCGTGCGCAGCTCCACCCCTCGGATGGGGACTCCGCCCCACTGCCACGTTCGACGAAGGATAGCGCGGGGTGCGCGCCCCTCTTGGCCACTCAGGAGTCGCAGAGCCCGGGCCTCCGAAAGTGGCAGCCATTCCAGATCCGCGGAAGGTGTGGGAGAAATTAACCAATCAAAAGTCGAGGGAGAGAAACCTCTCCTCAGGCAACCAATGAGAGGCTGAGAAAGAGAGCGAGCGCGAGCTCCTGGGCCAGTCCCGAACGAGGGCGAGGAGGTCTTCGTAGAGATTCCGATTCCGGGGTCGGGGCCGGGGTCGGGGCCAGAGAGGCATCCATTCCGAACGCAGCGGAGGCGGGCCCCGCAGCCCGCTGGCCAATCGAGGACGGGAGAGGCGGGCGCGCGGGCGCGACGGTCGGGCTTATAGGGGCGGGGCGGGCGACGCGCGCTCTCGTGGCCTGCTGTCTGGCGGCGCTGACTGGAGCGTCGCGCTTGCTGCCGACATGCTACGCCGCGTTCTGCTCTGCCTGGCCCTGGCCGCTCTGTCCCGCACGGGTGCCGACGGCCCCGACGAGGAGGACCACGTCCTGGTGCTCCACAAGGGCAACTTCGAGGAGGCGCTGGCGGCCCACAAGTACCTGCTGGTGGAGTTCTGTGAGTGCCGCCACCCGGGCAGGGCCTGGCCGCCGCTGCGGGCGGGGTCAAAGGGGCCCCAGGGTGCCGGAGGGCGTGGGGATGATGGATGGGGCGCAGGGAGAATAAGGGGTGCAGAGGGGGCTCAGGGGTTACCGAAGGAGCGCAGACGGCGCAGAGGGTGGGGAGGGGGGACAGAAAAGAAAGGAGGCGCAAGGGAGACAGGACCGAGCGTAGTGGAGGGACCGGGGGCACGGGACGGGGTAGGAGAGAGGCGCAGGAAAGACGGGACAGAGGGCAGGAGAGGGGCGCGGGAGGTCATGGGGGGCATGGGGAGGAGGAGGCACTGGACTGACGGCTGGGGGCCCCTCCCCACCCTCCCAGCCCCAACCCGGGGTCGGTGGGTGGGTCTTCAGGGCTGTCAGCACTGTGGCCACCCCTGGGCGCAGTGACTCACAGAACTGCTGTCAGCATCTCTGTGCTGTGCGCGCAGGAGGCACGCCTCCTGCCTGGGCTGGACCCTAAGAATGGCCACAGACGGACAGCCAGGACATGCCCTTGGGCCTGACGTCCACATGGCAGGATTCCTCTGTTAGCCTAAGAAACGCAGAGTCCACTTGTGTAAGCTGCCACAAATACAAAGGACGCGGCGGGATCCAGCCCCAACCGCTCCCCTGGACCAATCCCCAAGCGCCCCTCTCCTATCTGTACCACCTGCAGCCCATGACAGCTGTCTTCTGCTTCCATGTTGCCAACCAGAATCCTAAACCTCTGTGTTTACCAGTGCTTAAGCCCTGCTTTTCCAGGGTGGAAATCTTAGACCCAACAGAGATGCTACTCTAGTTGAGAGAGTGCTGTTCCCAGAGTATTAAGAACTGGTTTGAAATACGAGTCTCAGGGAAGGTGTGTGCAGGTGTGCACCATGTGTTTGTGACCAGGTCTTACCAAGCACGCAGCCGGGCATCATTAGCCTCTTTGCTGCATCCTCAGTGGAAATTCCAGGAACACGTCTGCCCTAATTGTTGCATGCAGGTAATAGGAAGCTGCTAGTCGCTAAAGAGTTTGTCTTCCTGGGCTGATGGTGACAAAGCAGAGTGGGGGTTGGTGTCAGTTTGTCACCCATGGCCTCTGTCTCAATATTGCCTAAGAGCGTGAGCTATCAGCTCAGCCTCATGCGCTCAGAGGGGTTATCTTGGCAAGCAGATAAGGTTTTTATGGAGGGAAGTAGGAAGGAGAGGTAGGGAGGCACTGAGACTAGGCGGTGTTGCTTTCCAGCATCCCACTTTCTTTCTCAGATGCCCCTTGGTGTGGCCATTGCAAGGCCCTGGCCCCTGAATATGCCAAAGCAGCTGGGAAATTGAAGGCCGAAGGTTCTGAGATCAGACTGGCAAAGGTAGATGCCACTGAAGAGTCGGATCTGGCCCAGCAGTATGGCGTCCGGGGCTACCCTACAATCAAGTTCTTCAAGAATGGAGACACGGCTTCCCCCAAAGAATACACAGGTGTGACCATGGCTCTGTCTTTGGTGGCCTGTAGAGAGGGACCTGTCTGCAGGTTCAGAGGCGTGGAGGCGAGCCTGATCTGACGGGGCTCAGGTTCTAGTTGAGCCTCAGGGCCATGTGAGGAAAGTTCTTTCATTCCTGAAGAATCTCTCAAGTGGAGAGGGGCATCTTGGGTGCTGGAGAGCAGGCAGGAGCAGTCCTGGCCACCAGGAGCCACAGGCATGGTGATGCCACCCGCTGAGTGCCAAGGGCCTTTGCTCAGCAGGGCTGGGCTGAGAGCAGCCAAGGAGCAGGCAGGTGTCACACGCCTCTCATGGCAGAGCTCGAGATAAGCCCAGCTCCATTCACAGCCCAAGGCCTCGGTCCTGGCTGAGGCCGCTTTCGTAGGGTTGGCCGTCTGTAGCTCAGCCAGTACCCGTGACAGAAGAAACTTCTGTTCGTGAACCAGTTTTTGTGGCTCGCCGGTCAGGTCCTCCCTGTAGCTTTGTCAGTTCTGGCCTCGCCAGGCTGATGCTGTGTTTCTGTTTACTTCACTTTTGGAACAGGAAATGCCCTGCCCAAAGTTCCCATGGCCCCATCACCAACACTTAGGTTTCACAACTGCTCCGGATTCCACCTGTCACCAGCGACTCAGCTTCTTGCTACCACTTGGCAAAACCCTTTAAACGCGAGCTTGAGCAACCCTTCCCAGGTTGGACCAGGTAGTCAGACTCTCAGGGAGGAAGGAGAGATTGGCCTCAGTCTGGGGAGGAGCGGACTGTCTAACACACGCAGTCCCGAGTAGAGCAGGCCCGGGGCAAGGACCCTGGGAATGCCAGGCAGGGTGGAGCCCAGCTGCTTTCACAGGGGAGGCTGGTGTGGAGGCTGACTTCCTAGCCAGCCTTTTTAAGAAGTTTGGCCACACCTCTAATTAGCCCAGTGTGAGACCCCTGGAGCAGGCATGTGTGTTCAACAAACTTAAATGTAAGGAAGATTTGAAAAGTGCAAAGGGATTCAGGAGACAAGGTGACTTGTGATCCTGTTAGCAGAAGTAACCACTGCCCCTCTACCCTCCACACACACCCGCCGTCTCACAGCAGAGAAGCCCTTCTAGTCCAGGACTGTGGGTGGTTGTGTAGACAAGCTGCCTTTTCTAAAAGTGGCAAGAGAGTATCTTGCTGTGGTTTTGGCAGAGAGCTCAGATGAGAGTGGGTGGGCCCTGGTTGTAAGTGGACCCCACGTGTGTCTGGGCACAGCTGGCCGGGAAGCTGACGACATCGTGAGCTGGCTGAAGAAGCGCACGGGCCCCGCAGCCACCACATTGCCCGATGGGGCCGCCACGGAGGCTCTGGTGGAGTCCAGTGAGGTGGCGGTCATCGGCTTCTTCAAGGTAGGGGCTTTGAGGTGTCCTCTGTGGCTTCCTTATCCGTGTCCCTGGAGGAGGGCCCTGTGCTCTGGGCACTGTGGTCTGCCTGCTGCCACCTGGGCAGGGGTCCTCAGCGCTGGGGCATGTGGCACCTCTGGCTCTTTTCCTCTCCAGGACGTGGAGTCGGACATTGCCAAACAGTTTTTGCTGGCAGCAGAGGCCATCGATGACATACCCTTTGGGATCACCTCCAACAGTGATGTGTTCTCCAAGTACCAGCTGGACAAGGATGGGGTTGTCCTCTTTAAGAAGGTGAGTGGCCCTGGGTCAGCTCCACCTGCTGGTTGAGAGGCCACTCTGGGGGTCCCTCTCCTAGTGCTGCATGTGCCCTTGAACCTTTCGTAGAACCTTGTCCAGGCGGCCTGGACTGCGGCTTGACTTATCAAGGACCTGTTTCGCAATGTCAGGCTGTAGGAGCCACTTAGACAGTGGCCTTCAGACTTTCAGCTGTGGCCCTTTGTCCCGGCCCCTGTTGCAGGCCCAGTGCCGTGTTTATGAAAGCGGACTGCTCTGGAATGTTAGCTTAAAAAAAAAAACTGGTGAGACCTACGTAACAAAGTTGGTGTCTTAACCGTTTTTAAGTATACAGTTTGGTGACATTACATTTACTACATCTTATGACCATCGCTTACCTACTTCCAGGTCGCTCTGTTTTTCTCACCCCAAATGGAGACTCTGGAGTGTTGGCTGTTGGGGTGTGTGTTGCTACCCAGTTGGCAAAGCTCTGCCCCTTGACTGGCATCCTTCCTCTTTCTGAAGGGGCTGTGCTGTGCCATGCGTCCTAACCACTTCACACTACTGCTAGGACACAGCCAGACCTCGGGTCTGCATGGCATGAGCGGCGGGGCGATGAGATCTTGGCCGCCGGACAGTGGGCCAGGGGCTGGCTGAGCACCCCTGCTCCTGGAGCACAGCTGTCCCTGGGTTGGGTGACACTGTGCGGATGTCATTCAGATAGCACTGTGCAGAGGAGAGAGAAGAGAAAGCCAAGGAGGAGGAGCCAGAGGGCTGGGAGGAGTAGGGCCTTGACCCCTGTCCTGTTCCCTCCCTGTGGGAAGGTAGGCTTAGAGTTACAGGGCGTGGACGTGGGATCCGGAAGGGTGCGGAGGTGGCAGAGGCGCAGCCTCTCTGGTTGCGGTGTGTGGGTGCCAGGTGTGCAGGCTGAGGGGTGGGTAGCTCTCCGTAGTAGCGGCTGCAGCTAGCACCTTGCCAGGGACTGCCAGGAGGAGGTCAAGGTGTCTCCCAGCAGCACCCAGAGGACAAGGTGGCTTGGGGTGGTTCCAAGGCAGCTTTCCTTCCGCATCCTTGTTGTCCTGAAGTCCTTTCCTCAAAAGAACTTAAGGCTTTGCATACTGTTTTTGGTCAGCGGAAACCCTAACAATGTTCCCTGAAGGGAATAGAATTGCCAAACTAGTCACTTGTCCCTGAGGCGCTGGGGAAGTTGCAAGCAGACATCTGGCTGGGCAGAACCCGAGAGGCCATCCATGGTCAGGAGCCCTTCAGGGTGTTGAGGAGAGGGTCCTGGGAGGGTGTTCTCTCTGAGGCCATGTGACCCTCCTTCCTCCACATGGTTCTTCACCCTAGAAAGCTAGAAGGGTGAGTTCACGGGTTGGCAGTTGGGCGACCAAGTGTCCCTGAAGGTTAGGACCATCGTGGCCTGTCTGCGAGGAGCCGGCGCCAGGAGCCTCTCTGCTGCTGACCTTCCCCTCTGTGTCCCCTTGGGCCTGGTGCCAGTTGGTGGCATCACCTTCCCTTGCAGCTGGCGGCCCTGGCGTCTGTGGGCAGCAGCCTGGCAGAGCCCGCGGACTTCACGCTGTGCAGGTCAGCAGGGCCCGTCTGTGGTTGGACCCTGCAGACTTCTGCCCGCCCGCAGCCCCGTTCTCTCCATTGTCCTGCTCTTCTCTGAATTCACCATCCGTCCCATCAGCTGGTCAGCCCATTGCTGCCACGTGACCTGCCACTGTCTGCTCGGAGCCCTCAGGGGCATCCCTGGAGGGAGCCAGGGAGGCTCCTGGCGGCCAGTCGCTGCTTGCCGGGAAGCGCAGGGGTGCCAGAGTGGCTCGGAGCCTGTCAGTTTGGGGCGGGTGCCTTTTCCCTGGTAGTCGGACCTTTTTTCTGAGAGCTGATTGTTCTGCATCTTTTTTCTGGTGTTTATTTTGTCTTTTTTATTCTTTGAAGCTAGGGGCTCAGAAGTAGGTGTGGGGCCAGGCCGGTCCCTGCAGCCTGCAGTGGGGAGCCTTTTTGTGACATTTGTCATTGTGGCCTGGCATGGCTGGCCTCTGCCCAGGGCCCCGAGCCTCCTGCAGCTGTCCCCAGCTAAGTGAGGACTGGCTGATTAATTTTTACAAAAGAAGACAGTGAACATAATATAATGCGGCAACATTACCAAAAAGACTGTGTCTGGAGACAGGTGCATGGAGCAGCTGTGTTCTTCAGGTGCCTCAGTGAAATGGGGCAGACAGTGCTCACTGCTCTGAGGGGCCAGGGGACAGGGTTCTGAGTGGGCAGCAGCAGTCCGTTTGCTTCCAGCTGGGACTCAGCATTGTGCCTGGCCCCACTGCGTGCTGGATGGAACTGAGCCCCGGCCAGCCTCTCTTTTTCCAAACAGTGTACTTGAAGGGCCTCTTGGCTTCTGCTTTTCTGCCCTTTGCATCCTAGTCCTTCGCTGGTTGGGGAGATAGAGCAGGCTTTGGGCTAACCTTGGGTGCTAAAAGCTAAGGGTCGGGCTCCAAGGTAAGATAGGAAGGTGGATGGGAAGCGGCCACCTGTCTTTCTGGAAGTTACTTGGGGGAAAGGGAAATGGCTAGGGAGCAACAGTGAGTCTCTCCAAGTCTGATCTGAGCACTCAGGGGCATGATGGAAGGCTCACCCGAGCTACTTCCCTGAAGAGGCTGAGGCACAGATCTGGCTTTGTGTCAGGAGCATTTCTGTGCTTCTGTCCTGACCCAAGGCCACACTGGGCCGGAAGGCTCCCGAGGGCCCTCTGGTCCACAGAAGCAGCCCCCCACCCCTGTGGGAGCGGGACTTCTGAGACACCTACAGGCATGTCATTGGGGCCCCAAAGAGGTTTCATTTGTGTGGATCATACATGCCAATTTTTATTGTTTGAAGTCACGACAGGAATTTTTAAAGACCTAGTTGGTACTAAAAAAAATTTTAACTTTTTTATTAAGACATTATTGATACACACTCTTATGAAGGTTTCACATGAAAAAACAATGTGGTTACTACCTTTACCCATATTATCAAGTCCCCACCCATACCCCAATGCAGTCACTGTCCATCAGTGTAGTAAGATGCCACAGATTCATTGTTTGCCTTTTCTGTGCTGCACTGTTTTCCCCATGATCCCCACACCATGTGTACTAAACATAGTACTCCTTAGTCCCCTTCTCCCTCCTCACCTGCCCTCCCACATCCCTCCCCTTTGGTAACCTCTAGTTCCTTCTTGGAGTCTCTGAGTCTGCTGCTATTTTGTTCCTTCAGTTTTGCTTCATTGTTATACTCCACAAATGAGACAAATCATTTGGCACTTGTCTTTCTCTGCCTGGCTTATTTCATTGGGCATAATATCCTCCAGCTGCATCCCTGGGGTTGCATATGGTAGGATTTGTTTCTTATGGCTGAATAGTATTCCACTGTGTATATGTACCACATTTTTATCCATTCATCTACTGATGGACACTTAGGTTGTTTCCGTATCTTGGCTATTGTAAAAAGTGCTGCTATAAATATAGGGGTGCATATGTCTTTTTGAATCTAAGAAGTTGTATTCTTTAGGTAAATTCCAAGGAGTAGGATTCCCGGGTCAAATGGTATTTCTATTTTGAGTTTTTTGAGGAACCTCCATACTGCTTTCCACAATGATTGAACCAGCAGTGTAGGAGGGTTCCCCTTTCTCCGCATCCTCGCCAGCATTTGTTGTTCTTAGTCTTTTGGATGTTGGCCATTGTAACTGGTGTGAGGTGATATCTCATTGTGGTTTTAATTTGCATTTTCCTGAGGATTAGTGATGTGGAGCATCTTTTCATGTGTCTGTTGGCCATTTGGATTTCTTCTTTGGAGAACTGTCTCTTCATATCCTCTGCCCATTTTTTAATCGGGTCATTTGCTTTTTGGGTGTTGAGGCGTGTAAGTTCTTTATATATTTTGGATGTTAACCCCTTGTTGGATATGTCATTTACAAATATATTCTCCCATACTGTAGGATGCCTTTCTGTTCTGTTGATGGTGTCCTTTGGTGTACAGAAACTTTTTAGTTTGATGTAGTCCCATGAGTTCATTTTTGCTTTTGTTTCCCTTGCTTGAGGAGATGCGTTCAGGAAGAAGTTGCTCATGCCTATATTTAGGAGATTTTTGTCTATGTTTTTTTCTAAAAGTTTTATGGTTTCATGACTTACATTCAGGTCTTTGATCCATTTTGAGTTTACTTTTGTGTATGGGGTTAGACAGTAATCCAGTTTCATTCTCTCACATGTAGCTGTCCAGTTTTGCCAACACCAGCTGTTGAAGAGGCTGTCATTTCCCCATTGTATGTCCATGGCTCTTTTATCATATATTAATTGACCATATATGCTTGTGTTTATATGTGGGCTCTCTAGTCTGTTCCATTGGTCTATGGGTCTGTTCTTGTGCCAGTACCAAATTGTCTTGATTACTGTGGCTTTGTAGTAGAGCTTGAAGTTGGGGAGCATAATCCCCCCAGCTTTATTCTTCCTCCTCAGGATTGCTTTGGCTATTTGGGGTCTTTTGTGGTTCCATATGAATTTTAGAACAATTTTCTCTAGTTCGTTGAACAATGCTGTTGGTAGTTTGATAGGAATTGGATTGAATCTAGATTGCTTTAGGCAGGATGGCTGTTTTGACAATATTAATTCTTCCTATGCTCATGAATGTTTCCATTTATTGGTATCTTCTTTAATTTCTCTCATGAGTGTCTTGTAGTTTTCAGAGTATAGGTCTTTCACTGTCTTGGTTAGGTTTATTCCTAGGTATTTTATTCTTTTTGATGCAACTGTGAATGGAATTGTCTTCCTGATTTCTCTCTCTGCTAGTTTATTGTTAGTGTATAGGAATGCCACAGATTTCTGCTTATCAATTTTGTATCTCACAACTTTGCTGAATTCAGATATTAGATCTAGTAGTTTTGGAGTGGATTCCTTAAGGTTTTTTATGTATAGTATCATGTCATCTGCAAACAAGGACGGTTTAACTTCTTCCTTGCCAATCTGGATGCCTTTTATTTCTTTGTGTTGTCTGATTGCCATGGCTAGGACCTCCAGAACTATTTGAATAAAAATGGGGAGAGTGGGCATCCTTGTCTTGTTCCCAATCTTAAAGGAAAAGCTTTCAGCTTCTCACTGTTAAGTATAATGTTGGCTGTGGGTTTGTTATATATGCCCTTTATTATGTTGAGGTACTTGCCCTCTATACCCATTTTGTTGAGAGTTTTTATTATGAATGGATGTTGGATTTCAGCATCTATGGAGATGATCATGTGGTTTTTGTTCTTCTTTTTATTGATGTGGTGGATGATGTTGATGGATTTTCGAATGTTGTACTATCCTTGCATCCCTGGGATGAATCCCACTTGATCATGGTGTATGATCCTCTTGATGTATTTTTGAATTTGGTTTGCTAATATTTTGTTGAGTATTTTTGCATCTATGTTCTTCAGGGATATTGGTCTGTAATTTTCTTTTTTTGTGGTGTCTTTGCCTCGTTTTGGTATTAGAGTGATGCTCGCCTCATAGAATGAGTTTAGAAGTATTCCCTCTTCTACTCTTTGGAAAACTTTAAGGAGGATAGGTATTAGGTCTTCACTGAATGTTTGATAAAATTCAGCAGTGAAGCCATCTGGTCCAGGGATTTTGTTCTTAGGTAGGTTTTTGATTAGTGATTCAATTTCATTGCTGGTAATTGGTCTGTTCAGGTTTTCTGTTTCTTTCTGGGTCAGCCTTGGAAGATTGTATTTTTCTAGAAAGTTGTCCATTTCTTCTAGGTTATCCAGTTTGTTCCCATATAATTTTTCATAGTATTCTCTAATAATTCTTTGTATTTCTGTGGTGTCTGTAGTGATTTTTCCTTTCTCATTTCCGATTCTGTTTATGTGAGTAGACTCTTTTTTTCTTGATAAGTCTGGCTAGGGGTTTATCTATTTTGTGTGTTTTCTCAAAGAACCAGCTCCTGCTTTCATTGATTCTTTCTATTGTTTTATTCTTCTTGATTATATTTATTTATGATCTAATCTTTATTATGTCCCTCCTTCTACTGACTTTGGGCCTCATTTGTTCTCCTTTTTCTAGTTTTGTTAGTTGTGAGTTTAGACTGCTCATATGGGATTGTTCTTCTTTCCTGAGGTAGGCCTGTATTGCAATATACTTTCCTCTTAGCACGGCCTTTGCTGTGTCCCACAGATTTTGCCATGTTGAATTATTGTTGTCATTTTTCTCCATATATTGCTTGAGCTCTGTTTTTATTTGGTCATTGATCCATTGGTTATTTAGGAGCATGTCGTGAAGCCTCCATGTGTTTGTGGGATTTTTCATTTTCTTTGCATAATTTATTTCTAGTTTCATACCTTTGTGGTCTGAGAAAATGGTTGGTGCAATTTCAGTCTTTTTTAATTTACTGAGGCTCTTTTATGGCCTAGTATATGATCTATTCTTGAAAATGTTCCATGTGCACTTGAGAAGAATGTGTATTCTGCTGCTTTTGGGTGTAGAGTTCTGTAGATGTCTGTTAGGTCCATCTGTTCTCATGTGTTGTTCATTGCCACTGTCTCCTTATTTTCTGTCTGGTTGATCTGTCCCTCAGAGTGAGTGAGTGTTGAAGTCTCCTAGAATGAATGCATTGCACTCTATTTCCCCTTTTAAGTCTGTTAGTATTTGTTTCACATATGTAGGTGCTCCTGTGTTGGGTGCATAGATATTTATAATGGTTATATCTTCTTGTTGGATTGACCCTTTTCTCATTATGTAATGTCCTTCTTTGTCTCTTGTGACTTTCTTTGTTTTGAAGTCTATTTTGTCTGATACAAGTGTTACAACTCCTGCTTTTTTCTCCCCATTAGTTGTATGAAATGTCTTTTTCCATCCCTTCACTTTTAGTCTGTGTGTATGTCTTTGGGTTTAAAGTGAGTCTCTTGTAGGCAGCATATAGATGGCTCTTGCTTTTCTATCCATTCAGTGACTCTGTGTCTTTTGATTGGTGCATTCAGTCCATTTACATTTAGGGTGATTAACGAAAGGTATGTACTTATTGCCATTGCAGGCTTTAGATTCATGGTTACCAAAGGTTCAAGGTTAACTTCCTTACTATCTAAGAGTCTAACTTAACTCACTTAGTATGCTATTACTAACACAATCTAAAGGTTTTTTTTTTTTCTCCTCCTTTTTCTTCCTCCTCCATTCTTTATATATTAGGTATCATTTTCTGTACTCCTTGTCTGTCCCTTGATTGACTTTGGGGACAGTTAATTTAATTTTACATTTGCTTAGTAATTAGCTGTTCTACTTTCTTTACTGTGGTTTTATTATGTGGTGACAGCTAATAAACCTTAGGAACACTTCCATCTATAGCAGTCCCTCCAAAATACACTGTAGGGACGGTTTGTGGGAGGTAAATTCTCTCAGCTTTTGCTTATCTGGAAATTGTTTAATCCCTCCTTCAAATTTAAATGATTATCTTGCCAGATAAAGTAATCTTAGTTCAAGGCCCTTCTGCTTCATTGCATTAAATACATCATGCTACTCCCTTCTGGCCTGTATGGTTTCTGCTGAGAAGTCTGATGATAGCCTGATGGGCTTTCCTTTGTATGTGATCTTATTTCTCTCTCTGACTGCTTTTATTTGTCTGTCTTTATCCTTGATCTTTGCCATTTTAATTACTATATGTCTTGGTGTTGTCTTCCTTGGGTCCCTTGTGTTGGAAGATCTGTGCATCTCCATGGCCTGAGAGACTATCTCCTTCCCCAGATTGGGGAATTTTTCAGCAATTACCTCCTCAAAGATACTTTCTATCCCTTTTTCTCTGTTCTTCTGGTACCCGTATAATGCGAATATTGCTCCGTTTGGATTGGTCACACAGTTGTCTCAGTATTCTTTCATTCCTAGAGATCCTTTTTTCTCTGTGTCTCAGCTTCTTTGTATTCCTCTTCTCTAGTTTCTATTTCATTTATCGTCTCCTCCACCGTGTCCAATCTGCTTTTAATACCGTCCATTGTGCTCTTCAACGATTGGATCTCCAACCGGAATTCATCCGAGTTCTTGAATATCTTTCCGTACCTCTGTGAGCATGTTAATGATTTTTATTCTGAACTCCCTTTCAGGAAGAGTCATGCTGTCAATGCCATTTAAATCTTTCTCAGGAGTTGTATTAATAATTTTACTTTGAACCAGGTTCATTTGGCGTTTCATATTTGTATATGGCGCCCTCTAGTGCCCGGAAGCTCTACTCCCTGGAGCTGCTCAGCCCCTGAAGCAATGTTGGGGGTTGCAGGGGAGTGGTATTGGTGCCGGGAGGAAAGGGCTGCTTCCTGCTACCCGGCTGCTATGCCTGTCTCCACTGCCTGAACCAGTGGGTGGAGCACACAGGTATAAGCCTCTGTGCTTTGTGTTTGTTGTTGCTGTAGACAGATCTACCCTCTGGCTGGCCGAATGCCGGGTAGGGTTTGCCGATTTGCAAGACAGGTGGGGCTGGCCGGGAGAAAGGCACAGGAGGCTACGTATCACAGAGGGGGTCCTTGGAGCTGTGTAGCCAGCCAGGGAGCTGGAGCACCTGAAGATCGTCTAAGGAGGAAGATTTCTTTTTCCTCCTTAAATATGAGAGTCTATATGGCAAAGCTCCCAACCTGCTGGGCAGAGTGCACCCTGATAATTTTGTCTACCTGTCCTCTCTCCTGAGCAGTAAGGTCTGTGCAATCCTTGCCCCTTTAGCAGCCCTCTTGTTAAGGGCTTCCTTGTTAAGAAGTCTCTCAGACTGCCTGCCTTTCTTTTGTCCCAGAGCAGTTGGATATGGGTTCCTGCTTTCCAAAAGTGGCTGGAATCTCAGTCTCTCCAGGAATTCTGCCTGTCTTAGCTTTCCAACCCCGTAATCACGAGAGTACCATGCAAGCACCATGAAATGTAGGTTTGTGATCCCAGATCAGATCTCTGGAGTTAGGTATTCAGCAGTCCCAGGCCTCCACTCCCTCCCTGCTTGGTTTGTCTTCCTCCCGCCAGTGAGCTGGGGTGGGGGAAGGGCTTGGGTCCCACAGGGCCACAGCTTTGGTACATTACCCTGTTCCGTGACGTCTGCTCTTCTCTCCAGGTGTATGCAGTCTGGCGCAGGCCTCTTTCAGGAGTAGTTGTATTAGTTATATTTTCATATTATATGCGGTTTTAGGAGGAAGACTCACATCTCACACTGCCATCTTTAATCCTCTCCAGTTGGTCCTCAAATAATAATAAATCTGTTACATGTTATCAGAAATAACACTTTCACAGAAAGATTTTTCCTAGACAGCAGCATTTTGTGGCAAGAGGGTTGTAGATTTCTGATGGCCTCTGGTGTGGACCTGAGTGGAAGGTAGCTGGGTCGTCATTTTCTTTTGGGCTGGTGCGATGGTACACATGCAGCCCCTTAAACAGTGCGCTCATGAGAGGAGAGCAAGTGTGGAAATTGCTCTGGCCTCACAGCTGCCCCTGAAGGGTCTCGGGCTTGTGGGCTGTGGCCCGCACTTTGAGAGCTGCTGTTTCAGGGACTTGGAGTGAGGAAGGTAAGATGCGAAGGTTCCTTGCACCTGGAGAATGGGGCTCCCGTGGCTTTATTGGGAGCGTGCTGGCCTGAAGCCCTCTGGGGAGGTTAATGGGCCAGCAGCTGCCTCTCTGGTGTGTGGGAGGCTGCCCACCTGTGTTCCTGGGGATCCCGAGCACTCCTTGGTGGTGCCATTATTGCCTGGTACCCAGAAGGACTGGCTCCTGCAGCCCTTACCCAGCTTTGTTCTGTGGACAGAGGCAGTGGCCCTGCTCCTTGTGGGTCTCAAAACCCCAGGCAGGAAGGTGGGGCTGCCAGACTCCTGGACTGGGTCAAACCAGGACTGGGTGGGGCCCCAGGCAGTTTCTTGGGTCCCATCAGTGCACATGGCTCTGTCTGTATCCGCAGTTTGATGAAGGCCGGAACAGCTTTGAGGGGGAGATCACCAAAGAGAAGCTGCTGGACTTCATCAAGCATAACCAGCTGCCCCTGGTCATTGAGTTCACTGAGCAGGTGTGGCTCCTCTGCTTGTCCTGTGCCCCAAGTGGGGGTGGTTTGGCCCTGGAAACCCCTGCTTAGCAAGTCCCCACTGCTGCCCTGACATCCAGTGGTAGTGTGGGTACTGAGAGGATAGCCTCACTTGGTAGCTCAGCCCGTGTAACCTACGTTTGTAACACAGACAGCCCCAAAGATTTTTGGAGGAGAAATCAAGACACACATCCTGCTGTTTCTGCCAAAGAGTGTATCTGACTATGACAGCAAACTGAGCAGCTTCAAGAAGGCCGCTGGGAGCTTCAAGGGCAAGGTGAGCCACTCTCGGGCTGTCCCGATGGCTTCTCCCGCTTCATCAGAGTCTGTTCTCGGAATTGGGGCTGCTGTGGAAGGTCAGCCAGGCCAGCCTCCTCTGCTCCCTGTCAGCCAGTCTGCCTGCCAACACGAGTTGAGTGGAGGAGGCTTTGGTGGGGCAGAGCGGGGCCACCATCCACCTTCCCCACTGCTCTGACTGCTCCTTTTCTCCCCCAAGATCCTGTTTATCTTCATCGACAGCGACCACACAGACAACCAGCGTATCCTCGAGTTCTTTGGCCTGAGGAAGGAGGAGTGCCCTGCTGTGCGTCTCATCACCCTGGAGGAGGAAATGACCAAGTACAAGCCCGAGTCGGACGAGCTGACAGCAGACGGGATCGCTGAGTTCTGCCGCCAGTTCCTGGAGGGCAAGATCAAGGTGGGGGCCGTCCTGGGCGAGCTGGCCTGCGCGGCCTCTTGCTCCTTAGTTTGGAGGCCCCTGTGGCTGTACCCGTAAGGCACCTAAACACACGAGCATGCAGTTCTGAGGACAGGGCCCCCAGCAGCAGCAGGTAGCAGTCCTTGGCCTGCCGCATGGGGAATGCAGAGCAGCCCTGACTCGGGGGCCCACCCCTCTCCTGAGGTCCCATAGCCAGCTCGTCACTGAGGGCAGCTGCTGTGTGCCTCTGCCAGAAGCTGGGCTCTGCGGGGCAGTGGGGTCTGTGCGGCCCCGCACCCCTGACCTGGCACCGCCTGCCCCCCAGCCCCACCTGATGAGCCAGGAGCTGCCTGAGGACTGGGACAAGCAGCCTGTCAAAGTGCTGGTTGGGGAAAACTTTGAAGAGGTTGCTTTTGATGAGAAAAAGAATGTCTTCGTGGAATTCTGTAAGTGAAGGCATGTCAGCCTCCCCACTTGTCTGCTGGCACAGGGGTGTGGGCTGGGGGCAGGCCAGGAGGTGGCACCCGGCCCAGGGAGACCCTGACCTACTCTTTCTAGACGCCCCGTGGTGTGGTCACTGCAAACAGCTGGCTCCCATTTGGGACAAGCTGGGAGAGACATACAGAGACCATGATGACATCATCATTGCCAAGATGGACTCAACAGCCAATGAGGTGGAGGCAGTCCGTGTGCACAGCTTCCCCACGCTCAAGTTCTTCCCTGCTGGAGCGGGCAGAACGGTGCGCGTGCCGGTCATCAAAGGGACCTGGAGACGGGAAGGGGCTGGGAAGTGCTGGGACCCCTTCAGAAGCCCGCCTTTGCACAGGGGGGCACCCGCTGCCCGCGCCTTATCCTCCATCTCCCCAGGTCATTGATTACAACGGGGAGCGGACGCTAGACGGCTTTAAGAAGTTCCTGGAGAGCGGTGGCCAGGACGGGGCAGGGGAGGATGATGTAAGTGGGGCTTGGTGGCCACTAGGCTCCGTTGGCCTCTGGGGGCACCCCGAGTGCCTAGGGGACCCATGGTCGGTGCCGCCGCGGTGGGGACCCCGGGCTCCCCATCATCTGCTCTGAAGGCCAAGTGCGGCCCTGTGTGCCGTCTGCACTGGCCACTGACTTGTGTCCTTTCCCTCCCTGTTCTTCCTTCATCCCAGGACCTAGAAGACCTGGAAGAAGCGGAGGAGCCTGACTTGGAGGAGGAGGAGGATCATAAAGCTGTGAAGGATGAGCTGTGAGGCGGACGGCCTGGGTGCCCCAGACCCACACCGGCAGCTGCTGCCCGGCAGCTCGGCCCCAAGGCCACGAACCCTCCCCGGAGGAGGCACGTCGACCGGAAATGCAGGGAATTTTCTGAAGCAACACTGCATTCCAACACACTTGTCAATTCAAACCCGTCTTTTCCTTTTTCTTTTCAGTTTTTGGAAAGGGATTTCTCTCCAGGCCAGCCCGTCTTGATGGGCCTGTTTTATAATTGTGATGTACTTTTCCATACGGGGTTTTGATCGGAGTGCTTGCAAAAATGTTTGGGAATCTCACACTGGCAGTATCTCCTTTCTGTTAGGTTTGTACTCTCTCTTTAAAAAAATTCCCTCTGTGGGATTTTTAGACATGTTTGGATGTCAGGGTGTCTGTGCTGCCTTGGCTGGGCCTCCCTAGACGCCTGTCACTTGTGTGGGAGGGTGAGCCAGGCTGCACGGGTCACTTCGGCCTGTGCCGGCATTGCCACGACTGAGTGTGGCTCTCACCTTGTCTGGTTAAACGGAGACTCTGGGTCTGTCGCAAGGGGGCCCAGCGTAGCTGGGGTGGGGGCAGTAGGTACCAGCTGGGATGGGCCCCCCCTGAGCCAGACCCCTCACTGCTCTGTGACTTCTAGGGTGGCCTGAGGCCTGCGGCAGGCAGAAGCAGAGCCCCCATATCCAGGCTGGGGGACAGTCCAGGGTGCTGGAGCCAAATCAGATGCTGACGGTTCTGCAGGCATTTCTACCACAACATTGGAATTGAACACATTGGCCAAATAAAGTGGGAATTTTACCGCCTCTCATTGCCTCTGTTCTATGATCTGTCCAGGCCACGGGAATTTGACTGAAGAGGAAAGGTGCTTTATGTGGGTGTGTTCTTGCCAAGCGCCACCTTCCACGCAGCGGGGTGTGAACGTGGAAGCATGCACAAGTCTGGAGTGCAGTCCGCTGAGTTCCCGAGGGCACAGCTGGGGGTGGTGTGTGCCTGCAGGTCCCCGAGTGTAGAAACCTGGAGGGTGCCGCCCGGCACAGTGTGCTGACGGGGGGCTGGTTGAATGGTGGCAGGCGTGGTCATCGCTGCCCTTCTGGAGCGTCTGGCTGTCACTGCATGGACTCTGCTCACGGGCCACAGAGAGCCGCCCCGGCCTGAGGTGGTGGGCAGGTTCCCACCAATTCCTGCAACCACCACAGGGTCCGCCAGGAAATCAAGCAGGTGGGCCTCAAGAATGGACAAGATGACATGTTCATCACCAGGCCTTCATGTTAAGAAACATGTTCAGATAGCAAGTCACCTAGTTAAAATGTGACTTGGCTTCTAGAACCTCAGCTTGCTTGTAGGTTGTATGTAGAATTTTTTCCTTAGACTCAAAGCTGTCGGCCTGGCTGCCATGTTGAGGTGATGGCATTTCTGAGCCTGGATTGGTTCGGGCCCAGGGGGAGCCCTGCAGTGCCCATGTGTCCCTCAGAGTGAGAAAGGAGCCCTATAGGGGCTGCAGGGTGCAGGTCGGGGTCCTGACTGACAGCAGGTGGGACACCTGGGAGGGGGGAATGGAGACCCAGTCCACCTGGGCAAGAACAAGGACAGCAAACAGGCTCCAAGAATCCTTACCTGGCGCTCTGTGTGTTCCAGCAAGCCCTCGCCTCTGTGACTCCCTGGAGGAGGACGTGTACGCATTGCCCGCGTCCCAGCATCTCCCCCGTGTCCACAGCCTGCCATCCAGGCCTTCACAAATACAGCGAGGGCTGGGGTTAGTACCTGGGCAGGGACAACCGGGCCGTGGTGCTGCTCCTCCAGCTCTGCAGTCTGTGCTGATAGCTGCCCGTGGCTGGGCTTCACCCAGTTCTAGGGTGGCCTGTGCAGGGGCTGCCTTCCTAGTCCACTCCAGGGTTTGTACATACTGTGTCTGGGTCCTGTGGCACTGAGATGTGCATCCACGGAGACGTGGCACTTGGACCCAGTGGAAGGGGTCCTTGGGGAGACATTGGTTCTGCTCTCTGAAACTTGGGTGGCATCCCCAGAGCAACATGTGGCCTCCAGAGGAAGGTGGGTTTTGCCCGGTCCTGTGCCTCCTGGCCTCTGCACAGGAAGCTGGGACCAGGTGCAGCTGCCGGAGCATTGCTGTCATGTGCTCCCAGGAGGGGGAGTGAGTCACCCATACCTTCCCTCTTTGCAGAGGCAGCTGATTATTGCATTCTTGGGTTTGCTGGGAGGTTGTGGGGTGGAGGCCAAAACTGGCAGGGCTGGTGGATTAGCGAGGGAACTTCGCAGGCTCTTGGGCAGGCAGCTAAGGCTTAACAGCCCAGGATGCCCCCATCTTTCCCAGACTTCCTCCTGGCCTCCCTTCCTTTCTTGCCTCTGTATCCAGGTGATAGGAAGCTACTAGCCTGGAACCTAACAAAGCTGCTGTGGGCCTGTGCACCAGACAGACTGGAGGATACTTCTTGGGGTCTCCAACAGGCCCACTCTGATGGGCTTTCCCTGCCCTGTGTCCAGCCCAAGGTCCAGTCTCTCTTGGGCAGGGCCAGCTGGGGTGGCAGCTACACTAAGGGTTTCCACCTGGTCCTCTGAGTGGGGAAGGCAGACAACTTTACACAACATCAGAAAGACAATCTTCACATCAAAGGAAAGTTCTGTCTCCTGTCTACAGTGCAGAGAGCTTTAGTCTCCAGGCTTCTCATAAGCCAGAAGAAACTACTGATTCCTCCCAAGTGCCCAGGAGTAAAGGCCACCTGGCGCCATCCTTGGAGTCCGGAACCCAGGAACCCTGGGAAGCACCCCTTTGTCAGGGCCCTGTGGGGCCTGGCCTGGGAGGAGGTCCCTGTGGAACTTTGGGGTGTAAGTGGTGGTATGAGTCCTGCGGGGCCGGCCCAGCCAGTGGGCAAGGACACGAAGTCAGGCCAGGAAAACCCCATCAGGGCAGGAAGTCCATCTGAGGCCATGGCCCATTTCTCCGCATTTGGCCTAAGGCTTTGCACCTAGAGAGTGTTGAATATATTTAGTCATTTGATTTTGTTGGATTAAGACCAGCCTGGCAACCAAGGGCTGCTGGTGACCAAGCTGCCTGCCCCACCCTTGACAATAGTGTTTGTTCAGTTTTGGCTCTGTCTTCAGGCCTCCAGTGGCTACCCCTGTACCTCAGAATGTGATCTTATTTGGAAATGGAATCGTTGCAGATGTAATTAGTTAAGATGAGATCATACCTAATCCAACGACTGGAAACCTTATAAAAAGGGGAAATTTGGATACAGACACACACATAAGGAGAGGGCACTGAGCATGCAGGCAGAGCACACCTGGCATTGATGCCAGAAGCCAGGAGATGGGCCTGGGACATTTTCTGTCAGAAGGCACCTTGGCATTGGGCTTGTGACCTCCAGGACTGGGAGGGCATAACACTCTGTTGTCTCAGCCCCGGCTGGCACTTTGTTACTGCAGCCCTAGCAAACTGGCACAGCCAGCTTCGGGTGCTGGGGCTGTCCTGGACCCCACCAGCACTCTCCTGGCCCAGCTCTGCTCTTATCCTGGCCACTGGCCCTCCTGTGTCAGGGCCTAAACCCCACCCAGACCTTGGCTGCTGCAGTAAAGAAATGTAGCTGGCATTGGCCCAGCCTGCTAGTAAGTCTTCCAACTTCACTGACTGGACCCCTCTAGGTAAGTCTGCACTGGGCTAGGTGCAGAGGGTGAACAGCAGCAGGGTAGTCTGTCCTTGGGAAGCGGACTGGGTGTCACCTCAAGTGTGAGCATATGCATTCTTGGAAGTAAGTGCCTCACATTAGGAGAAATGGTTGTGGGAACATAAGGGTCAAGGTGGAGAGGAACGAGGACATGGTGGGGAAGGGCCTGCAGAGGGTTCTTGATGGGCAGGGTGGGATGGGCTGAGTGAGAGCTGAGGCATTTAGATTCTAACCTGGGAGGTTTCTGAAGAGGCAGTGCCATCAAGGCCCAAGGTTTGGGAAAACTGCCCCGAGAGTGATGCCAACAATGATGGAAGGTGACGAGGGACAGGGAGGGAGGCAGGCAGGGCTGGGCTGCCTTTTCCATCCATGGCACAGTCAGGACACTGATCCCTCGATTGTGGGTGGCCCCCTCACTTTCCGAGAGGCAGAGACAGCCAGTCTCACCACACATTATGCCCTCCTCCCCCAGTTTCTGGGACCATGGGCAATGCCTGGACCCTCTCAATGACCTTGGTACTTGCTTGCCTTCCTTATGGGGCCTGTCCTTCCAGTACTTTCCCCTACCCTCTGTAACGCATCTTCTATATCCAGCTGTGGGGCAGGGAGCGGGTGGGCAGGAAGGATCTGACCTTTAGCTGGGCACAGTGACAGGTGCGCTGAAAGATGAGCTCCTAAACATGATCCTGAGCACGGGGTGGGGATCGGCTCTGTTTCAGCCCCTCCCCGCGAGCATGACTGCGCAGCTTTATATAGCTCTGCGGCCCTATATAACCAGAAAGTGCCCTCACCACAGAGGGAGCACGTGGTAGCCGCACTGGAAGTCCTGTTGGCTGTAAGAGCCTGCACTTGCATCTGGACTGGCTGGGCACACTTCTCCCTCCAGCAGCAGGGTTCCCACAGGGGCAGCCCACGCCACGGTCTCCAGGATGCCCAGCAGAACGGCCCGCTACGCCCGCTATAGCCCACGGCACCGGCGGCGGCGACGGCTGGTCGATCGCAGTGTGCGCTTCCCTAATGATGTCCTGTTCTTAGACCACATTCGCCAGGGTGACCTGGAGCAGGTGGGGCGCTTCATCCGGACTCGGAGAGTTGCCCTGGACACCATCCACCCCTCAGGTGAGGGCTACAGGGCCAACAGAGGGTCTGGGGCTGCTGGGGAAGGCCTCAGCCCTCACTCCCCCTGCCCTGCCCTGTGTTGCCCTTCCCAGGCCTGGCTGCCCTGCATGAAGCCGTGCTCTCTGGAAACCTGGAGTGTGTGAAGCTGCTGGTCAAATATGGGGCTGACATTCACCAGCGTGATGAGGCAGGCTGGACACCCCTGCACATTGCCTGCAGTGACGGGTACCCGGACATAGCCAGGTCAGAGTGGGACCAGGAGCATTCTCCCAACCCCTCAGGCCTCAAGTGGCCTCCAGGATGTGGTCCCCAGAAGGTGGCCCTAAGCTTTTGGTGGTGGTGTAGCTGCGGCCCACCGGGCTTCTGACCTGTGGCCCTCCGTGGAGCAGACTGTAAAGTCAGCCAGAGTTCCTGGGGGGCCAAGCCTCACCCTGCTCACCCCACCTAGGAAAACTAAAGCAGGTGGGTCTCAGGACTCCAGCCTGCTACCTGGGAATAGGGGGAGCGTCCTCCAGGCTGCCCTTGGCCCTCCAGGTACCTCATCTCGCTGGGAGCAGACAGAGAGGCAGCCAACAATGACGGCGACCTGCCTTCGGACCTCATCGACCCAGACTTCAAGGACCTGGTAGAGCTCTTCGAAGGGACTACTATGGCCTGAACCCGGAGTGGCCCTTCCAGGGCTCTCCCGTTCCCTGGAGAAGTCGGGGTCCACCTCTCCCAGGTGCCACCACCTGCTCCCAGCGCGGGGCCGGGCTGCACCTGGGCACAAGCCCCACCCCACACACCTCTGGCCTGGCTTTCTCTCCAGGTGGATTTTTTATTGTGACACTTTTTACTTTTTCAATAAACATGATTCTCAAGCGCGTGGTGGTGACCTGCTTACTGGGGACTGGATCATCCCAGTCCGCGGGCTCCAGCCGCTTTCGGTGACCAGCGGGCCCCGCCGTCCACGCGGGACTTGGGGTCAGGGGCCAGCGCCGGAGGCCAGAGGCCCAGATTCCGACGCCAGGTCATCGCCGCCCGGCGCCCCAGCCCCGCCCCCGCCGCTCGCTGTAAGTCACATGACCCACGCTCTCCCCGCGCCTGCGCGTGCGCTGCGCGGCGGCTGTGCCGTCACTTCCGGCTGTGCCCCAGCTGACGGCGACGGCCGAGCGGGCGAGGTGAGGCAGGCGCGGCGGCGGCGGAGGCGGAGCGGGCGCGGCCGGGACCTGCCGCGAAGCGGCGCGGGCGAGGGGAGGGCCGAGTCTTCCGGGTGCGCTGCCCGTTGCGGGAGCGGCGGGGAGAAGGGCCGGGCCCGCGTCCTCCCGGCGGGGGCTTGGGAGGCAGCCGGGGCCTGCCCTGCTCAGCCTCGGAAGCTGCGGCCGCCGGCCCGACCGTACCCGGCAGTTTCCATTTCCCAAAGGCAGCGCCCCCGAGGATGCTTCCCGGTTGTTGGAATGCAGCAGGCTCGGCCCCGCAATATTCCTTCTACCCGTTATCCCTGGCCTCCCCGTGCAAGTGGAAAGCGGGTAACCCAGGCCTACCCCGCCTCAGTAGCGCCCTGGCCCCCACCGCGCGGGTCGCCGAAGTTGTCGGTGGGCCGAGTGCCGCTTAGAAGCTCAGGGCTGCATACGGTGGGAGCCGTGTGCATTCTACTCCTAATTACAAAAGCAACCCAGGTTGTAACTTCAAGTAATGTGGAAGTGCCAAGTTCGTATCCCTCGCCTGCCCCTAAGGAGACTCCTAGAGAAGGTGGTCTTTTAGCTGGACCCCCAAGGATGAGTAAGATAGTTTTGGGCAGAGGGGACATTTTGAGCGAAGGACCTGAGAGGCCAGTGGGGAGCAGGGAGCACACTTCTGGGTGGAGTGTTGAGAGCTTTTAGAGGAGAGTGCAGGTGGGGAGGAGAGAAGGTAGGAGCTGAGTCCTGAAGGACGTACGCCTGATTTGAGGTGATTTGAGGGGATGGTGAGATTTCCAAGTGACTTAGGAGGTGGGTGCACAGCCTCAGGTCTGTTGCTTGGGGTGGGAGCTGCTGCCACCACCCAGGAAAGAGGGCAGGGAGGGGGCAGTGCAGTGTTGACAGGCTTCACCTGGGGGTTTCCCCTGTGTGGCATCTAATATGGCAGTAGCCTGCTGGCTCCTGATTGGATAGTAGGTCATTTTCTAGAAGTCTCATTGGCTGAAACTGGAATGTTGAGAGCGCAGACACAGAATACGATAGGCAAGTAGAACCTAAGAACATTTGAGAATCAGAAATTCCCAAGGGACACAGAATGACCATCAGTTGCATTATTGATTCTCTCTCCAGTATCTATCAGACAACAGAGTATCATCCTCTCCTGTCTTTAGGCATATGGCTGTGTGTGGGGAAAGAGTTTGGGTACCCCAAAGCCCTGCCTTCCTCAGGAGGTCTCTGAAGTCCTTGGTTCCCATGGAAGAGCAAGGTATTATCCAGATCCATCCAGGAAGACCCATACCTTGTCTTTGAGCAGAGTCACGCTGGTGTCGGGGGTCCAGGAACCCCGGGGGTGCATACAGAGGCAGGGCCTGGGGCGCTTAGACCAGCTGAGCCATGTGGGCGTGGCCCTTTGTGCTGTGGCCTGGAGGCCTGGTCCCCTGCTGCACCTGCGGAGCCTGCAGTCATCCCCGGCAGGCATTTGCTGTGGTCTGGGCTTTCCTGGGTCTCCACTTCCCTCTGCTGGGCAGACTCCACGTTAGGTCTGCCTAGAGTGGTCCTGGTTCACACTTCATAATTGGCAGCATCCCTTCCCTCTCAGATGTGTCCATTAGATGGTACAGCCCTTCTGTGATCATCCTGTCATCATAGCGGATAAGGAGCCACAGAGACCTTGCTTGAGGCAGCGGGAGGACCTAGCGAGCATCCTTGGGGGCCACGTTGGCTCAGATGAGGATGCTGAGGCCCAGAGAGGGAAGGCACTTTCCCAAGGGTGGCAGAGAAGGGATGGTTGATCTCCAGCCACAGAGTGGTTCTGGACCTTGCTGTGAGCCCAACGTGTAGCCCGCCATGTAGATGCCGCTGTCGTCTAGGAAGCCATGGACATCATTTAAGGTCTGTAGAGCACATGGGACAGTGTGGGGTTGTCTGCAGTGATGGCAGCAGGCAGAGGTGGCTCTGTGGCAAAGGCTATGTTTGGGGGTGGCCCAGGGGCCCAGCGGTTGTGGATAACTGATGAAATAGATTGGAGCCAGGCTGAGGCCATGCTGGCCAAAGAGGGCCCACATGGCTTCTGGGTGGGGAGTTACTTGGGGAGGAGGTGTCCCAGGGGTGGGGAAGGATGGCTCAGGAGGGGTGTTTAGGAATGGGAAGAAGTAACTGAAGAGCACGTTGGTGGAGGTTCTGGGAGGGATTCCTGGGCCTGCTGCTGGTGGGGCTGTGGGCTCAGGGAGACTGTCCCATGTCCCACTGCCGTCAGATGGAAGACACCACGGATTGCAAGCTGTGCCTTATGTCTTGGCCCACCAAGAATGCAAGAATGCTTCAATTTTGACATGTTGGTGGTTGTCAGGTGCAACCCAATTTCAACACTAATTAATAAGGAAGAAATATCTTAGAATTGACAGAATGCAGTGTATGTGATAGAGTTTTGATTTCAAGTTGAGGAAGTGATTGTGAGTGAAAGGGAAGAAGATGAGGGGAGGACATGTTTTGGAAAGTGTGCACTCTTGGCCTGCTGACAGGTGCCCTCTGAGCAAGGGTACAGCCACCCTCTCCCTGACGCCCTGCCGGACTCAAGGCTCTGACCTCAGCGGCCCTGTAGTTCGCCAGGTCTTTCAGGGTGTCCCTCGTGGTTCTCCACGTCTGTGCCATTTCCCACAGCCCACTCGTGCTCTGGCCCTTCCATGCGTGCTTCCTCACTGGTTCCCCCTTGCTCAGCGCTTCCTCTCAGCAGTCAGCACACTCGGGTTTTCCTCTGCTCAGCCGAGCACACACCACTGTCAGCCCTGGCCTTGTGCCTCCCTTTGCAGCCGATGGTCGTGGACGGGAGCCTTGGCTGGCCGTCCCACATCCTCCCCTCGCTCCACTGACACCGTTCCTGCTGAGGTCAAAGGAAATGTTGTCCTGGTCTAGTGGTTACCTCTTGGTTCAGGGCTTATTTGACTCCAGCCACCCCATTGGATATCTCTTCTGACCTCGCTCTCCCTTGTACATGAGCTCGTGGCTCCGCTCCTTCCACAAGCTGCTTCCAGCAGGCTTCGTGCTCCCCCCCCCCCAGGCCTCAACCCCTCTGCGTGAGCTCCTCCTGCTCAGCATCGGGGACATGATTGGCCCGCTGCCGCCGCGGTTCATGCTTGCGGCTGTCACGGACCTGCCCCTGGGCTGGAGTCCGTCCACACAGACTGCCCCCTTCTGCGGCTCTCCCTTTGCAACGGGGCTTTCTCTGGCCCCTCCTGTGCGCCTGTCAGTGGCCATGTGGTCCTTTTCTCAGGTGCGTCTCTAGGACTGGAATGTCTGTCACAAGGTATGTGTGTTCATTAGGTTTTTAGTGGAAATTTCCTTTGGGGTCAGAATTGGAGACCCAGCTAGCTCCTTGGAGGAGTCCTGGGAAGTGATGAGGGTGAGCCAGTGGTGGCTCAATGTTCCTTCCGTCTCCATGGAAGAGCAGATCCCTGGCCTTCTGAGAAGCTGTTGGTACACCTGGGAGAAGTCCCCATGCCCTGAGTCCTGCCGGGCAGCAGAGTCGGCATGGCCGAGGTCAGGGGTAGGTCCTGGTGAGAAAGGCCTGGGAGGGAGGCTGAGCTGGAGGGAGAGGGAGGACTCAGGTTCTGCAGGTCTGGAAAGACAAACTGGTGAAGCTGAGAGCCACGTGCAGGGCAAGCACCCCGTGGAGAGGAGGCGGCCCTCTGCTCCGTTTCCAGGTGCCATTTTCTTTGTCTTTTAAGTCTGAGAATGTGAGAACCTGCTGAGTGTCTGGCACTCGGCACAGGTGCTTCCAGTTCACTCTGTCCGGGGCCCCAGAAACTTCTTCACTGGAGTAGGACTCCCGGGCAGGAAGGTGCTCAGTGACAGGTGCACAGCTCTGCGTCTGGGAACTGGTGCAGCCTCAGCAAGATCTCAGTCTGGTCAGGAAGCCCAGTGGTGGGGGTGGCATGGAGCGGGTCCCTAGCATGGAGACAGTGCTCCAGGGCTGGGGGCTCGGGCACGGCCCCCTGAAGGCAGCTACCCTGGGACCAGCCCAGGCCAGGCCTTTGGGGGCAGGTTAGGTACTCGGAGAACCCCAGGTCAACAGGTGTGTGCAGGTGGGGCAGCGGGGGCCGGCAGAGGGCAAGCAGCTGCCTTAGCTCGGGAGGGTGAGCAGGGCCCGGGCTTAAGGCGCGGTGCCCACAGGGGCTGGGCCTCCTCGGAGGCTGTGACTAGAGGGATGGGGCAGAGGTTGCACTGAGAGGAGAGGCCCCGGGTAGGCGAGACTGGAAGGACCTGAAGAAGTTGCCACCAGGTAGAAGACAAGAGAGTGCAGGAGGGCCGAGGGTGGGCAGGGACTGGCCCGTCTGCCTGGAACCTCTGTCTTGTTGCATAATTGGAGCTTTCCTGTCTTCTGCCTGTCCCACCCCCGACAGCCCCCTAGGCAGAGCATCTGCAGGGTGTCCTCAGGCCAGCGAGGGCTTTATCCCTGTGCTCTGGTGGGAGGAGGACCGTGGGCAGTGAGATCCCTGAGTCTAAGAAAGAAGAAGCCGATCTGGGAGGGGCATAGGATTCCACATCCTCCAGGAAGCTGGTTTTATGCTGTGTTTTGTTGTCTGGCCTGGGCCCGTGGGCTTGTATTTACCTGTGTGGGTTTTTTAAATGCCAAACCCTTTAGGTGACTGCTGAATGAGCCACACAGGAAGGACCTCATGTGGCCCCTGGGCTTCAGGGGTGGGCGGGGGGAGTTCTTGCACCCTCTCCCCTCTCCCCAGAACCTAGGGTTTGCCTCCTTACCCTCTGTACAGGGCCTCACCATGCAGTGTGTGTTCCTTGCCCAAGAGGGGACACTGGCCAGCTGGCCACTTTGAAAGTGAGCCTCAAAATAGAACCCCACTCAGGGATGTGGAATTCCCCGGACTGAGAGAGATTGGAATACATGGACCCCAGGGTCTTATGGGTCGGGCCCAGCAGCCCTCCCGCCCTGTTGGGTTTGATGTCCAGGGCACTGGCTCACTCGCACCCCAGCCTCCAGGACCCGGGGCTGTGCTGGCTCTGTGCCTTCGCCAGGCCTAGGGCTCTGCTGCGCTCCTGTCTGTCAGGAAGCATCCCCATTTCATGGGTGGGAACAGGGTCGGTGGAAGCGACACGCTGGGCCCGCAGGCAGTGTGGGTAAAGTCAGGGTCACCCAGATGACTGCAGGCCTTCCCAGCAGCTCCGAGTGCACTGTGAGAGGGGCACCGTGACGGGGAATGTCAGCAGGACTACCTGACTGCGGAGGGGCTCCCTGGGGAGCAGAGGCGCAGGCGGCTGCCCTGAGCCGGCCCCTGGCACCCAGCTGGCTGGAACCCACCCCTGAGGAGTCCTCCGTAGGCAGTGGCCCCAGCATTTGGTCACCAGCTGGAAGAGAGGCGGGTGCGCGTGTACGTCTGGAGGGGCTGTTCCATCCCATCCCATGTCTGGACTCCCTTTCAGAGGCCGAGGGGACCTGGAAGGGAGCGTGAGGACCAGACTTCCCAGCAATGACCAGGTGGGTCTCATTGGTGGCCTCTGCCTGGGTGAGGGTGGGGCCCCCACCCTGCCCCCATCCTCACTCACCAGCTTGCCCCCCTAGCTCCCCTGTCTCTAGAGTTGTCTACACGGGCAGGAGAAACAGCAGCCCCCGCTCTCCCCCCAGCAGCAGTGAGATCTTCACCCCCGCACATGAGGAGAATGTGCGTTTCATTTATGAAGGTATGTGGGACACCCCCAGCCCGACCAGGGCTTGAGCTCCCAGAGCCCCTCTTCTGCCCCTCCTGGGCGTTGGCTCCGCCCTTCAGGGGCCAGGCAGGTGGGCTGACAGCGGGGACCCGTCCAGTGAGGAGGCCTGGTTCTGCGAATGGGGGGCAGTCAGTGTGCTGGCGTTTCCAGCAGGCACCCCCCAGAAGAGGCAGCACCCAGAGCTGGACAGCCTAGTCCTGGGGAGGGGTTGCCAGGGAAGACCAACAGTGCATCCCTGGGGATCCCAGAGGCGTCCCAGAAGTATGTCTGGGGGTTGTGAGCATGTGTGCACACGTGTGCCCGTGATGTGTGCCAGGAGGTGCACTTGGAGGAGGCGGGAAGACCCAGCCAGAGGAGCGGGCACTGGGCTATAGAGGGTCGTATGTGCCTCGGTGACCATGCCCCGGTCATAGGGCAAATGGGGTCATGTCTGCTGGAGGAGCTGGGGTAGGAGTGATTCAGGCTGGGCTTCCAGGGCAGAGGGTGTGCTGGGGACAACGTCAGGGCAGGAACAGGCTGGGCAGAGGGCTGCTGTGGAGAGGGGTTGGGGGCTGGGAGGACCCTCTGAGGGCAGGCGTGGTAAGGTCGATGCTCTCTTGGCCGGGATGCTGACCTCGCCGCCTGGTGCTGACTGTCCCCCAGCCTGGCAGGGCGTGGAGCGAGACCTGCGGAGCCAGGTGTCCGGCAGTGAGCGGGGCCTGGTGGAGGAGTACGTGGAGAAGGTCCCTAACCCCAGCCTGAAGAGTGAGTAGAGCTGGCCTGGTGCAGCAGGCCAGGGCCTTCCTGCTTCTAAGAGTCCATCAGGGTGGGCCGGGTCCCAGGGCTTCCAGAGGTGGTGAGGCCTGGGCTCTGCCTCCACCCGTGCCCACCACTGGCTGTTCTGTCTCCTGGCAGCCTTCAAGCCTATCGACCTGAGCGATCTGAGGCGCCGGCACACGCAGGACGCCAGGAAGTCCTAAAGTGCAGCAGTGCCCCCACCCCGCCTTGGGGATGCCGGGCGCCGCCTGATACTGGGTTCCTCCTCTCCTGTGGCCCCAGCTCTGGCAGCGGGGAGGGGCCACAGACCCTGGGACCAGGACAGGCCTGGTGATGGCTGAGGCCCACTCCTCCTCCCCAAGCCCCCTCCTTTCCTTGGGGACATGGGCTGCCCCTGTCACTGGAAGAGTCCAGGCTCAGCCAGCCCCTGCTCTCCCCTGGCCTGGCTGCTCACACCCAGGCCTTGACCCGATCATCCTCCCCTTCCCACCACTTTCCACTGCCCGCACCCCCTGCCCCTGCCCATGTCCAGGATCAGGACAGTGAGGGGGACTGTTGTCTTCTGGGCCAGGTCTGTCCCCTGAGGTGGCCAGGAGGCAAGACAAGGGTGACCCTTCCACCTAGTGTGGGTCCCCCACCTGTCACTCCTGCTTCTCTGGCCCAGATATGTTGGAGCATCTAGTCCCCCAGCCCATTGTCCAGCCTGGCCCCTTCCCTGCATCAGCCTCAGGACGGCACCAGCTGTCTGGGCCTGGGACACCACTGGGCGCTCCCCAAGGGGTCCTGGGCTACCAGGCCTGCCCCTGTATCTGTGGCCCTGTCGCTCCAGCAGCCCCCTTGGGCAGGGGTGTGAGGCTGGCCCCGAGCTGGTGCTGCTGGCTCTGTGCAGTGTGCTGGGAGGGCCTCCAGGGCCCCGTTCTGGGCCCTCCCCAAGCCCAGTGTCTGGACTGGCGCCTGAGGACCAGGGAATAAAGGCAGGTGGCACTGGATTGGGCTCCTGCTCGTCTCTCAGGCCCGTCCCAGTGGCCCACGGGGCTGGAAATGCGAGGTCACGGTCAAGGTCCCTGAGCCCAGAAATGCCATCTGAACCCTGGGCTCCACTCGGGGTCTTGTGGCTCCTGGGAGGCAGTGTTGGGTAGGGGGAGGCCCCTGCAGGAGAGGCTGGGCATCTCTTGGGGTCTCCTCGGGGGCCCTTCCGTCAGGTGTGGGGGCCCCGCATGCAATGGCATCCCTCTGCAGCCCTGGACCTCAGGGAAGTGGCTTCTCTGCTGTCCAGGTGGAGGAGGGGCCTCTGGGCCCTGAGGTGACCCACACGTGCTTGACCTTCAGGCCTGGAAAGCCCTGGCAGCCAGGCCCAGAGAGCCAAACTGGAACTTATTTTTGGGAACACCCTTTCCCGGGGGAGTATTCTGGGGCTCCACAGATGGCTCTGGAAGGCGTCTTTTCCCTGGGGGCCCCCAGGGACGGGCACAGGAAGGACGGTCCCTGTAATAAACAGCCGCTGTGGCTCACTGCCAGTGGGAGCAGGCTGGTGCCAGGTTCTGAGCCCTGTCCCTGGGACCACATGGCCTCATGGCTCCCTGGGGACCTGTGGGGCAGTTTGCCAAGGGTTTGAGTGTCTGCCAGCTCGGGTCACCTGAGCTGCCCCACACTGGGCTGGGAAGGGGGTTGGGCCAGCCGCGTGGTGGGCTCTCTAGGATTCATGCCCTCCCGATATGTCCTGGACCACCAGGCATGAGGCAGGACGGCAGAAATAAGGCTCTGCCCCCTGTGCTGCCCAGCCGGTGGTGTCCAGCGGGGCCAGCCGGCGTCCTTCCAAGGGAGCCCGCAGGCTGGGGAGGTAGTGGAGGGCTGGGACTTGGGCCACCATTGCTTCACACGTGACTGGAGGTTTTGTCAGGTGGAAACGGGAACCCACCTGGGCAGCTGCTCGGTGCTGGTGCGTGCCGCCATCAGCCACCCTTAGGAGGAACTCGGCCTTGGCACCATGGGCGCGACCACGGGGTGGCAGGGGGCCTGGGTGTCTCTGGTAGTGGCGGTCGTGGCCTGGCTGAACCTGTGGCATGTTGCCGCACAGCCCTCCCTCAGGTTTCCCCATCTGTAAAGTGAGGGTCCTGAAGGGGTGCTGGGGTCCCCAAACAGCACACTGGGGACCGTGTAAGGAATAGATCGTGCATTCGTTCAGAACTGATTTCGGCTCCAAGGCCCCCTTGGCCACCCGCCCTGTGGGGCTGGAAGGCGGGGAGGGCCTCTGGCTGACACTCCCTTTGGGCCACATTGACCCTAGAATCCCCCTCCCCCTCCCGCGGCCCCTGCTTGGCTTCGCCCACTGCCTGTAGTGCTCCTGGGGCTGCACACCCCTCCCCGGAATGGGGGGCCCACCGAACATGCCCGAAGGCCTCACTCCCGCTGTCCCTGCCAGCTTAGCTTTTCTGTGCGACAGAGGCCCTCGGCCTGTGGTCTTTTCTGCCAGGAACACCTTGGAGGTGGGAATATGGCTAACAGGTCACATGCTGGGAGGGCGGTGAGGCCTTCCGGCGTGCTGGGTATAAGCAGAGCGGGTTGGGGTCTGGATCAGCGGAAGCCTGCGCTCAGCCCAGAGTACCGTCTTCGCAGCAGACCTGACTTCCAGCGCTGCCCCCTTCCTAGAAGGGAGGTTCTTCTGGGAGTTGTGACAAATGGCTGAGGTCTTCTTGTGGCCATAAAAGTGGGCCTGGCATGGGGCAGAGGGATGCTAAATGGTGGGGAGTGTGGGGCACAGGTTTGGGGGGGCAGTGGTCCCTCCTACTAGCCTGGCCCAGCTACAGAGGGGAGCAGGCTCTGGCTGCACTGCTGTTTCCTGTCTGAGGTGCTGGGAGCCCTCGGCAGTGTGCTGGGTCGCCTGGCTCCGCGTGGCTGGAGACCCCCACTGTCCCCTGTACAGTAACGGCAGCTGGGGAGAGGAGGCGACACCCGTCTTAGTGGGATGAGGGTGTCCGGTTCTCCATCATGTTCTACCGTCTGCACATGGGTGCTTTCATTCAAAGTTAACTCCATGAGGTTAGTTTTATTACCCCAATTTTACTAATGGGGTAGCAGGACCTCTTGTAAGAGACTGGCTTTGTTCAATTTTTAAGCTTTTGTTTTTGTCGGTTTTAATTTAGTAAATACTTACTGGGAAGGACCGATCCAGGCTCATGTACATCAGGAACATGTTGCTCCCTGACACCCCTGATACCCAGTCCACACCACCCAGGACCTAGTCTTCCAGGCGGGTCATGATGAACTCATTGGAAAAGCTAAGTGCGCCTGCGGCACGTACTGGAGCTGCCCTTGAGGTCACACCAAGGCCCGCACTTTCCCTCCGTTTCTGTGTTGGAGACGCCTGTGCTTTGGGTGATGGAGTTTCCCACATTCTGGGCTTGCTGGTCACATTCTTGTGCTAAACTCTTGTCCTCTGCATTTCTATGAGCGGCTGAGGCTTGATGGGATGCGTGGAGACCTTGGGTGGAGGACAGCTCTGGCCTCTGCTGAGAATAGGCGACAGGCAGGTTTCCACGTGGAAGCAGGGGTGGGGCGTGGGTCGGGAGGGCTGTCAGCGATGTGCCGAGGGAGGGACCTCAGGGTGGCTTGCGAAACGTGAGGTGCTGAGCGGGAGTCAGAGCCTGAAGTGTGGGTTTGGGGGATCGATGGGACTAGAGGCACAGACCGGAAGCCGTCTGGTAGTATTTAAGTTTGGTAAGGAAGGCGTGGGACCTGACCTGCACCGGTGCACGGGGGCGGGGGGGACGACACCGGGAGAGGGACTGATGCCGCGGAGGGCGAGCTCAGGGACGGGCGTAAGCAGTGCCCACCGCCTGAAATCGCCCATTCTCTCCCCGCTGCCTTGCAGACGCGTGTTCTTCCCCTCAGCCACCCTTACTGACGTCCACTCTCCTGACTTTGGTTAGTCAGTGTTGAGCATTTATGTCTGTGCTTGTGTTTGGAGCTGAGCCATGTGGTAAATTGTGATTTTTTCTTTTCTGCACAACTTTGTTTTCCTTGAAGTTACTGCCTTCTTTTCTAATTTGCTGTTTTCTGTGTGTAAACACTAAGTCCGGAGTGCCCCTCTGGGCCATCTAAGTCTCTTCCCAGTGTGTTCGGTCACTGATCCCCTTGACGGTGTCTCTTCTGGACACTTCTGCCCTGCTTGAGGCCCCTAATCCCCCCACACACATGCAGACACGCTGGGTGATACCCATACATTCTTTTGGGGAAAGTGCAGAACGCAGAAGACTGGAGGCGGAGGTGGGAAGGGAGGTAGAAATGGGAAGGGGCAGAGGGCCTGGAGCGTTCTTCGTCCTAGATGGGAGAATGAAGCCATGTGGGTGCTGGGCCCTGGTTTAGGAAGTGGGTTCCCCCTCCACCACTCCTGAAGGGCTGCCTGGTCACAGCCAGTGTTTATTGGCTGAGCGGGTCCAGCCCCTGCCAAGCCTCCAACATCCATGCGACACCACCAGCCTGCTCCAGCCCCCTTGGGAACAGGGACGGCAGAGGGAGTCAGGGTGGGGAGGGCTGTCAGGAGACCCTGGGAGAGCAGCTCCCCCCACGGCAGTAACCAACCCTGAGCTCATGTGGCATGGAGGAGAGCCCGTGCCCTCCAAACACCAGCTCCTGCCTGCACAGTCTCCTGGGGCCTCCCATGAAGAGCTGGCAGGGTCCCTCTGGGGGCAGGGGCTTGGGGAGGGTCAGGCCGGGACCTGGGGAGCCTAGGACAAGAGGTGGTCTGCAGCCTCAAGGGCAGGGGCCTCAGGCTACCAGCCGTACAGTGGGCATTGCCCGAGACCCAGCAGAGGTCCCACTGCTGCACTGGCTCCCGCCCTGCAGCCCCCACTGGCACCCCGCCTGGGCCACAGGGGAGCCCCATCTCCCCAAACGAGCCTCCCGCCTCTCCCTGCGCATCAGGCCTGTGGTTGGCACGGGTGCGTGGGGGAGCAGGTCCCCTCTGGGGGGCCCCAGTGCCTGGCAGGTTAATTCTATTTACTTTTCCTGAGAGGCCTGTCCTCTCACTTGCTCCAATTAGCTAGGCTCTGCCTGAGCAGCCCCAGCCCACGTGGGCAGCCCACCTCCTCCCCCAGGGCTCAGGGATGCCCCCCTCCAGGTCCTCAGACCAGGGACACCTGGCGGGCTGGTCAGGCGGTGCCCTCTGCTCCTGACGGCCCCCTGCTTCCCACGCACACACCCTTCTGTGCATCACGCCACCACCGCAGGGCGCGCTCAGGAAGGGGCCACAGCCCCACGCAGCCCCAGCTCCTGCCCTTGCCCTCACCGGGGTCAGATGTCCTGCCCCACGCAGCGGCTTGGGCCTCAGGGTCCGCCCCATCCCAGCAGGCGGCCTGGCCCCTCCCTTGCGTGCTAAGCCCTCACTCTCTGCCAAAAGGTGGCGATGGCAGCGTCCATGCCCAACACAGCTGTCCTCCGCATGAGGGCTGGGCGGGGCTCCTCTGCCCGTGGCTGTGCCCAGCATATGTGCGGCCAGGAGAGCTGTGCTGTTGTCTGTCTTGAACCAGATCCAATTCTGGGGATCCATTTCTCCCACTTCAACCTGCTTTGTGGCCTGAGATTTGCTGGGATGAAGAAGCCCGCAGAGGAGATCCAGTTCTGGATGGCCTGGGGATGCCCTTAATAGGCCTGAGTCTAGCTCCGGCTGACGCTCTGGGGGAGCCCGGAGTGTTTGCGGCTGGAAGGAGTGTGATGCCAGCCGCCTCCCTCAGCCATCTCCCCTAGCTTTCCACATTCCTCTGCCGCTGAATGGTGACCTTCGGGGGTTGGTGGCAAAACTAACGGGGGCCTGTCCGCACTGGCCAAGGCTGGGGATGAGCCCTCCCTAACTTCTCTGGGGGCAGGGGAGGAGCACCGCCAGTCCTAGCTCACACTTTGGGACCCCTCAGGGGTTCCAGCTCCGATTCATCTGTAAAATGGGGGCTCCCAGAGGGGGCTGCTCCCTTCTCACAGGGAGGCCCTGGGCGCAGCCCAGAAATCCAGCTGTGCGCGGCACCCACTGTCCAGCTCTTTATTGGAGGACATGCAACTCCTCAAACGCTGGACACGCTGACGTGCAGTGGGATGTGCAGACATTCACAGAACAGCTTCCCCACCATGCCTGGGCACTGAGCGGGTGTGGGGGGAGAGGCCTGTCCCCAGCCCCTCTTGGGGGCGTGAGGCCAGTGATGGCCCGGAGATGCCCTGTCTAGGTACCTCAGTCCAACCCCAGCAGGGGCTCCAGGGGCTTCAGAAGGGGCTCTCAGCCAACACAGGGAGGCTGCTGGCCAAGCGGGTCTCTGAAGAGGGTTCCTGGCTGGCCCTGTTGCTGGTGGCCCCAGTGGACAGCAGCAGCTTCTCAGTGCAGGGGCCACCGGTGGGCTGGGCTGAGGCCGCGTGGCTGCCAACAGGGCACTTCAGCGCTTTGCCCTGGCGCCAGTGGTGCCAGCACCGCAGCAGCTCTGACTGTACCTGGGGGCAGGTGGGTCAGGCCAGTCCCGGAGTAGGCTGGTGCCGCTGACCCAGAGCCCCCAACCACTGTGCGCTTGGGCAGAGGGCAGGGTGGGCTCGGCCACCACAGAACACCATGTTCTTTGGTTGCTGGGGACCCCCTTCCCTGCACGCCCCTGAAAACAGGGTGGCCGACCCATCTCAAGAGGCCTGATGCCCAGTGCCGTGGCCACCCTGCTCAGTAAGCACGGTTGGCCGTGCAGGGCTCCCACCTTGTGCCTGTACTCCACCCTGACCCTGACCGCAAGGCTGGTCCCAGACCGGCCTGTCCCCTACCTCCTTGTTGAGGAAACAGTAGAGAACAGCAACCAGCAGGCCCTGGAGAGAGGAGATGGTCAGGGCAGACCCAAGGGTGAGGGGTGATGGGGGTGCCCAGTGGCTCACAGGCGGGGCAGACACCTGGAAGGAGCTGAGGAAGAGGTCGAAAAAGAGCTTGGCGGAGCGCAGCGTGCCCTGGGCGTGCTCGTCTGTCACAAAGGCGAACACCACCTCGTGGACCCCCAGCAGAGGTATGAGGGTCAGCGTGGACTTGGCCAGCCTGTAGGGGCAGAGCCTGAGCCAGCGGGCCCAGCACTGCCCCCGGCGTCCCCATCCTGCCCACTCCCTGTCTCCAGGGCCCCTGCCCACACCCACCGCAGCTTGTAATCGGTGTAGTGCATCTGGTGGGCGCGCAGCTTGGCCACGAGGATGTGCAGGGTGTGAATGAAGACGCAGAGGTTGATCTGCACGTGAAGCGCAAGGCTCAGGGAGCCCTGGGCCCCATCTGTCCCTCTGGCAGGTGGGCCTGGCAGTCTGGGGCCCGCACAGGATGGGCAGAGGCCCAGGGCACCGGACAGTGTCCTGGCTGAGTGCCAGGTCCTCCCTCTGTCGGCCCAGGCGGGATGCAGTCTGTCTCCCTGGGCTGTCCCAGGCCAGCGACAAAGGAGGGGCTGGGCCAACCACACCGGGCTGCACACCCCACCCTGCGGGGCCAGCAGGTGCCCTGTTCCCTCACCAGGATGGCCAGGAAGACCGGGAAACGCAAGATCCACCAGAAGCCCATGTTGCTGTTGCTGGTCCAGCACCTGCAGGGCAGGGCTGGCTCATCCTGGCTGCTCCCCGAACCCCTTCCCCAACTCCACTGGGGTCTAATTAGTGTCACAGGAAGGGGACGCTGTGGCTATGGGCGCCCCCCGTCCCTGGGCACCAGGTCAGCTCACCACCACGCCACTCCCCTCAGCCTGCCTGCCTGTCAGCTCAGACTCACTGGATGTTCTCGAACAGACACTTGACCACTGCCCAGGGGGTGATGAACAGCATGGGGGCGCCTGTGGGGTGGAGGGGGCAGCTGTGGTCCTGCAGCCTCAGACAGCCTGCCCCTCTGCCCCCTAGCCCACTCACCCCAGCCGACGGTCAGGTAGAGGGTGAAGAAGCTCCTCTCAGGGGCAGCCGCGAGGCCCAGCAGGCTGTGCAGGTGCACGCCCTCCACCAGGAGCCAGCAGTAGTTGGCCATGATGCCGTACTGCATGAGCACCGCGGCCGCCCGGCAGCCGGCCGCCGCCTGCCATGGGCGCAGCATGAGCTGGGGCCACAAAGCCCCCCGCCACCCCAGGACCAGGACGGGAGGCTGGGTCAGGGCGCTCACCCCGTCACTAAGCCAGACGCTCACGCTGAGGTCATCGCCGATCTTCTGGTTGTAGCGGGTCTTGAGCAGCGCGTCGATGACCAGAACAGAGCTGGCCTTGAGCACAAAGGACGCAAACAGGTTCGCGTGGATGTAATTTCGGGTGCAGTGCAGCTTGCTGTGGGGACAGCGAGTCAGCCTCTGCCCACCGTCCTGCTGCCTTGGCCCCCAGCTCTGGGCGGGTGGGTGTACCTGAGGCCCAGCAGGATCGCCAGGGCCAGGAGCAGAGCCCCCAGGGAGAGGGAGTACCCCACGGTGTACATCACTTGGAAGCTGCTGTACATCTTGGCCGCCTCCTTCTGTAAGTTACAGAGGCTGGTCAGGGCCGGGTGGGCCCACCTCCCCTGTCCCCACGGGCCCTGCTCCACCCCCATGTGCTGACCTGGACCTTGAGCTCCTCGTCATCCATCTGGCACTGGGAGGCATTTCGCCATGGCTGCCCCCGGGGCCCAGGTACCCACTGCCCATCAGACCCACACCTCTTGAAGACAAAGCGGTGCTGCACTGCAGGGCGGGCTCTGGTCAGCGCCGCACCCTGGCTTGGGTGCCCTCACCAACCTCACATCCCCTCTGTGGGTACCTTTGTGGTGCCAGGGCAGGTACCAGGGGCAGGAGATGCTGGCAGTGGTGTTGGGAGGGGTGTCTGGCCAGCAGGAATACTTGTCAAAGGTTCTGTTACAGACCAGCTCTGCAGGGTGGGCAAGGTGGGGTGGCCCTCAGCAGGGCCTGGCCACATAGGCCCCTTGCCCTGCCCCGGAAGCTGCCGCTCCCCAGCATGTGGCCTGCCCCTAGATCCTTCTGAACACCCACTCCCCCGGACCACTCCCCGCCGTGTCCCTTTGGGCACCCTGGGTCGACACTGTGCCTCAAACCCGCGGGGGTCTCCCTGGTCCAGCGCCTCCCTCTCTGCGGCTGAGCCCCAGTTCCACCGGCACCCTTCCCAGGTGCAGCACAGCCCTGTGGCTCGCAGACCGCTCCCTCTGCCCAGGGCAGGCCCCTCCCTCCCTCAAGCGCTGGCCCCCTTGCCTCCCAGCAGCTCCCTGTCCACCTCAGCGGCTTCCACACTGGCTCCTGGCTCCTGAGCGGTCACAGCGGCCCCACCCCTCCCCTCCCCTCCGGGTCTTGAGCGGGCAGTGCCCCCTAGGCTGCCTCCCCCGTCTGTTGGGCCTGAACCCCAAAGGGGCACAGCATCCCTGGGTCCAGCAGCTGGGGTGGGTGGGCGCTCAGCTCGGGGGCACCTCACCATTTTTGTTCCTGGCTGGCCTTGGAAAAGCTGCTGGCCTCTTCGTGGCTCAGTTTCCTCACCTGTAAACGGGGTTGGGGGCCGGGGCGGGGGTTGGGGGTTGGGGTTGGGGCCCTCCAGGAGGGCTCAGTAACTGCAGAGACTGGGGAGGCCAGACTCACCTGTAGGTGGGGGCAACAGGCTCAGGTTGTGGAGACACTGGTCGCCGTAGAGCTGCCACTTCTCAAACAGGAAGTCCATCACCTGGGCAGCGGGGGCCTGCAGCTGGGGACAGTGGAGGCAGACGGTGGGGCCACGTCAGCAGGTGGGGCTGGCGGGGCCCTAGGAATGAGGGGCCAGCAGGACTCACCTGGCAGGCCAGAAGCAGCAGGAGGAGGTGGGAGCCGCGGGGCCGGGCAGGGAGCAGGCCTCCAGGCAGCCGCCCCCCCACATCTGGCTGGGGCTGCACGGCCAGCGCGAAGGGGCCTTGTGGATGCACACTCCTCTGGTCCCCAAGTGTCACAGCAGCAGGGGCTGTGGAGGGTCCCCCAGGAGTGAGGAGTGGCAGCTGGGCTTTGCGGTGACCAGAGGGGGTGTCCTGCATCCCTAACGTCACCCCTCTGAGCCTCCCCCCTATAGATCAGGCGGGAGCAGAGAGAGAGGAGATGCCAGAAGTAGTTGCTCGTCACCAACGAAGGGGTAGGGGTCCGGCCACGTGCAGGTCTTGCCCAGGGTCTCGGGGCCACGCCGCCTCTCTGGGCTGGAGCTGCCCGCTGCTGGCTGGTGGCTCTGACAGCCCCGCCCCCCTGCCCCCACCCCCACTGCGCTTGCGGAGGCCACTGTCCTGCCTGGTGGCAAAGCTGTGGACAGCTCAGCCTCCTTAGCCGCCCACTTCCATTTGGCACCCACCATCCTCCCCACCTATTTTTAGCCTCTGGGAAAGTCAACATGCCAGCCAGGGGGTGCCGGGGCCGTCCATCACTGCCACGGTCATCAAGATGGCCCCCGGCCAACCCCCAGACTATCCAACTTGTGCTCAGGATGGGGTGTCTAGGTGCCTCCCTGGGCCCCACCCAAGGCTCAGGCCTGGCTTCCTGGGTCCCCTGGGGCCCAGCGTGCAGGCAGCTGGCGGCAGGTTACCTTGAGATGAGCTCTGCTGGCTGCCAGGGGCTGGGATACCAGACCCACGCCCTTTGGTGTCTGCAGGGGGCCGGGGAGCCTGGCCCTGGGCGGGAGCCCGAATCTGGGCTGTGGCCCCATGAATCCTCCCTCATTGCATCCAGAACCATCTTTCACTCACAGTGAGTTCCTCGGGAGCAGCAGGGAGCACTTCCCATGGGGGCTGGCGGCAGGGCCCCTAGGTCTGACTCGAGTGAGCCCCTCCAGGGCTGTGAACAGGCCCTTCTCGGGCACTCTGGTGATGGACTGGTGGATGGACAGATGGGCCACTGGCTGGCTGGAAAACAGGGCCTGGGAGCAGCCCGGGGAAAGGGGAAGGTACCGGGTACAGACTGTGGCCAGAGGTGGAGGGCCCCTGCCTCCTCCCATGAGGGATCGGTTCAACCTGGAGTTCCCCAGAGATCCACTCCTCACTCCTAATGGGACCTTGATATGCCACCAGGAAGTGTGGGAGCCCAGTGACCGCACACCCACCTGGATCACAGCCTACTATAGGGCTTCTAACCCCAACCCTTGGCCTATGGCCAGGCAAGACCCCGTAGTCACTGATCCCCCGTCCCCAAACCAGGTGAGGAGACACCCAGGCTTAGGGCTGAGGGCGGAGCAGCAGCGTGTGGAGGGCTTTCTGGGCAGAGAAGGTGGCAGGGAGGTGGGGGATGAGGGGCAGTTTAGGCGTCCCCAGCCCTGAGTCCCCACTGGGCCCTCTCTCCTGACTCTGAGCAGACAGCCCCGTCTGCCACTGCCCCTGGCTCGCCCACGCTGCAAGCTGTGCCCAGATGTTGGCAAGGGGAGGTGGGTACACAGGCTCAGGGGTGCAGGCTGGACTAGAGGCTCTGGTGGCAGAGATGGGGAGAGGGGGAGAGGGAAAAAGGCTGGCTGGGGCAGAGTGGACAGTGAAGATGCGGGAAGGGGACGGGGAGGAAAGACAATGGCCGATGAGCTGTGTGGTCAGACGCCCTGAGGCCGGGGCTGGGGGGGCAGAGCTCTAGGGGCGTCCCAGTGAGGAGCTCTGAGGGAGAACGACAGCCTTTTACACAAGCCGAGCTGTGCCTCAACTTCCCTGTTGGAAAGTTGGAGCTCACCGTGCTGACCTCCCAGGCTGGTAAGATAGCCCAACGAGCCAATGGTGGGAACGGATGGGCAGGCCACACCTGACTGCCCATGGGGGGCAGCCTGCTTGCCAGCTCGGGGTCAGTCTGGGGACCGCGGAGAGAAGCAGGGCCCAGGGGAGAGGGGGAGAGGGGGAGAGGGGCAGGCTGCCCTGGGCCCCTTTTGCTGAGCCTCTCTGGCCTTTCTCCATGGCAGCCAGGGCAGAGTGTGTGGGGGTCTCGGCACAGGCTCTTCTCCCACTCCTGCTCTGGTGGGTGGGAGTGGGAGTCCTTGAGGACTCACTGTCCGCCTCCCCAGCTCATCACCCAGGGCCACAGGCTGAGTCGGTACCCCAGCTCAAGGCGCTACGAGCCCCAGGGCCTCAGTAAGCCCCACTAATACGAGAGGCTGAGGGTGACCCCCCCACCAGGTCTCTGATAGAAACACGAGAAGGGGCAGAAGTGGGTAGGGGGCAAGGAGAGGGTGGGACTGAAGTGGCCGGGAGCCTCTGCAGGCTGAGGTTCTCGGGTCCGGCCTGGGCACCTGGGTGGGAGGTTGGCCCCACAGGAGGGGGTGGCATTGTGGCCCAGTTCTGGACCTGGAGCCAGGGACAAATCATTTCACTTCTCAGCCTCAGTTTCCCCACTTGTAAAGGGGAGATCTCTGCCTCCTCCACCAAGAAGTGAATGAGCTTGGCCTTCTGAAGGGAAGGGTGGGTCATGGTGTCTAGGGTCCTCCCGGGGGGCACTAAAGCCCCAGGGCAGTCTGTCAGGCATGGGGATAAATATTTGTTGAGTGGATAAGATGATGGCAGATGACGAGGCGACCGGATGCGAGTGAGCCCGGCTCCCCGTGGCCGCGGCCCGTTTTCCACCTTATTAGTCTCCCTGCAGAGCACAGAGCTGGGGGGTGGGGGCGATGCCGGCACCAGGACCCTCCTCCCTCCCACACCATGTCTGCAGGTGGCGCTCCGTGCACAGGTGGGGGCGCTCCCTGAGGGCCGGGCCGGGAATCCAGGCGGCCGCACCCCAGCTCCCGGCTCCCCTGCTCTCCCCGCTCCCAGCCCTGCCCCACCCCCATGGATTCACACCCCACCCCCACCCGTGCCAGCTCGCTGGCCCAGGTCCCGCCCACGCCTGGCAGAACACAGCACTCCCGAGAGCTCAGGGCTCAGCCCTATCCCCACCAACTTCCACTGGGGATGGCGGAGAGACCCAGACCTGGAGCGGGGGAAGGGCCCTCCAGAGTGGATGCTCGTGTGGCCAGGGAAGGCAGCGTGGTCATGCCCAGCTGGCCCTGGAACCCGGATGGGTGGGCTTGAGGACGCCCAGCTTCTGAGGGGTGTGAGGTGTGTGCGGGTGTTTGTGAAACCAGAGCAGGTAGGGAAGGTCATGGCCCCAGGGCCAGGCACACGGACTATTGACAAAGCCTGATGCCGGCGTCTCCCCCACCCCCGCGGGGCTGGGCGGGCCTGGATGCGGGCCAGGTGCAACTCCCCCCGCCGCCTGGAGCCACAGCACAGAAGGATGCGGGCGCCCAGATGGAAGAGGTCAGTCGGGTCGGGATGGGGGCAGAAACCCACGGCGGAGAAGCGGGAGTAGGGGACGCCCGAGAGGCGGGAGCAGGCAGGGCAGTGACCCGCCCTCGCCGCAGGTCACAGTGACAGGCGCGGGCCTCGTGAAAAGCGGACCAGGCGGGGTGCCGCCGCCTTTCGTTCCAGCCGGGGAAACCCGGGTAGCTGGGGGTGCCGCTGGGGCGTCCTGGGAGCGGGGGGTCCGCCGGACGGGGCGGCAGTCCTGCCGGGATCCCGCGTCTCCGGGGCGCCTCCGCGGTGCTGCGTGTGCGTCCCTGGGGGAGGGCGCAGGGGGGCCGCCGTGCTCCGCACAGAAGAGACGGGGAGGGGAAGCGGGGAGACCCCAGACCGCCCGACGGTGCGGGACCCGGTGGACCGCCCGAGCTGGAAGGACGAATCGCGGGGCTGGAAACGGAGGTGTCCCACGCGGGTGAGGACGGAGAACCCGGGGCCCCGAGACGGCCTGGCCCATGACTGGGGTCCCCGCCCGCAGTTTCCACGCTCCCCGACTCTGCGGCCCATGTCGGTACCCGAGGGGCCCCCTGGCCCGCCAGGTGCTCACCGCGCGCCGCTCCGGCTCCGGCTCCCCGCTGTCCTTGGCGCGCTCCGGTCGAGGCCGGCTCTGAGCCCCCGCCCGCGCCCCGCTCCAGCCGCGCGCAAACTTTCCGGCGGCGACACTGGGCGGTGGTGGCTGTGGCGACGGCGGCGGCGGCGGCGGGGCGGGGGCGGGAACAGCGCGCGGGGGGGGGGGGCGGGGGAACGGCGGCCGAGGGTCCCCGCCCGCCCCGGCCTGCGGGCGCCGGCCCGCACGGCCCAGTGCCCGAGCTCGCTCTGCAGACCCCTGCCCGGGCGCGCACCCCTCGGACCCCGGCGTGCAGTGGCCGCGGGTCGGGGCCGAGATGAGATGGACAGGTGGGAGTTCGGAGGGCGCGCGGCCGGGGACGGGAGCTGCAACTTCCACCCTTCCTCGGCTTCCGCCACGGTCGGGGGGTTGTCGCCGCTTCCGTCCGTCGGGGTGCTGAGCTGATCTGCTGCAAGGACTGACCCCCAGCCGACCGCCCCGCCCGAAGCTCCTGGGCGACACTCCTTCCACGGCACCGCAGAACAGCCTGGCCTGGGACGGGGGCCTAGGAGGGCGCCCACCGGCCCGGCGGGGAAGGCCCCCCACGGGCTGAGGCCGGGCGGTGACAGGGGCGGTTCCCCGGCACCTCCGCTAAGCCCCCTTCAGCACCACTCATTCTGCAGGCCCACCGACCCCGCCTCCTGCCACCCGGCCCCTGCTACTGTTCCTCGCCACAGGGCCCGGCACAAGTGGGTCCCCCAACTCCTTCCACTCCTCCTGCTGCCCAAACTCCTGAGCCACATGCTCCCAGCCCTCAGGAGGCTTCCTCTTTTCCCCCCAAGTCTAAAGCCCCCATCCAAGCCCCTGCTTTGGGGCTGCGCCCTCCCTCACCTGCTCCCCAGCCTCCCGAGACCCTGCTCAGCACCCAGGGACCTCAGGGCTGCCAGACCTGCCTGTCGCCGTCCTCTTCCGCTCTCCTGGCCCCCTGGGGCTCCCTGGTCCGCAGGAGTCTGGCCTAGGGCCCTCCGACCCGCTCCCAACATCCTGGGCGCTCCTCCTCCATCCACTCACCTGCCAACGGTCCTGAGGGCTCCAGTCCGTCCAACACTGATTCTCCTGCCTTTCTCTGGGCTCAGTCTGGGCCGCCTCCCCGCTGCCAGCCACTGCTTGGCCACCACCCTGCGGGGACGTCCTCCCTGGCCCAGCGGGTCAGCTCCTTTGTTAGGTGCTGTCCTTTGCCTTCAGGGCTCTCCTGCTTTAGAGGGCCATCCGGACCAGCCGGCCTCCCCCACCTGCAGCACTGAAGCTGGTGCTGCCGCCTTTTGAGGTGCCTACAGGTAGGTAGCTGGCACCTAGCCCACCTCTGCCCGCTGCTGTCTGAGGGCTCAGGGGGAGGGGCAGCCTGGGACGGGTGCCCCCCAGACACCCATCCTTACCAGCCCACCAGAAATCCTGCCCCCAGAGTGTTTTGGTTCAGGCAGAGGCCAGAAGGCAAAGGTCAGAGACAAAGGTCGGGGAATCTGGCTCTGACTGCATAGGGGCTGCCTGTGCGTGGGGTGCAGGGACTGGGGAAGGGGAGCCTTCCTGGTTTAGTGCCCAAAGATTCCCGCCGCCCACCCCCTGGGGGCTGGGCCCAGATCTGGGTAGGTCTTGTCTCCCCTGGGAGGGCCTTGTTTTCCAGAGTTGAGGCTCACCTGTGAGTCCGGTAAACTCTGCCTGTAAGCCGCTGTGAGGAACCTCCAGGATCTCCTACAGGTGGGGTGGGCAGAGCAGCTGGGAAGGGGGCTGTGTGATCTTCAGAGAGCCCTTCCTTCTCTGGACCTTATTTCCCCAAGGATGGTTTCGGCCTAGGCAGAGACCCAGCAGTCTGGGCAGGCCTGCATGGCGGCACCTGGGTCCCAGCAGGAAGGGACGGGTGTAAGACATGGAGTGGGGTGGGGGCTATACCCGAAATGTGCGATATGGTGGGGAACTGAGAAGGAACCTGTGTGAGTGGGGACCCCTCACCCCCTGCTGGGCTGGGCCACCTCTATTTATGTAACTGAATTCATAAGACATAAACAGAGCAGGAGCTGGGAACGGAGGGGCCAGGGCCTTCCCACTCGGCAGTGTAGGGGCCTGAGGACCTAGGAGGCGCCTGCCCTCTGCCAAGTCCCTGGGGGTCCTGATGGGCGTGGCCAGCTCCTGTGCTCCAGGGCAGTTCAGGATCAGGGATACCAGACAGATGGCCCATCCTTGCGTTCTGGGCTGTGACCTGACGGTAGTTAAAAGAAATTGAGTGGCCAGACTGTCAGAAGCCCAGAGTGGAGGGGCCCCGGGGCTGGGAGCTGCAGGAAGGGGGGAGGGAGGTGGCGGCCCGGCCGCCCGCATTGGGCATCACAAGGTGCTTCTTTCGAGGCCTCTGACAACAGTAATGAGAAATGAAGCGGAAGGCCAGGGACCCCCGGACGGAGTCGAGAGAGCACGAGCTGACGGCAGAGACGCGGCCGGAGGAGGCGGAAGGGGCACCCCGCCTTCCTGCGGCGGGACCTTCAGGAGGCAGGCAGACAGCACCACAGAGCCCTTGTGAATTAAAAGCATAACATCTGAAATTTTTGAAATTTAATAGGATTGAAAGACTGGGTTGAGGAAATGTGGCAGGAAACCACAAAGATTGATTTCAGATGGGACCCAGGAAAGGAGGGCCGAGAGGGTACAGGATCCGGGAAGTCTAGCGCTTGAGTGACAGGTTCCATCAGAGGCAGACGCCTGGGAAGCAGCCTCCCAGAAGCTCCTCCATGGAAGGGCCTGCTGAGCCCTCCACTCCGCACAGTAAGTCAGCAAGCCAGCTGAGCAAATAAACCCCACCGAGTCACATCTTAGGGAAATTTCAAAGAAATCAAAATAGAGACGCAGAAAGCCTCTAGGAAGGAAACATGGGTCTCCCAGAAATGGGTGCACCAGGAGCTCCCTGGCCGTCACCAGCAGCGCGCTGCGTCCCCAAGGGATGCGGCACCTCGGATTCTGTCTCCAGGCGCTCCGTCCTCCAGGTCTCACTGTCTTACGGACCCCAGAGGGTTGTCTCGGCTCTGGAGGGTGATTTGCCCCTCCAGGCGGGCCCCACACTGTGTGAAGAACACACCACTGGATCTGAAGGCTGTGCAAAAACCAGAATGTGAGCTGTCCATCACTTGTGTGCTGTTCGCTGGTAGTGATGATAGTGCATACTGGTTAAAGAAAAGGTATTACTGAAGTTGGTTTTGCCCTTTCTTTTTTACCTTCCAAATGTGGCCACCAGAAAATTTAAAGTTGCACATTGGCTCAGAGCTGTGCTTGTGTGACACCTCTTCCGGACAGCCGCTGTCCAGGAATGAACAAGGACCCCGTGGAGGAGTGAGTGTAATGAGAGCCCCTTGGCCTTGCTGAGAGCGGGCGCTGCCACAGTGAGGATTGCGGACCCAGGATCTGGGACCACCCAAGCTCAGGATGCCCCTGGGGGGCAGAGGAGGTAGGGGCCCCTCCCTGGCTGGTGCCAGGGAGTCTTGATGTCAACAGCGTAAATCAAGATTTCCATTCAGCCCTTCAACAAACACAGATGAACACCTGCTGCACGCTGGGTGCAGAGGGCAGGTGCCATCCTAGCGGAGAGACGTGGACTGTGGCAGCCCAGGGGATGCGGCAGTGCCGGGCTCTGGCATGTCCCAGGAAGAACAATAAAGCAGGGTAAGGACACAGAGTGAAGAAGGCGGCTATTTCAGGTATTTTGTTTTTTAAATATTATGAAACATTTCAGAGAAAAAAATAGAGAAAATGCCAGATACCCCATTAAAGCTGTAGTTGAAGGGCTACGCCTGTTCTTCCCCCTAAAACTCCCCCTGCCCCCAGCAGGTGTCCCTCCCAGGGTGTTGCCATTTTTACGGCACACGTGTGGATATATGATGGGTGCACAGCACCGGGCAGCGTGTTCTTCAAGGCACAGGGTGTAACCGTGGGCAGCTGGCTCTGCCCAGTGCTGTCCTTGGGGTCCTGCCTGCGGCCCCGGGGCGTGCTGGCTCGTTGGTTCCTGACTGCTGCGTGGCATTCCAGCCCATGGGGAGGGCTGCTCTCCCGGCTCGTGGCCTTCCCTTTCTGCTCTGGGCAGTGACCGCACAGCCGCAGGGAGCGTCCCTGGCAGGCCTCCTGTGCACAGGTGGGGCTTTTGCTGGTCTTAAAAAGTGTTTCAGAGAGCAAAGTTTTAACTCGGAGTCCAAATACCAAATTTTTCCGTCATGAATCGTTTCTTGCCACTGGGACAGCTTTTGTGCCTCACCTGAGGAATCTTTGCCTAACCAGGATACTGTCCTGTTCTCGCTTTCAAGCTCATTGTCTCAGCTCTTAGCTTAGGTCTGCGACTTCCCGTGAGCCAGTTTTGCAGGTGGTGCAATGTGAATTCTCTCTCTTCCTTCGGCAGGTGGACCCAGTTGCTCTAATGCTGTTTACTGGGAAGACGACCCTTCACTGAATGACTCTGGCACCTTTGTGGAAAACCCGCAGACGGTACCTGCCGGGCGTCCGTGTCTGGAGTCCGTCCTGCTTCACTGGCGGCAGTGCCCCTGTTCACGCCAACAGTAAGTACGTGCTCCTGATGACCCTCGCTTTACAGCGTGTGACTTCTGGGTAATGCGACTTTTCCAACTTTACTCTTCTTTTTCAGAAATGTTTTGTATTATAGGTTCATTGCATTTTTATTTCAATATTAAAATCGGTTTGTCAGTGGCTACAAAAAGCCTACTAAGATTTTGATTGAGATTCAGTTGAAATTTTGATCTGTCTGGGGAGCAAAGACATCCTGACACTGAATCTTCCAGTCGGCGAACAAGACATCGCTTTGCATTGATTTGGGTTGTGTTTGGTGATTCTCAGGACACATATCTTACATATTTTTACTAGATTTCTTCCTAAGTGCTTCATGGTTTTGATGCTATGGTCAATGGTGATTTTTAAAAGTTTCCATTTCCAGCTATTCACGTCTAGATATCTGTTCATTACAGAAATATAGCAGATTACTTTTTTTTTTTGCATTTGGCTTTCTGTCCTCGCCAAGCTCACTTATCGCTTCTGCTTGTGTTGGCTGCAGACTCTGGGTTTTTCTAGGAAACTGAATGTCCAGTCTGTGCAACAAGACGGTTCGCCCTTTATTCATTCTCTGTAACCTATTTTATGGGCTAGGCCCTGCAGCGTGATGCTAAGTAGAAACATTAAGAGCAGATATCCTTCCTTATTCCCAGTCCTCGGGGGACAAACGTTCAGGTTTTCGCCATTTTGTGTGATGTTATTTGTAGTGTTTTCAGAGATGCTTTTGATCAATCTGAGAATGTTCCCATCCACTGCTAGTTTGCTGAGAGTTTTTTTAAGTCATGAATGTATGTTGAGCTTTATCAAATGTCTTTTCTTTTTTATGAGACGATACTTTGATTTTTCTTTCTTAGTCTGTTGCTATTGTGAATTACCCTGATTTTTGACTCGCCTACCAGCCTTGCATTCCTGGGATAAATTTCACCTGGTCATGAAGTATAATCCTTTTTACATATTTCTGGGTTTTATTTGCTAACATTTTATTAGGGATTTTTGCATCCGTGTTCATTAAGGATATTAGTGTGATTTTATTTTCTTACCATAAGAAAACCATCTGGTTTTGGTGCCAGGGTGATGCTGGGCTCACAAAATTAGCTGGAAAGTGTTCTGTCCTTTCCTATTTTCTGGAAGTTAGTGTAGAATTACTTCTTTACATATTGGAGAATTCGCTACGGAAGCCATCTGGGCCTGGAGCTGCCCTTCTGTGAAAAGGCTTTAACCACAAATTCAGTGTCTGTAATGGTAGCACTGTTTTCCTCGATATTACTACATTCACTTAAAACCTTTGTGCCGTTTCTTAGTAGCCGGAACCAAGAGTTTCTTGAGTTGTCACAGACCTCAACCGACACGAGGTTCTATTTTGCTTTTAAATGGCATAGTATTTTCTTTAAGGTGCCAGGTCACGGGTGGCAGGCATGTCTGAGGTGCTGAGAAGGCTGGGAGAGGGCCCCATCCCGTCTCGGCTGTGTGCGGGACTTGGCCTCTGACTTGGCATGCAGGGGAGCCGACATGCCCTTTTCCCAGCCTCAAACTTTCCCAGCTAGTCTGCTTGTGCCAGAGGCAGAGATTTAAAGCACCTTGGGGCTGGGGACCCCTCCTAGCAGGCTCTCGGCTGTGCCAGCGCGCAGCCAGGGCCCCCTGGAGCTGGCTCTGGGGGCCCTGCCCTTGCCTGCGGCCTGGGCCTGGCAGCTTGGGCCCGGGAACCCGCTCCCCTCTTGCTCCTGGTCTTCCTCTAAGTCCGAGATCGAGTCTGTGCTGTCCGGGGACTTGCTTGTCTTGACAGAGGACGTGTGCGTCCACAGTAGGTGTGTGTGTCTGTGTGCCGCGCAGAAGCCCTCCCCGAGCCCTGGGAGCCCCCCAGGAGCACTGGAGCAGCAAGGCCTCCCAAGGGCTGTGGCTGGGGGCTGCCGTACAGCCCAGGAAGGCCCTGGGTGACCCTGACCTGAGCTAGACCGGGGGGGGCTTTCTCTGCTGCCTGTCCACACCCCCCCAGCGTGAGCCTCAGGTCTGTCTGCAAAGGGGCTCGTGCAGAGTCACATTAGGCGGCACCCAGCGTGGCTGGGTCAGATCAGGCTACTGAGAGATGCCAGTGGTGGGAAGGGGCCCTGGGGCCGCCGGCTCTGCATGGGGCCAGGCCCAGGTCAGGGACAAGGCGAGGGCTGGGGGACGGGTGGGCAGAAGCAGGCAGCAGGCAGCAGGGCCCGCAGCCCCTAGCCCAGGAGCTCAGGGTGTGGTGGGGACAGAAGCCACAAGCCCCCACCTTGGTATCAGGGCTGAGATGGGCGCCAGTGGGGCATAGCTGCAGCCGAATGAGCCAGGCCAAGGGGTGCTGGGGTGACAGGTGGGCTGGGAAGGATGCATAGGGGTCCCACAGGGCCCAGGGCCAGGGTGAGGCCCCGGGAACCCATGGGAGGTCATTAAGCCCGGCCCTGTGCTGGGATGTGCCCAGAGCCTCTGGAGCATGAATCACTTGCCTCTAGCTGGCTCCGAGTGCCCAGGGCTGCGTCCCCCCAGTGGCGCACAGGTCACCCATATTCTGGCGCCAGCCCGCCCTCTTTCTTGTCTCCTCCCACTCAGCTGGCCCAGAGCTCCTCTGCACCGTCCCATCTGGGCTGGGATTTCCTGTGGAAAAGTCAGGTGGATTCTCCAAGAGATGGCTTCAACCCAGCGGAGGTGGGGGTCGGGGCCCTGGAGCCGGGAAGCTGCGGTTGTCCACTGCTCCCTCCCTCGCAGGTTGGCAATGAGCTGCTCTGCTCCAGTGGCCTGGCCTGGGCCTTAGTGGGCAGGGCAATCGGCCCAGCTTGTCTCCGGCATTTGGGAGATGCGGGGCAGTGACAGTACTTTTCAGCATTGGGTATCAGCTGGCCTGAAGCCTTGAAGGAAGCGCAGGCAGCCAGTAGCCATTCCAGGCCTGCAGAGAGACCCAGAGCCCCGTGGCGGGCTGTCCTCGAAACTTGTATATTGAAGTCCTTTACAGATGAGGTCACTGGAGTGGACCTGGTGCAGCCCGACTGGTGTCCCTGTGAGAAGAGGTCATCAGAGGGACAGGGCGAGTCCCCAGGCCCTGAGGAGCCGGCCCGCCCACGCCCCGACCCTTCTCACAACCAGACCCGTGAGACAGCGAGTGTCTGCGTTTGAGCCCGAGGCAGGGCGGCCCTGCACACAGTCGCCCTGGCAGCATCTCATTTCCTAAGGCCCAAGAGCAGGTTGTGCCACAAATCGGGCCAAACGTTGGGCCGCAGAGAGACGACGTCCACCCTCAGGCTGCCGCCCCGCCCAGGCAGGGCCCTGAGAGCCAAGGTGGGCCCCACACCCCCGGTGATGCCCTGACCGTCCAGACCAGCCTCCCACTGACCGGGCCACGTGTCCGCAAGACCTGCCCTCCTCCCCACCAAGGCTTCCAACCAGTGACCAGCACTGAGTCTCCGTGGCCCAAGTGGGGAACTTCTCTGCTTGCTACAGGTGGAGGTGGATGCTCTCCACAGACCTGCCACCGAGCAGATGTGTACCAGCCACGAGGTGTGGACATGGAGAAGGAGGGCCCTGGAGGCGTGGGATTGGGCTGGTTGGGGCTGTTTACAGATGTGGAAACAGGGTGCCGGAAATCAGCCCTACCGTGCCGTGGGTCTTCAGGCCTGGGGAGGCCGGCAGCCCGCGGTGAGCACGGTGGAGCTGCCTAGCACTCTGGCAGGGTATTGAGGGGGTGAGGGAACTCCGAGGTGGGAGGGCCCAGGGGGCCATGAGGAATGTGCTCTGTGCCCTCCTTAGGCCAGAGTTGGTGGTCAGTCCTAGTGCGTCTGTGGGATGACAGGGCCCCGGAATGGCAGTGGCCAGATGGGCGGGGCCGCGCGGTGCACAGCACGGCAGGAGTCCTCGTGTGCGCCCCAGCCATCTACTGCCGTGTAACAAAACTGTCCCAAACGCGGCAGCTGAAAGCAGCAAACATCGATTACCTCACAGCTTCTGTGGGTCAGGAATCTGGGTCCAAGTGTTGGCCAAGACTGACAGGGACCCCCTTCCAAGCTCACCCACGTGGCTGTCACAGGCCCCGGGTCCTTGCTGGCTGCTGGCTGGAGACAGTGGATCGCTGCCCGGACCTCTCCTCGGGGCAGCAAGCAGACCACAGCCACAGTCTTTTTATAACCTCATCCGGAAGGGACGTCCCCTCACGTCTGCCACATTCTGTTGGTCAGAGGCAGGTCAGTACATCCAGTCTGGGCCCAAATGCCAGGGCACCCTGGGCTGCGGGAAGGCCGAGTGAGCCGCCCCTCTCCTGCATCTCAGACCGGTGTCAGGTCTCAGGGAGAGGAGACCACTCGGGGGCTTCCAGAGCTGCAGGTGAGGTTCTGAGCAGGCCCGATACCAAGACGCCCGAGGGCCATGAGGCTTCCCTGTTGAGTGGGGACCACAGAGGCGGTGTCACCCCTAAAGACTGAAGACACAGGCTGCTCATCACCTTGAGCCTGGAGTCCCTGTGTGACAGGCCGGCCCGTCTGGGGAGGCCCCGAGGGCCGTGCAGGCTGGGACGGCACCACATGTCGGCACACCGAGCAGACATTTGTGGTCACAGTGGCCGCGAGGTGAAAGCAACCAACACATCCACTGGCGGATGAGTGGGCAAAGGGCGGCCCACGCACCAGCGGCAAAGTATTATTCAGTCTTAGGGAATCTGGCACATGCCACAACAGGGATGGGTGAAATCCGCCTGTCGCCAAAGGACAAGTCCTTGGGGTTCCCCTTGAATGAGGCCCCAGGAGGAGCCAGAGGGCAGGATGGGGGTTTAGGGGCTGGGGAGGAGTGTGGGCGTTAGTCCTTAGTGGGGACATAGCTTCAGTTTGGGAGGATGAAAAATCTCCGGAGATGAAAGATGATGTGAATACTTACATGACTGATGTGCCCGTTTGAACACTGGCACATTTTATGTGATGTGTATTGTGGCACAATAAAAGGAAGACAAGATGCGGGGCGGGGTGCCCATCATACTCCCATGACTGCCTCGAATGCCATCTGAACAGTGGGCCACTGATTCAACCCAGCAGGAGCCTTAGAGCAGCGGGAAAGGGATGCCTTCTCCTGGAGCTCAGCCTCCCAGCCGCTGCCCTGTGCAGTGCGGCCCTGGGGAGGGCGCTCCTCTGTCGTCCCCAGAAGGGAAACAGCTCGCATTCACCCTAGCAAACTGCCCTGCGCCCTGTGCCGAGTACTCCAATGGCTTCCTTGCAGCCCCAACCTCAGCCCTCCTGTGCCTGTCTGCACCCCACCGTCACCCCCCAAATCATGCCCCAAAACAGCCAGAGCCGCCTTTACACTCCATCCCCCACCCTGCCGGGTCTCTCCCAAAGCAAAATCCCCGCTGTTCCCGCCCAGCAAGAGTTGGGAAGGACAGATACTCCTGGCTGGACAGACTGGCCATGCGGTCTGGCCCCACCTCCGCCCTCAGAGCTCCCCAGCGCCTGTGCCCTCTGTCGGGTCCCTGAGCTCACTGCCTGGTGAACCCTCCCAGGCCCCTCCTCTGCCACTCTGCAGGTTGGGCCCTGGTGTCTGTGTTCTCTGTCCCGTAGCCCAGGGGCACGCTGGGGATGCTGCTGGACGCTGAGTTCCGGGAACGCTGCAGGTATGCAGCCCAAGGCAAGTTCTGGCCCCATGTGGGCACGGCTGCACTCTCTCTGAAACCCTCCTGTTCCTCCTCGGGTGGGTGGGTGGCTTAGATGGACTCTGGGCTTGGGAATTCTGTTTTTTTTCCCAGATGACTAGTGTTCCCAGCCAAACCTGGGAAGCATTTCAGCCAGCTTTGCCTTCAACACCCTGGAGGGCCAGCCTGGCATGGAGGGGCCCTCGGCACCCACCCGCCACCCCACGCCAGCCACGAGTCCGTGCCCTGCTCGGTCCCCTCCCTGCTAGCCTTGGCCTCCCAGCCCTCCTGGCCGTCAGCGTCATGTGGCTGCCGCCCAGTGGCCACTGGGAGTGACAGGCTTCCTGAAGGCTGCCGGTGTGCTGGGTGGACCCACCTGCCCCCAGCTGCCCCTCCCATCCACGTTTTCCCTCCCCTGCTCAGTCACTCAGTCACTTAGCAAATGGCTGGGAGCTCGGGTGAGTCAGACCCGGGTGGGCAGGCCTCAGGGCTGCAGTGACACAGCTGGGAAAGCCTCAGCCGAGCTCCCCAGAGCCCACTTTCTAGCAGGACTCAGAGGAGATGTATACAATTTGAAACAGCTGGGCAGGTGCGGGTGGGGTGGGAGAAGGGAGGTTATTACTGTCTCAGGCTCAAGATTCACCCTGCCAGGGGCCCATATTCGGGGTCGCCCAGACCTTGCTGCGGGGGCACTGGGCCCCCAGAAGGAAGGCAAGTGGCTCGGGTCACCACTGCACCGCAGCTGGCCTCCGGGGGAGCGCACACCCCGTCCTGACCCTCGTTCATCGCTCAGCGGCCAGGGGTGCCCTTTTCTTTCTAGAACGGCCTTATTGAGACCTACTCCACACAGCGCACAGCCCGCCCACTCGAGGTGCGGAGCCTAGCGGGTTTTGCTGTAGTCACGGTCGTGCCGCGATCCCCACAGCCGGTTGTAGAACGTTGGTTTCACTATCCAGCCCCGAGCAAGCGCTGACAGTGTCTGTCTCTGGATGTGGCTTCACAGACATGGCGTCACAGACATGGTGTCACACAGCGTCTGTCCTCCGCTCACTGAACCCCTGTCCTCAGGGTCCGTCCATGGTGTCAAGTTCCAGGATCCCCTTCCTTTTAAGGCTGAACAGTGGTTCATACAAACACCACAGCTGGCTCACCCGTTCTCCCACGCGGATACCAGGGTTGTCTCCACCTGTTTTCCATTGTGAGGGAGGCTCCTGGCGTGGATGTGGCCCAGGCCCCTTGGGTGTAAGCCTGGGCGAGGCACTGCTGAGTCAGGTGGGAACCCTGTGCTTCATTGTTAGAGGAATTGCCAGCCAGGGGATTCCTTTTAACACCCAAACCAGACCCAGTCACAGCCCTGGTCAAGGCCCTCAGCAGCTCCTGACCACCTGCCAGCCGACATCTGCCCTCCACTCACTGGCTTCCGTCCCAGGGCTCAGACCTGCGGAGCTCCTGCCGACGCAGGGCCTTGGCACACGCCTGGCCCTCTACCTGAAGCTCTCCTGCCTTCCTCCTTTCTTTACACTCTGGAATTGCGCCTGCGGGGTTTGTGCAGTTAGTTTGAGACCAGGCCTGGAGCCTCCAGGGAGGTGAGTACCTGGTGTTTTAAAGCGTATCAGATGTTCCAAATCATTTGGTGGGAGAACACGTTCTTTGAGCAGGAGAGGATCCAGACCGGTTTTAATTTCTAGTGGGGTGTGGTGGGCCTGCCTATGGAACATTCTCCAGACTCTCCTCAATCGTTAACAGCATCTTGGTTTTCTTTGGGGACCCTCTCCCCACTCGTAATCTAGGAGAGTCTGGAAACCCAACTCAGCCAGCAGCTGTCCTGTTCTGGCAGCCGAGGCTGACTCAGGGTGACAGATGGCTCAGGTCAGGACAGTGAGAGGTCATCGGGTCCCTGCTCTCCTGTCTCCTTGAGGAATCTGAGCTCGTCCAATGGGCCCACAATCTGAGGAGAGGCTGCCTGAGAATGAAGCCGTGGAGAGGAAAACTGGGCTGAAAGAGGAAAAGAGGAATGGGTGAAGCACCTGGATCGAGCCATGCCTGAAGCTTTACACCCAGGTATTTCAGTTATGTGAGCCAATACATTTTCTCTTAAAAAGTCAGTTTGAACTGGGTTTTTAGACCATGTAATCAAAGACTCCTGGATTTGAATGCAGGTGACCCAAAAAAGACAGACAACCTAAGGTCATTTTTATATCAGGTTATTCTTAGTATAGTAATTTTTTTTTCTT